>JBAMBM010000807.1:0-537814 GCA_037043425.1 Hirtodrosophila duncani
TTGAGATGAATTTTTTTGTCATTTAAAAAATATTAAATTCTGTTACGAGATTTAATAATAGATAAGATATTAACTTTATTAATATCATTTTAAATGAATTTAAACGAACTTAACATAAAAATTAACTTTTAATTTTTGCGACATTTGATTAGCATAGTTGCTTGAAAACTTTAAATAACACAACAAAGATGTGATTCAAATTATTTTTTAACATTAATTTTAATATTTTCGTTTTTTTTAAACAAAATTCAAATAATGTATTTTGAGCTCACGGTTAAGCATGGCTTCGTAACTACAAGAGTCATATTTGCAGCGTGCGGAGTGAGATTTCCCGCTCCTTCAATGAGTTGAAGCTTCAGTTGAATATTGCTTCTGCGTGCACATTGTCTGGGATAATAGAGAAAAAGTTTGCCTTCTTAGTAGGTGAAGGCCCCAAGTTAGCCTTCTGTCTAGTACCAGGCCAAGGTACTTGGCTGTAGGACTGCTTGGAATTGTTGTTCCGTCATCGGGGGGAACTTCCCTCTTCTCAGAGAAAACGTTCTATGCGTTGACTTTTCAAAGTTGACAATTATGTTCCATCTAATGAGCCAGTTGCTCAGAGTGCTAAGCTGCCGTTGGAGGGTAGCTGTGGCTGTCTGAGAGGAGACATCCGTGGAAAGGCTGTGTCGTCAGCGTATGTGGCTGTGAGCAGTGGGCTGCAATGATCGGCATGCCAGCAGTGTAGTGTAGCATGTGTACATATGTATATGAATGATATTCAAGACATCTTGGGCAGCAACACATAAGTTGCCTAAGCATAAACAAGGCTGCAACACTTTGTTGTTATGCCAACATAATATATATATATAAAGCGGCGACTTTGTCGCAGCGCGGCTATCGCTGCACATTTCAAGTGCAGACGAAATATGACCGCACTTGATAGCAGTGCCCGCCCAAATAGTCGAGTCAGCGTTCCCACGCTTGACATATATACATATGTGCATGCATGATACTCTGCCTGCCAGCAACGTTTCCGTTGCTTTACATAAGCATTTATATATAAGCATGTAAAACGGCTGCGCTCGCTGATATATATAGCTCGCAGCTCTAAGCTAAGAAAAAGAGTTAATAAAGAACCTACATGGAAGACAGATGTCTTCCACTGTAGTAAACAAACCAAAAAGGCCTTAAGAAATTTAACTTAATAAAACATTAAAAGGTCAATTTAACAGTAGATAGTGTACAGGATGGGACCAAATGTACTTCCCTGGGGGACTCCGGCCCTGACTTCTCTTATCCCTGATCTTTTTTCCCCGCACCTAACAAAGAAGTATCTGTGCGCCAGATAGGACCTTATGAGGTGGTAGAACTGGGTAGGCAGGGTTGAATTCAGTACGTTAAATTGTATTAGAGTACCAATTCACACACATCCAGGATCGCAAAGTCCTGAATTGAGGGTCAGAACGTTGAATTGCTGACTTGGCCGCCTTACTCACTCGACCTGAACATTAAAAAAAATGTTTGGGGATGGTTAGCACGCAAAGTGTACGAGTCCGGCAGACAATATTCAACTGAAGCTCAACTCATTGAAGGAATAAAGAGGTCCTGGGAGGCTATTTCACTCAATTACATTACAAAATTATATGACTCCTTACCCAAGCGGATGTACGAAGTCATACTTAACCGTGGAGGCTCAAAACATTATTTAATTTTGTTTAAAAAAAAACGAA
This sequence comes from Hirtodrosophila duncani, assembly GCA_037043425.1. Lineage (NCBI taxonomy): Eukaryota > Metazoa > Arthropoda > Insecta > Diptera > Drosophilidae > Hirtodrosophila > Hirtodrosophila duncani. The sequence goes on from JBAMBM010000807.1 coordinate 1,710, forward strand.
AATATTAAAATTAATGTTAAAAAATAATTTGAATCCATTTTTGTTGTGTTATTTAAAGTTTTCAAGTAACTATGCTAATCAAATGTCGCAAAAATTAAAGTTAATTTTTTATGTTAAGTTCGTTTAAATTCATTTAAAATGATATTAATAAAGTTAATATCTTATCTATTATTAAATCTCGTGTAGAATTTAATATTTTTTAAATGACAAAAAAATTCATCTCAAAAGCTTTATTCGTGTTCCTGATATTAAGCTCCTAAAACGCGGAGCATTGGGTGTGCTTGTCGCGCAGTGTATAATACAAAGCTTACATCGTTACAAGCATTACAAGTTAAAGATGTAATAACACGGCTTAAAGAAACATTTCATATGTTGCAGACAGGCAAAAGCTGCATATACTAGTTCCAAACACCATACATTTTCCAGCCGAGTTTGATGAAGATGAAGAAAGCATAGACTCAGAGCATAGACTCTGGCACAATAAAACAAAAATATCTCACAATGACTCAAACAAAGATAGAGTTCATTAAAACAGCCTTGTCCATATTATTTGAGTACAATGGCAAGCTGAACAATTGCTGAGTTTTAAAGACGCATTGAATCTACTAGATTCACTTAAAGGCGATCATGAAGCATGATCACCGCAATTAATTTAGTAAAGACAAAATTAAAAAGCCCAGACAAGAAATTGAATAAGCAAAGAAAGACTATCGCTGAAATAATAGCTTCAAGAACAATAAAAGGAGAATCGTTTGAAGTACTATCAGCCAATCTCTTAAATTTACAACCAAAGAGCAAAACTGCCAGCACCTATACTTAAGAGGTTGAGCAATTGACAAGAGCTCTAGAAGGTGTTTATATTAATGATGGCTTAAATTCTGATTTAGCCACTAAATATAACACAGCTCAAGCTGTAAAGGTCATGACTAAAAACTGCGCTATTGATAAGATAAAACTTATCATGCAGGCACATTCAAAAACATGTATGATGCCATATCCAAATTTGTCAATAGTTTCACGAAAGCAACTGGGCGAACTAACACTGTCTTATACTACCAGAATTACTTTCATCGTGGCGGAAACCGCGGTAGAGGTAATAATAGAGGCCGATCATAAAACAGAGGCGGCTATATATATAACAATAATGGTAATAGACATACCAACAACAGAGGCAATCCTCGAGGCGGCTCATACAGATGCGGTTCCAGCAAAGGATATGGACAACAAAACCAGATCCGAGTTACACAAGGCAAGTCGGAAAACCAACAAACCCCCTTGAGCAACCAACAGTAAAAATACTACATATAAATCTCAGTTTCAGTAGCCTCATTAAAATACAAAATGAAAAAAATAATATCCCATTGACATTGCTAGTAGATATAGGAGCAAATGTCTCGCAGTACCGTGCGATGGAACTCTTAGACTCGACTTCGTTAGAAAATTTAATTGTATACAAAATACAAAATCCCAAAGTAAAATTGGAATCAATAAAAAATTACGAAATTAAAATACAAATTACAAACGAAAACATTAGAACTAATGAAGTCCTAAATAAACAAAAATTTCCTGAATAATTTAAAAATAAGCTTACTGATTTATGTAAGAAATACAGTGACATTTGGTTTAGAAACAGAAGTAATTTCAAGTAATAGTTTTTATAAACAGAATTTAAGACTAGCAGACAAAAGCCCACTTTATATATAAAATTATAGAAACGCAGAAACAGAAAACATCATTTTCCAAGAGCTCTGGTTCTTATCGCTTCACGTGACTATAATATGGCTTAAAAGCAGCCGCAAATTGGTTTATGCGAATGATGACACTCGCATTTACCGGTCTTGAACCATAACAAACATTTCTCTATATGGATTACTTAGTAGTCATCGGCTGTTCTGAACAGCACATGTTTAAAAATTTGTCAAATATTTTTAATCTGTGTAGAAAACATAACTTAAAATTAAGTCCAGAAGAATGTTCATTCTTCATACATGAGGCTACACTCCTCGGTCATAAATGCACAGACCATTGCATCATTCCTGATGATAAAAAGTACGATGTTATAAAAGCGATCCAATACCTACTGATAGTGCACGACGCATTTAATTATCTAAGAAAAGGCACCACTGAAACAGACATTACTGCAATACTCTGATTTCAGCAAAAAATGTTGCATAACCACAGATGCAAGTAAACATGCATGTGGTGAAGTACTATCCCAAGAGTACAACGGTATGCAACTACAAATTGCATATGCGTCACGATGTTTCACACAGAGAGAAAGCAATGAATCAACTAAAGAGCAAGAATTACCAACTATTGACTGGGTAATAAAACTCTTCAGACCCTATGTTTTCGGCAGGCATTTTTTTTTAGTAATATCAGATCATAGACCACTAACATTCTTATTTTCAACGAAAAATACCACTTCAAAATTAACCAGGACGAGACTAGACTTAGAAGAACACCATTTTACGGTTGCAGATGCATTATCCATAATAAACATAAAAACATGAATAGAAATGAAAAGAAACATAACGATGGTGCAAACAAGATCATCATAAAGACAGGAAAAGAAAACAGAAACAGGAAAAGAAACAGACAGAAAACATCTGCGCATATAATAAAATATATGTATATACATATATACAAAAACTACTTATTGTTTTATATGATTTCTGTAATTTTTGGCTGTGCACATTTTAATTGTAATTTATCATTTGCAGCCAAAAATTACAGCAATCTTATAAAACAATAAGTAAAGTTATTGTGGCGGACAAATAAATAAAAATGGGATAAATACATGTGTATAATACGTGTGCTGCAACGAAGTCCATCTATAATTGTACACACATATAAATAGACGCCGAATTCTTTTTTTGTGTTGTTGCATGCATGCTTATAAATATATATATGAATTTATATAAGTATATGTATGAAAGAGAAGCATATTACTTATTTATGTTAAACAGTCGACATACATATATGGGTGCATAAATATATAGAGAACATTTATAGGAGAATAAAACACGGCTAGGCAATGCGGGAAGAAAACAAATTAATGGCATTAACCCATTTAATGGTGAAAAATATTCAATTTGGAAAATCCGTATAAGAGCACTCTTAGCTGAAAATGAAATATTATGTGTTATTTATAATGAGATACCACCAAATTTAGATGCAAAAAGCACAATTATTGAATTTTTAAGTAAATCGCTTTAACATTCGCTGATAATATTAACACTTGCAAGCAAATTTTTACATTGAAATTGAAGAGTGATATTATACTAGTAGCTCATTTTAATAATTTTGATTAACTGATCACAGAATTAATAGCATCCGGTGCTAAAATTTAGGAGGTGGATAAAGTATCACACTTACTTTTGAATTTGCCTCCTTCTTATAATGAAGTTGTAACTGCCATTGTCACATTTGACACTGCCATTTGCTAAGAATCGTTTACTTGATCATGATTCTAGTAAGGATACAAGTACAAAAGTCTTAGAAACAGTATTTTGTGAGGAGAAAAAGGTGAATGGAAGCAAGGGTTTTCGAATGAAAGAGAAAGTCAAGAAAGCTCAGATAGCAACTGTTCAGAAAGATATAGGTTTCGCATTTATGATAAGGCACAAATAAATATTGGATTCATATTGAATTGGAGACCCTCTGATCATATGATAGACGATATAAGTATGTTTGCCGCCTGTATAAAACTGGAACCTCTTATTGAGATTGCAATCGCAAAATGTGGCGAATATATATGCCACGGCTAGAGGCATAATGAGGCTTTAAGAGTAATCTAAATGATAACATCACTCTGGAAGACGTGCTGTTCTGTGAGAAGATTCCTCATAACTTGATATTTGTAGATAAAAAGGCCTGGTATGACCATATCTCAAAGAGTGGACTGGTAATTATCGAAGGTATGAGCAAATCGAATGTACCCACACTGTTGTTTTTAAAATAATCCATAAAGCCTTTGCAACCAAATCTAATACTAACAAAACTTTTCAATTGTGGTATGAGAGACTTTCACATATTAGCATAGGGAAGTTTTCAGAAATAGTGCGTAATAATATGCTTGAACTCTTAAGGAATGTACGGCGAGAGAATGAATAATGTGAAGCATGTATTAAGGGCAAACAGTCTAGACTTCCGATTAGAAAGTTTAAGAATAAGGATTATATTAAAAGACATTTTTTTTATAATTCAGTCTGATGTTTGTGGTCCGATAACACCTTCAAGTATTGCCGGAAGAAACTATCGCTCAATTTACACATCATTTTTGACGATCTCAAAAGTGATTTTTTGTAGGACGTTTTCATTTTATATTTATTACTTTGTATTGTTAATTATATTTTATTTTTCTTCTTTATTGTATTATTGAATTTTACATAGAACAAGGAGTCACTTATCGCTCACTTCGAAGGAAAGAAAAGGACGATATAAAAGAGTCGAGATTAGAGACAAGCTGTTAATTTGGCGAAATCCAGATGTAGAATAAATATGTAAATAAGTACGAACGCTACAGTTGTTAATAAAATAAACTACCCTCAACCTACTAAACCGCTACTTAATCTAGCAGACCGCTTTTAATCAACTTCGGTCAACGGACGCGGGACCTGCTCAAATAGATACAAACCAAATTTTGTTCGATTTCGTAAAAAAATCGGTATGTAACATAGGTACAGGAATAATATTTTCATATTTTTAATTATCTACAATTATAGTTCAATGCTGATACTATATCAGCTAATTCAATAGTAAGTTGGCTGCAAATAACCGCGTCTGAATCCAAGCCACAAATGCAATTGGTAAGAATAAAATTATACATAAAATTTGATAATTATTTATATAATATGATGAATTTTTAATTCTGTTTTTGTTTTCCAAATTGAACCAATAAAGTGAAATGTTATAAATAACATGAGTATTAACATTGTTGTCATTCAATTCTTGCATAATATAAGATAGTGCATATAACCACTAACGACTGCCAGTATACGTCGGTCACTCTTTTAAGAATTGGACTGGCTCCAAGTTTTTCAAGTCTTCACGACGTAAAATGTGCGTTTTCGCCCACTTGTTTTTGCAGTCATTACAATTTGATATGGCTCTCTTCAGCTCGGCCTTCAAAGCATTGAAGAAAGCTTCATCGAACTCTGGTGTTAGCGACATGTTATCGCTTATACTTGATGTTGATTCAATTTTAGCTGAGCCGCAATCGTTTCGCTCGAAAATGGATTTTCCTTCCAGCTCGAGGAATGAAATAAAACTCCTGCAAAGAATAAAATTAGTTAGTCATACAAGTGTATTCCCTACATTCATATACTTTTACACTACTTGCCTTCGAATCGGACTCAGTTGGAAAAATTGATATTATATGCTCGACAATCAAGGGAAAGTCAATAGTTTGAGGATGATTTAAATATTGAGAATATTTAAATTAAAGATGCATCATATTTAAATTAAATATAATGCTCATTTTATTTAAATATGTTTAATATTTAAGATTATTATGTCCCATATTTAATTCAAGAATGCCTTATATCCAAATATAATGTGCGGCATATTTACTTTAAATATGCGTCTGTTTTAAAATAAGTATGCCCCATGTCTAATTTAAATATGCACCATATATAATTCAAATATGCGTCATATTTAAATTGAATGTTTATTTTAAATATTATTATATCGGTCGGTTATATGGGAGCTATATGATATAGTGATAAGATCCAAATGAAATTTGGTCAGCGTACGTGAAGGCATCTAAAATTGACATTACCAAATTTATTTCTAAGAGTTCATTCTGAATCGATCGGTTATATGGGAGCTATATGATATAGTGGTTAGATCTGCACGGGCTTGACATATGAGCAGCTTACAGCAGAAGAAAATCTACGGTTACAAGTTTAAACCGATAGCTCTAAAACTGAAAAACTACTTCTCATAGAAACTGATGGACAGACAGACAGGCGGACATGGGTATATCGACTCTTCTTGTCATGCTGATCAAGCATATATATACTTTATTGGGTCGGAGATGCTTTCTTCTATGCGGTACAAATATCGTGACAACACTGATAACATAATATCAAAGTGTAAATAGTAGAGAAAACGAGTATATTGTTTTCGTATTCGTGCAAATGTATGTTACGGGCAAAACGAAGCGTTTCCCATAAAGTCTTGATCAGGAGCAAATGCCGAGTCGATCTACTCATGTCCGTTTGTCCGGCCGTATGAACACCTATTGATATGTAGTCTCCCCTTTTGTCTTTTCAAAAATTGCCAAGCCCCTCCCGCATTTAGTTGAAACTCGGTTAGTATTTGTATTAGCACATAATCTACCAATTTGAAAAAATTTAAATTAAATTAAGATCGTATAATAATTGTAGACAAAACAGTAAAAACAAGTAAGAACGCTATAGTCGAGATTCCGACTATAAGATACTCGTACTCTGCATTTATTCAATATTCGACACACTCAAAAGTATGAAAAAAAATTAGTATTTTTTTAACTAATCTTAACAAAATCGGTAGATTATGTGACTATACATATACAAACCGAGTTTCAACTAAATGCGTCAAGATTTGTGGGAGATATAAACTTTCGACGTTTGCGTTGGCGTTAGGGGGCGTGGCAAAATTTAAAAACAAACTTGATCTGACGTCTCACAAGTGGAGTCTACATAGCTCTTACAGTCTCCGAGATCTAGGTGTTCATACGGACGGACAGACGGCCATGGCTACATCGACTCGGCTGTTGATGCTGATCAAGAATATATATACTTGATGGGGTCGGAGGCGCTTCCTTCTGCCTGTTACATACATTTGCACGAATACGATATACTCGTTTACTGTACTAGAGTACGGGTAAAAAAAGCCAACAACTATATTTTTGTTCTTTGGTCGCTGTACCAAAGACCAGGTCTCATTATAAAAATGTGAATCTAACTCATGGCTTCCTCGCAGTGAACTCTATCGCTGCTATTTTTGATTTCACTAAAATTATTTGGACTATTATTGCAAAAGACATACAACAGCTATTTAGATGTTTATAATAACACTGGGGCCTATACTTCAACCTATTACTTTGTCTGACTTCCATTTCCTTTTCTTTTGCTCTCATACAAAACGTTGATGCTGATCAAAAATATATATACTTTATGAGGTCGGAGACGCTTCCTTGTGCATGTTACATACATTTGCACGAATACAATATATTCGCTTACTCTACTAAAGTACGAGTATAATTAGATTAGTTGCTCGTGGCTTCGCACAAGAATGTCTTATTGACTATGATGAGAAATTTGCAACAGATGCCAGAATATCCAGTTTTCAAATTATTTTATGTATATCAAACCAATTTAGCAAAAAGGTTCACCATATTGATGTAAAACCTGCATTCCTGAATAGCATATTGAAAGAGGAAATCTATATGAAAGTTATTGAAGGATTATCCCACGGAAGTGAAAAAGTCTGAAAACTTAATAAAGCCGTTTATGGACTAAAGCTGGCGAAAAGATGTTGGTTTGAGGTATTCGATAAAGTTAGTGTTCTAGCCGGCTTGAGAGCAAGTAAAAATTGGACTTGCTATTTTTAGCCAATATATTTCGGTTATACATCGTCAACCGTCTTCAGGGCAACTATTGAATAAACAAAGCAAAAAAGGTATATACAAATTTTTTTTTACAAAATCACAATTACATTAAGCGTGTACCCAAATAATGGATAAAAGTCAATATTTCGATACACATGTACCGATAACTCACTTTATGGATATGCATATATCGATAACTCATTTGATCGATATACATGTATAGATAACTCAATGCACAGATATCCAATGCATCCAATATCGAGTATATGATAGGGCTTTGACCATTTTCCATAACAATATATATAGCCCTTGTCGATGTATATATATATATATATATATATATTTTTTCCCACATATATATTTATATATATATCATCGATAACTCAATTTATCGATATACGTAAATCGGTATTCAATACATCGATATACATATGACGATAAGAACCAATATATCAAAACAGATATATCGACAACTGAATATATTAAAATTCCAAGCCGATAAATAGCTGGACGTTTCATGAAAATCCGTCTAATGCTTGCAGATTTGACGAATTTGTAATATCGAATATTCGAAAGGGCAGTGGCACGCCCATTTTTCAAAACGATATATGGCAATTGACATTTCCAATGTTGATATTACTATACTGTATAAATTTCATTGCAATCGGTAGAATAGGTGCAAAGCTCTGACGATTTTTTAGCTATCGATATATGCACATTGAGTAACTGAAATATGTATATCTATCAATATGGCCCTTGATTTTTCCAAGGTCAATATTACTATACTGTACAAATTTCATTGCAATCGGTGTAATGGGTGCAAAGATATCAGGAACTTTTATTTTCGCCTATATGAGAGGGCGGTGTGACGTACACTTTTTCAAAACGGTATATAGCCTTTGACCTCCCAATGGTCTGTATTAGTATACAGTAAAAATTGTATTGCAATCGGTATTTCGGGACGTTGACGTACAATGTGCTGCACGTTCAAGTGGACCCACATGACACCAAACCGCGAAGCTTGTTACGCGAGAGGCCCAGGCTAGAAGCAACCACCCAACCGCCCGAGGGAATCAGCCGCATAACGAGCGACACGAATTATCTTGCTAGATGCGTTAGTATAGATGTTTTATTTGAGTTAAGCGAGTTATTAATAAAGATAAAGTTAAAGAGATTATTGTAGTTGCAACATATGACACGAAAAGGTTCATGCAGGTGATTGTTTAAATTACAGATAGATAGGAACATAATTTCTCGTAGTTCTTCAAGAACAACAAAAACTAGTTTTGCTTATTAAAGTCGGGGAGTCAATTTCACCATTAAATCAGCTTATGTATAAAGATAACATTAAGCATAATTCTGCGATTTTCGTGAGATGAAAGGTTTATTAGCAGAAGCCTACTTGAATATGAAAGGTACCAATTCAGCCCACGAAAAGCAAACAGTAAAAATTTCTTTTGAGCAGACTCTACTGGTGATTCCTGTATTGTGGTCACTAAACACACGATGCGTACTCCAAATAGGTGGGACCTGAGAAGTATACAGTAATTCAGTTGTATAAAAATCATCTTACGACCATCGCTTATGGACGGTAATTGAAATGTGTAGCTCGAATTTTAATTTAGGGTCTACAAGAACACATAAGTCATCAAATGTGTTGATCCGTTCAAGGGGCATAGAAGAGTTGAGATTTAGTAAGTTGACCTGACACCACGCTTGGAAAGAATCAAGGTCATATTGCAGCCTTAAGTGGGAGGAAGAGTCGTTGAAGGACAAACAAAATTTTACGTCGTCGGCGTACAATAGTACACGAGAATGGGATAGAACCTGAGGCAGTTCGTTGATAAATAAGGTGAAAAGAAGGGGACCGAGGTGGTTACCTTGCGGTACGCTTGATGTAACCCTAAAGGGCTTAGAGTAAAAGTTTTTAAAAAGAACTTTCTTAGTTCTGAGATTAAGGTCGTCGGAAATCCACTTAAGAAGATGGGATGGGAAGCCAAGAAGATCCAACTTATCAATAACTAAACAGTGGTTTACCGAGTCAAATGCTTTGCTTTGAAATCAGTGTCAGCTTGCATTTTATTCTTAAATCCTTGTATTACAAAAGAAGGAAATTCTAGTAAATTAGTGGTGGTAGACCTACGCTTCATAAACCCATGCTAAGCAAATGAAATCATAGAACCACAAGAGTGTTGTAACTGTAAAGTTAATATATTTTCAAAAAGCTTAGGAAAAGCAGACAGTTTTGATATGCCTGTGTAGTTCTTATGGAGAGGAATAATAAACGACTCCTTCCAGAGAGAAGGGAAAGACGAAGAATTCAAAGATACATCAAAATGCTTCCAAATCGGCTTAGAATACACCCCGGAACGCCATCAGGACCAGGAAAAAAGTTAGATGTAATAGACTTAAGTTCATTAAGCAATAAGCTTTCAGTAACTAGGAGAGGTGGGATTTCCAGGTTTCCAGGATCCATCCCCACTAAAACGTCCGCATTAGGCAGCCGCTGTACGGCCTGGGGACGGTAACTATCGAGCGGACTAGGAGTACGAAAAATAGAATATCTAGTAGTTGGCTCAGGGTTTTTCGGCTCTATAACGACAGAGTCGATGGAGTCTTATCCAGACCAGATGTACCCATATCATTTCCTTTCTTGCGCTTAAGAGGCTCCATATTAAAAGATGTGAAATTTGCTGAGAGTGCCGAAAATTATGTATTTAATTGCTTAAAGTCTTCCTTTGCGCTTCTTTAGAACGAACGCAACTCGGCTTCAACAGAACGACACAACTTGCATGTAAATTTCAAACCATTACTATTTGTAAAATAATCGCTTACACGGACAATGATTTTAGCACATTCGAAATGAATGGTGTTACGACAAAGCCAACAACTTTTTTTGTAGCAGTCAGGCATTGAAATTGAGAGCACAATAGGAATGATACAAATTTCTCACTAGGTAGCTGGCAGCAGTATAACGGATTTGAGACGACAGAACAACAAGCAAACGAGAAAATTTCTCACTGGGTAGCCGGCAGCAATATTACGGATTTGAAACGACACAACGCAAACGCAATGCAAAAAACAAAATATGACATGTAAGAGAGTCTAAAAATATCACAAGCTTGCATGCAGACACACAAGCAAAAACAAAAACAACATACAGCATACAACAAAGGGAATATTAAAACTATTACACTTGCATGTTTATGCTTATAACTCAGCTTTTGGTTTTATTTGCACAATAAGAAAAAAAAAAAACAATTTAAGGCAGTTTTATCAAGTGCACTTAAAGGTTTGCGTTAAAACCGAAACCAAAATTAAGCAGAATAAAAAAAAATTGGACACAACTTAAAATTTGATGCGCACAAAAAATTAGTGCAATACGGGTGATTGAAAAAAAGCAACCGTCTTGAGCGAAAGTCAGAGAGCGAGTCTGTCTGCATATTGGCCATGCATCAAAAACCCGATGTATACTAGTTTCACAAGTAATATAACAAAGTTAGTTTTGAATCCATTTGTGCACGCTCTCGGTCCACCAAGGCTGGCTATGGCTATGCACAACGCAGAAAATGTGGATAGTCCTTCCCAAAGTGCCTAAGCCACCACTACAAACAAAGACCTTACAGGCCCATCGGAATCGACAAATTCGTTAAACACCGAAGACCCACCAAGCAACCTACAGCTACATGGGTCAGAGGATAGACCCGGAGCCGGCTCTCACTTTTCACGGCACCAAGCCCTAGGATGAGTTTCATAGACTGTTGGAGAACATGGATTTCGAATGTCAATGGTCGGAGCGCACAAAACTGCGCAAGTTGTACCTGAGCTTGCGTGGTCGCGCTCAGCGTTGCTATTCTGCGCTGCCAGCCACTACCAAATTTGACTATAGCGCCATCATTAATGCTATGCGCGACCAGTTTGCTCCAAATCAACAGCGGCTATTTAAGGCTTTTAACAGTTGTATGCAGCGTTCCAAAGAGACGCTCGAGGACTTTGCTATGGAGCTCGAACAGCTGGGTCAAAGAACGTTAAATGGACTGTCTCCAGATCGATACAACAGCGTCATCAGTTGGTTCGTTTTGTCTATGGCATAAGGGAGACGAATCATAAGGAAGTCTGGAAGTCCTCGAACCCTTCGCGATGCAATCGACCTGGCCTGTCAGTTGGAGTCCTTGCATTGGCCACCGTGATACAGCACTGTTTGCACAACCTGATTACCGACTGAGCCTTCTACAGCTACCTCACGAAGCCAAGAAGCCCACGGCGATTAGCAGCATACGCCGTGGACTCGGAGCTCTCCGGGGTGAGAGTCAGCGCCGCTGGACATAATGAGGTCATCCAGGCGATCAACAGCGCCTACTGGGCCTCTACCACTCTCACGCCTCTACCAGGCCAAGATGACCTAACGCACGCACTATCGCAGCCAATAATGAACAACGGACTTTGTGAGTATACCTCAGCAGAACCGGAAACAGACGACCAGCAAGTTTCCGCAGCCTCGTACCTTCCGACGCAGCCCGCAACGCCAAAAGCCAAAATGTCGACAGCGAATGTTTCCTCGACACATCCAGTCTCAAGCCATATGATCGCCAAGACTGTCGACGAGACACCCTTTAGCTGCCCACATATTTCGCCCTGGATCACGGAGGTGCTATCAGCACCTATCTATAATCCCGGCGAATACATATTAGCCGCCGCCTTGTTGCCTAATAGTGGCGCTTTCTTAGAAGAAAACTAGCTGGCAAAGACTGCCCAGCGTGGAACCCCCGCTCCGTCTACACAGTTGATGTATACGTTGAACACCAAGAATGCCAAAGGCTTAAGCTGCTTTTTGTTAGTACAGCGCAGGCCCATAAATTTCCTGGTTGACACTGGCGCAAGTGTTCCCTTCTAAGTCGCCAAGAGGTGCCGAGGCTACGTGATCCTGCAAGATCCATCTGAGGAACAGTTCGAAGCCACGGGCGTTAAAGGCGTTAAAAATGCGTTTTGCTATCCCATGGCATGCCGAGGCACCGCAAAGCGGAGGCACCGCATTTGGTACACTCCACCCACATGCGAGTCGGATATGAGGCGCCATCAGTACAGGGCCTTACACTTGAAAGGGGGACGTCATTCGTCTCTACCTGCAGATGTGGTGCTGCGCAGCACTCTCGTTGACGCCTTCAGCGACGTGGCCACTATTCGGCTTTTAAATCTTAGTGCAAAAGAGCTTATGTTACAAGCATTTACGACACTGGGACACCTGTGAATATGTACAGTATTGCATACAAGAAGCTTAACGCATTTGAGCAACAGTTTTATAAACTCAAATCAGAACTTCATTATGAGCACAGACTATTACTACATAACTTCAGAATAATTCTACCAACAAAACTTCACGAGCAAACCATGAAACAACTTCATGAGCCCCATCTTGGGATAGAGAAGCACTCGCAAGAGCCAGACAGCTCTATTTCTGGCCTGGAATGAGCAATCGAATCAAGGATCTTATTACAGCCTGAAGCGTTGGCAAAAAATGTAAACGAAAAAATCAAAAAGATCCGATGGTACAGGACGAAATTCCCGAATATTGATTTAATATTGTAGGTATTCATATATTTGAATAAGCTGGAAATAGTCTTCCATTAAACTCGAAGACCACAATATAATAATACTGTATTCTAGTCCACGGTGTCCACAAAGAAGTGGATTAGCAGAAAAGGGTGTAGATTGAAATGCATCAGTTTGAACAATATCAATATAAGATCTTGGAATACAACGCAACACCAGTAGCAATTTGCTCCATGTCAATTGTGCAAAACAAAACTTCCATCGTATCGTAACAGTTTGAACGAAGCCAAAATTCAACAAAAAAAATGAAACAGAAACAACAAAAGAAAGCTAGCTTCGGCTTGCCGAAGCTTACATACAATTTACATTGTAAATATATAACCGATCTAGATCTGAATGGAGTGGATACAAGGCATACAACCGAATTTGTTTTAATTTGGATGAAAAACAGAAAAGTTATGCTCCTAAGTTTTCATTCCAGAACAAAACCGACTTGGGTTTGAAAGAAAAACATAAAAGTTATGCTGTTAAGTGTTCATTCTGAAACAATCGGTTATATAGTAGCTACATGATATAGTTCTCCGACCTTGATCAGATCAGAACTGTGGACGTGAGGTTTATTCAAATTGATACAAACCGAGTTTGGTTTGATTTGGAGGAAAAACAGAAAAGTTATGCTCCTGATTGGTCATTCAGGAACAATCAGCTATATGGGAGCTATACGATATAGTTGTCCGATCTTGACCAGTGTGCGTGGGGAGTCCTCAAATGCCTACAAACCGAATTTGGTTTGATTTGGATGAAAAACAAACAGATGGTTGATTTTGTCCGTTGACTGAATCAATACAATTCGAGTGTTACGCTCATATCCGAACAATGCAAAAAAGGCGGCTGCTTATATCCTCCTTCCATCTCTTAAGCTACAAGCACGTTCGGGTCACCCATTGAAGCAGCAGCAGCAGTAATCACATGTGTTTGTGTAAGGGAGACAGAAACATTTAAAAACAAACTTGATTTGACGCCCAACAAGGCTCTTACAGTCTCCGAGATCTAGGTGTTCATACGGACGGACAGACGGACATGGCTAGATCGACTCGACTGTTGATGCTGATCAAGAATTTATATACTTTATGGGGACTTACTAGACTCTACTAGAGTACGAGTATAAAAATGTCAAATCTATTTACATCGCTGTAGCATATTTGCATAGCTGTGGCATATTTGCATCGCTGTAGGTTAACATTTTCCCAGGACTTTTTAAATTCAAAACGATAAACATTTGTCCTACCTTCTTCATAATTCTACATAAGCACTAAAGCAAATACAGAAGGCATTGCCAATTTGTTTGCAAAGTTTTTTCAAAGTTTTTTTTTCGGCCCTATCAGATATACATATACTTATAACTTACACAGGTCTAATAACATCCCACCTCCCCTAGTAACTGAAAGCTTATTGCTTAATGAACTTAAGTCTATTAAGCCTAACTTTTTTCCTGATTCTGATGGCCTTCTGGGGTGTATTCTCAGATTCTGCATTGATGCGCTTTGTAAGCCGATTTGGAAGCATTTTGATCTATCTTTGATTTCTTCGTCTTTCCCTTCTCTCTGGGGAATAAGACTGATGCCCAAAACTACAGAGGCATATCAAAACTGTCTGCTATTCCAAAACTTTTTGAAAAAATATCAACTTCACAGTTACAACACTCTTGTGGTTATATGATTTCATCTGGGTGCCTTTTGAGTCTCCGGATGGTCCTTGGTAATATGTTAAAGCTTACTGTTGGATCAAGAATTTACCTATAACAGCTACAGCTGTCATTTAATTTGAACTTCAGAAAAGTTCTAAATCGTAACCAACAAGTCCCCTATATTGTTTTGTATAAAACCATTTAAATAAAATCATTTGGGCCTCCCCTGTTGACTGATGTACTGATCCTCTCAGCGCGCATTTTACGTCTGATAAAAACAAGACCCAGTCTCGGTGATCTCCTTCCAAATAGGATCGGATGATATTCTTAGCATGGGTTTATGAAGCGTAGATCTACCACTAATTTACTAGAAGTTTCTTCTTTTGTAATACAAGGATTTAAGAATAAAATGCAAACTGACGTACTATACACTGACTTCAGCAAAGCATTTGACTCGGTAAACCACTGTTTACTTATGTATAAGTTGGGTCTCCTTGGCTGCCCATCCCATCTTCTTAAGTGGATTTTCCAACCTTAATCTCAGAACTTACAAAGTTCTTTTTTAAATATTATTTTTCTAAGGCCCTTGGGGTTACATCAGGGGTACCGCAGTGTAGCCATCCCGTTCCCATTCTCTTCATCTTATTTATCAACGAGCTGCCTCAGGTTCAATCCCATTCTCGTGTACTAATGTATGCCGACGACGTTAAACTTTTCCTGTCCTTCAACAAGCCTCCCACTCTAGGCTGCAAAATAACCTTGATTCTTTCCAATCGTGGTGTCAGGTTAACTTACTAAATCTCAATTGTTCTAAATGCAAAGTTATGCCGTTTTGTCGTAGCACCCCGCTTCAGATATCGTCCGTTCTCAGCGATATGCCCCTTGATCGCATCGACACAGTTGATGACTTGAGTGTTCTTTAGACCCTAAATTAAAATTCGATTTACACAGTTCAATTACCGTCAATAAGGCTGTATGTGTTCGGGGTTTTATTAATTGATAGTCGAAGGAATTTGATGATCATTATACAACTATACTTCTCTGGTCCAACCTATTTAAGAGTACGCATTGTGTGTTTGGTGTACACAATACAACGTCCCGACCCACATACAAAAAAGTTAACGCTAACAAATATTTATATTTCGATATATTGGGTTATCGTCATATGTCTATTGATGTATTAAATTATCGACATATGTGTATCTGTAAATTTATTTAAACATATATGTCGATAAATTGAGTTATCGGTACATGTATATCGATATATTGAGCTATATATGAATATAGATATATGGATTTATCGATATTGATATGAGTTATCGGTATGTGTATATCGACACACTGAGTTATCGGTATATACATATCGATATATTTAGTTATCTATATATGTGTATCGATGTATTTGGTTATCGATATATACTTATCGATGTATTGACATGATATATGTATATATATAAACGAATATATATTTGATATCTTTATATAACGAAACATCGACGTTCCATCCCCACTCAAAAAAACTTCTAGAATACCACAGAAACTTCTGGTAGTTCGGAAAGCAAGACAGCAACAAAAAAACACATTGAACATCACTAGCACAACAGCAAACATAAATTATTTTGAGGACGCGTAGTGACGCACGCCGGGCTAGCTAGTATACTTATAAAATTATGTAATTAAAGGATCCAAAAAGTTATATATTTGTATATGTTTATATATACTTATGGTTAAGTTCATAATAAACAATAAAGGAAGGCTAGCTTCGGCTTGCGGAAACTTATATAAAATTCATATTGTTAATTTAAAATCCGATTTAGAACAAATCTGGTCGACGGGAGTGCGGCTACAGTTGATACAAGATCAATTTGGTTTGATTTGGATGAAAACAGAAAAGATAATTGTAGATAAAGACAATCATAAAAAAACATTTTGTATGAGAGAAAAATAATATCAAAATGTTTTAAGTGTGTCGAATATTAAATAAATGCAGAGTATGTGTATCTTATAGTCGTAATATCGACTATAGCGTACCTCTTCGTTGTTTTCTATATTTGATGAGACCTACATTTTGTATAGGTATGGGGACAAAATTGGAAAACACAAAAATTATCTTTTTCTATGATGAAGTTGTTGTTTAAAAAATTTTTCAAATCTAATATTTTTTTAAAGCCCATTAAAGCCCATTTTTTGCCTACGCTCGAGAATATCCGATTAAAAGCCTTACCGCGTTTAAAAACTAATTAATATATCGATTAGTCACCTATACACACATTTACATTTAAATCACTAGTTTCGCAGCTATGCAATTTTGATTTAAGATTTTTCGGCTTTAAAAATTCTCATAGCAAAGGATTTTTTTCGATTTTGTCTGCAGTTATTATCCGTTCTTGATTAAATTTGCCAAATCGGTAGATTGTGTGCTTATATATATATAAGCCGAGTTTCAAATAAATATGTCAAAAATTGTGGGAGATATAATGTTTTTATCGATTTGCAGGGGCGGGAGAGGGCGGGAGGGTCTGTATGAGCAACTACATCTCGGAGACTATAAGAGCTAATTGGCTAATCACTTAATTGGTTATGTGTTTCATCAGATGAAGTTGGTTTTTGAATTTTGCCATAGTCGATATAGTCGATATTCCGACTGTAAGTTAGTCGTACTCAGTATTTATTTAATATTTGAGACACTCAAAAGTATGATACACTTTTTGATTTATTTTTATACTCGTACTCTGACACGGCTAGATCGACTCGGTTGTTGCTTCTGCTAAACAATATATATATATATATATATATATATATTATGATGTCTCAAACTCTTCCATTTGCGTGTTACATACATTTGCTCGAATTCAATATACTCGTTTACTCTACCAGAGTACGAGTATAAAAATCACAAACTCTGACAAACTCAGTAAGCGAGCAACATTCGCTTACGGCTAATAAATTTGACGGCTGTTTCCCAACGAGGCGTACGATGAGGCATGCAAACAGTACTGCTTGAATACACATTAGTGTGTCCATTATTTTTAATGTCGTTAATTTTTAACGATAGGTCTTCGTTTTTTCAATTGTGCTTAAAGCACTCGGAAATACATTTTTACCACATGTGGGAGACGATAACCCGTGCCGAGTTACATCGAATCATGTTCATACAAGTTGCGTGGATGTAGTGGCGCAAATATAAGTAGCAACCTATTCACATTGACATCACATATAACATACAATATACAAATATTGTATCACATTATCAATGACAACATTATTTAGCGATTTTTAAAACCTTTACGGCCCTATCGGCGTGGGTTAATGTTGACATAGGAACATAAAATATTTTGTATTTGGATAATTCTGGGTAGTCTAGAAAGAATGAAGACGTATACAAGTCGGTCATCGTTCTCAAAATGCATTAAGCATTTATTTCCGGGTGTTTTAAGCCCAATCTGAGTTTGCAGTTCCTTAGTAAGAACTGTGGTCATACTAGGCCCATAGTCTATTCTACCGCTTTTGATACTGTCTTTGCAGTGACAGGGTTAGTTGACAGCTGAAAAAACTCAAATAAATTAAAATATAAAACGTCAACCAAAACTGTTTTTAGCGGTGAATATTGGAACCTGAATTTATCTAATTTGGAGTACAATTTTTTTTAGGTCTTTCAATTTTAAATATTCTTCAAAATCGAACTTGATATTGCGTGTTCTGACAAATTGCAGCGTATGCAATTTTGGTGCAATTGGTGATTCCTTGGTCCCTTGGTAATATTTTTATTTTTTTTTTTGTTGGCAGGTTTCTTTATTTACAATCTGTCCTATTATGTGGACAATCAGAATGGAATTTACATTAACAATTACAGTACATTAACTTGTGTCGAGTTGTTGAGGAGGGTGAATAAGTAGGTGACGAGGTGAGGGGGTGAGGCGATGAGGGGAGTTCAGCGTCCACGGTGAGGCAGATCCAGCGGGTGGTGCCTTTTGAGTCTCCGGATGGTCCTTGGTAATATGTTAAAGCTTACTGTTGGATCAAGAATTTACCTATAACAGCTACAGCTGTCATTTAATTTGAACTTCAGAAAAGTTCTAAATCGTAACCAACAAGTCCCCTATATTGTTTTGTATAAAACCATTTAAATAAAATCATTTGGGCCTCCCCTGTTGACTGATGTACTGATCCTCTCAGCGCGCATTTTACGTCTGATAAAAACAAGACCCAGTCTCGGTGATCTCCTTCCAAATAGGATCGGATGATATTCAACACAGATTGATTCACCCGCCCTGCTGCGTTGGACTGTGGTGAATACACAGCCGTCCGTACATGCTGGACCCCGAAATTCTTCAACAGACCCTGGAATTGTTTGTTCACAAACTATTTCCCCTTGTTCGTGTGAATCAATTCTGGTACTCCGAACTTGTGGTAAACCTATTGAGTCAAGTCTTTTACAACTCCGCTCGCTGTTGCCTCTCTCCTAGCTTTCAGGAAAACGAATTTCGTGAATTGGTCCACCACTACCAGTACCTGCGCTTGCCCTCGTGGATACTTGCGATCGTGGATACTTCCCAAGAAAGTCGACATCTAACTTCTGGAATGGCCTGAATGTGGT
Organism: Hirtodrosophila duncani; assembly: GCA_037043425.1. Taxonomy (NCBI): domain Eukaryota; kingdom Metazoa; phylum Arthropoda; class Insecta; order Diptera; family Drosophilidae; genus Hirtodrosophila; species Hirtodrosophila duncani. The sequence continues at coordinate 21,141 of JBAMBM010000807.1, forward strand.
CGTCTCCTTGCCAAGCCCTGGCTTAGGACCAAGATTGGTAATTTTCGTCTCTTTGCAGATGTAATAATCTCTCACAAAAATGCATTTACCTTCCCGACCATACCGGGCCAATGGAAACGTTGTCGCAATAGGCTCAAAGTTTTCGCTACTCCTCCATGTCTTCGGATAGTAGGCACGTGCGCCAGCTCCATTCGTGTTTTCGTCAGTGCTAACAGAGCGTGCAGCTGCAATCTTCTACCGCAGGATCGCTGTCGTCTACCCTGGTGGACTTAAAAACATACCCTCCATTTATGTTCTTCTCTGTGTTCGCTTCGATATGTTTATAAAGCTCCACATATTCATCCGACTCGAACTCAGTCGTTTGAAAACCTAGGATGTTTTCCAAATCCAGCTCTTCGACCTTTTAAAAGAGATTGTCTGCCACAACATTTTCAGACTCTTTCCGATGCTCTATCGCAAAATCAAAAGCCTGCAGCTTAAGCGAGCGTTTTGCTAAGCGTCCATAGAAATCACGCAGCGACATAAGACATTTCAGGCTGCAGTGGTCGGTGATGATGGTGAACGGCATCATCTCCGCATAAGGACTGAACCTTTTTACTGCCAAGACTGCTGCCAGGCACTCCTTCTCCATCACGCTAAAATTCCGCTGACACTTGCTTAGCTTCGATTTGTCTTTCGCTATCGTTGTCTTCCCGCTGATATAATACGGCCCCCACGCTGGTATCTAAACCATCGCATTGGATGAGAAATCGCCTGGAGAAATCTGGGTGTCTCAAAACATGTGCACTGTTAAGCGCTTCCTTCAAGGATTCCACTTCTGCTCGACCATTCTTCGGTCATCTGGAACATCGCTCAAGGTATCTGTTAAGGGAGCCGCTATTTCAGCGAAGTTTCTATCCAGCCGTGCCCAAAAAGCTTCGCACCTTCCGCGTGCTAAGAAGGAAAGACAGCCAACGTATTGCCTCAACCTGCCTTCAACATGCCTCCTCCGATTATAAAAATCCAGATATCGCAGCTCCTTGAAACAGAAGTGAGATTTTTTCAAGCCAATAGCCAGAGACGCAGCATTTTATTCAACTCGGCGTATACCGACACTTGCTTCGCCGGCGAAATTGGGTAATGCCGTGCTCTCATATATTGCGAAGGAGTCCTTCACTGCTCTCAAGCGTTCTGCATTGCTAGCGTCAGTTGGTGCTCATCTGGCCTCGGCTCTTCTGGGTGTTTTGTAGACTCCTCCGGGCTTAATTCCTCCACATCGGGTGCTAATATGTCCTTCGCCAAACCAAAACCTCTCCAGAAATCAACGCCTAAATACAATTCTTGCTGAAGTGATGGACCCAAATATAGGAGGATTTCGGCATTTTGCGATCTGAACCCAATCTCGCCTATGCTGTGCTGATGTGTGGTGCCTATTCAAGTTCCAAATTACTTACCAGTTCTCTACATCCCCTACCTAGTCTCCCTCTGCTTAGTCTCCCATGGCCGCCACTGTTTCCTTTACCGCTCTCCGCTCAGGTCTCCTTTTATAAAAACTCTCCCAGCTTTGATTATCCTTGTTGTGACCAGGGTCATTCCATCTAGTCTTTTCTCGGGTTTCAAATATCTTCTTCCACTGCGTGATAACGCTGATCCGGACGATGATTTGGCATACCCCGCTGCATCACGTTCGTGCGACTCAATGAGCTCCCAAAAGTTCTTTCGGCATCTTGTAGCTGTTCCAGAGAGTACATCTTGATTGAAATTGCGTTTCACCGTTTTGATCATCCAGTCCTCGCTCGAGCCCTGAGCATGACGTGCAAATATGCATCCAAAGGTGGCCTCTGCTTCCTTTCGGCAATATCTTGTATGCGCTCATTATCACAGCAGTTGTTGTTGACGCCCTTCATCCATCCTTCCACGGGATGTGTGTCTGCTGCGTCTCCAGTGTGTAAATCCCTCATGAGGTAGGCCCGTGCCATGTTGTAATGCCTCTGCATAAACTCAAACCGGAAGACGAATTCCTCCACGCTCATTCCATTTGGGTTACCGGTAAACTGGATTACCCACTTAAGTACGGGTACCTGAAAGCTTTCGGATGCCCTGTTGTGGGAAAGTCCTCCGTGATCGATACATTGCTTCTTCCACAGTCCGTTCATTTCGCTGAGTGCCGGGTGCTGACGAATGGTCTCCCGTTTTGTGGAAACTGTTGCTGCTATTGCATAACTCGTTGTCCATGCTGAGCCTGGGACTGAGCATAATAGCCTAGGGCCTACTGCTGTTCGCCTACTGTAGGCACGTGTGGTTCAATTGCTTGAAGAGCTGTGCAAATCAAGGCCCCGTCAATACGCGCTTCTATCATCTGTCTGAGCTCTGCCTTTAGTTTCTCCTGCGACTCAACAATCATCCCAGTAATCTCCCTTATAGTATAGGATCGAGCTGTATATAGCCGAAGATATCTAAACTACTCCCATCGGGGGCTTGTGCTAGCTGACGTTGTATCAGAATAGCGATGGGCGTTGACCTTCGACTCATTTGTAAACGCTTCTGGATTGCCCCCTACTTTGGAGGCCCCCATGAAGACGGAAAAGGTTCGTCCCTCGAGTCGGTGCCTGTTGATCTGTTGCTAGTCAGAATATCGAGAATAGCGTTCTTGTTTTTTTGTTGGGGAATAATAAATTAAGCGTTAAAATAAAATACAAAAATAAATAAATAAAAGTAAATAATAAAAAATAATAGATACAACTAAGACGCTACGACAATATAGTTATTAAAAAAAAAAAAAAGATTAAAACATAAATAAGGATGGACGAATCCTCCACTGATGATAAGCCGCGTTAAGTGGTCCGCCAAAAACGATTGTTTGTGTGTGCGAGTGTGTTCGCACGATATAACATAAAAAAATTAATGTCCGGAAAATCCGACAAAAATCCTGCAAATCCAATAATTCCAAGGAAAACGTGGCCAGGCCACTCTGTGACCTAGCCAAAAGAAATATTTTGCTAAGAACGTCGCTGGCAAGGTTAGGCCAGCTAAGATACCCAGACAGGCTTACAGCCCTTCGACTCCTATAGCAGACCGGCTGGCTAATGTAGTCGATGACTCACGTAGTTGGTAGTCGGTTGGCTGGTGTAGGTTGGTGGCCGGATGGCCGGTATAGTCGCCGCGCTTGCGCAGCAGCCTCCTTGCCGTTCTTGCACTGATTTATTTATAATTTAAATTTGATTGCGTTTACGATTTTGTTGTTTTATTTATTGCGTTCACTACACATCAAATTTTTTTTTTATTCGAATTTTCAATCGAAATATATCTTTAAATATATGTATACCCCGAAAAAATAACCGCATTCGCTGACAGCCAACAGCACGACACCGTCTATTCTTTTGAAATAACTGGATCCGCCATTGCCCCAAACTAGGAACCGTTGCAATTTTCGGCAGATGCATTCCCAGTTGCATTCCATTGGCGTAGGTCGTAGGCATAGTAACCGTCAAACGCCCGCGCGCCCTTGCAAAATGTTCCTCATATTCCCGTTACCCAACACCTAAGTAGCCCTACGGGTAACCCTGCTCTTCGGCCTACCCTATCGATGACAGCTATTGATATCGAAAGACAACAAAGTCTTTGGTATACGAGCCATAATCAGGCGTACATTTGTCTATAATAACGACATCGTAGTATGTTGCCAATGTTCCTAATCAGAGACAGCGGCGCCATTGATTTCCATATGTAAGACGAAGCTAGCTTTATGTTCTTGTATAACTTATTGTTGTACTAGCCAGTTGACACGGTGTGCCATTTTTTGTTTCTTCTCCAAATGTACTTCGTAAATGTAAGGTAGTATATATTGAATTTATGTAGATGTATGCAACAGGGCATAATCAAACGTCCATTCTGCATTTGCGTCCGTCTGTCTATACGAATACCTACACATGTATTAAGGTCAAAGAATAGACGACCAGCTGCAGGAAACGGAGACGCAAAAACATACTTACTCTGCTTTCTTGCAAGTGAGAGGTCAATAGGTAGCTGTTGAAATAGATATACATTTTTATGTACTTACATACATATACATATTTATATAGATCACTGATAATTTTCTCTATTAGTGAGGGCAAACGACAGTATGCATTTGTGTGTATGTAAGTCAGTGAACGATTCGTATGTGTTGTTGATGACTAAGCACGATTGAATGAAAAGTCGAAGAAGTCAAAGCAGAAACGCTCGATGCGTAGCCGGTAGCGCTTCAGTGATGTTTTTGGGTTTTTCTTGCAAGAGCGTCTCCCATATATAGTTCTTGATTTGTACATTTACAAATTATTCCACCCTGATATACATCGAAACTTATAGATGAATCGGGTTTTTTACACCACTATATCTTGATCTTTATCTTCCCCTGTCCGATATTAGTATACTAAAAAGTGATTTCAAAACAATGATTGATATGTAAATCGACTCATTTGCTTTCCAAACGATATATATCGATATATTGGCTCTCTGTTGGGCGATATTAGTATATTTTAAAAATTTGTAGGAAACGATGTATATCGATAATCGGGGTTTCTATACCGATATATAGCATTTGACTTTCCCCAGGCCACAATATACTTATACTGTAAAAATTGCGATCGATCTAAAAGTTTAGGCACCAAGAAAATAACAGTACGCCGCTTGCCTTCGTTTTGACTGTTTCAACTGAACTATTGCAAAAGGGCTTCTTAGTGCGCGCCTAGGCCATGAACTATACCTTGTGGAAAAATTTTAGCGTTTGCGTATGACCTGTGCGATGATCCTTAGTCAGTCAATCAGTTCTTATCCGATCATTATGAAATCGGTAGAGAATGTCCTCATACATTTAAAACCCGTGTTTAAATTAAATATTAAAAAATTGTGGGAGATATACTTTTTTACTGATTTGCAGAAGCGGGAGGGGCATGGAAAAATATTAAAACAAACTTGATCTGCCTATATAGTAGGGGAACTAGCATACCAAATTTGGTGACTCTAGCTCATAGTCTGTGAGATCCAGCTTTTCATACATCCGGACGGAGGTACAGACAGACGGATGGACACGGCTACTGGAGCTGGGTAACGTGCGGACCGGGTGGACTCGATGCCATATAAAAGCCCTAAAGGCACGGGTTAGATGCTTTAAATATCTGGAGTTCGGTCACATCTCCAGCAGTTGTAGAAGCACTACCGATAGGAGCAACTGCTGCATCAGATGCGGTGAAGAAGGACACAAGCCCGCTGTGTGCACGAACGCTGCAAAATGCTTTCTGTGCAGTAGCACCGGCAACCAAAATGCAGCGCACCACCAGGTAGGCAGCCAAACATGCCCGTAGGCGAGTAAAAGCACATTAGGTACCGGAACAGCCAAAAGATGGAAATAATCCAGCTCAACCTGAACCACTGCATGGCAGCTCAGGCTCTGCTGTCACAAACAATGCGCGAACTACAGGCAGACCTGGCAGTTCTCAGCGAGCCCTACAAGATCCTCACCAAGATCCTAGATACTTCAGGGAAGGCGGCTATCTGGTGGTGCGGAGTACCAGCCGCCATCCTCACGAACGTCTACCCGACAGATGGCTTCGTCCGCGCAAGGGTAAAGAACCTGTGGGTATATAGCGTATACCTCGCGCTCAGCCTGACCCTCAACGAGTTCGTCAACTCGACGCGTTGGTGGCCGATGCACGAGGCCGTCACCCGATGGTGATCGCCGGTGATTTCAAAGCATGGGCAGTCGAGTGGGGCAGCGCGACCACGAACGCGAGAGGCCGGAGCCTACTCCAGGCATTCTCAGTGCTGGACGTGGTTTTCCCAAGCCAAGGCTACCAGCACACGTTTAGTCGACCTGGATCTGGATCAGTAGTTGACCTGACATTCGTTAGTGGGCCGACTGCACAAACAGCAAACTGGCAGCAGGGCATACACAGCGAGTGACCATACACAGCGTGGCTATTCTCTGCACAGTTGGTGGGCGCACGGCTAGACGGCAACCCACTGTTTCCCACTGAAAGAGCTATCGAGACGAGACAATGAATACTCAAGCCTTCGCAGATAGGCTGCTGCACATAGTCCTAATGCGAAATGGCAACCAGGAGGGCGTATAGGCGCTACCACGAGCCAGTCCACTGGTGGAACGAACGCATTGCGAGCATGCGCACTGCCTGCATCCAATCAAGAGGAATACCAAGTCACCTACCGGAGGCACAGGAAAGCACTCAAGGCAGCCATTCGCAAAAGCAAGCGCGACTGCTTCCTACAACTATGCGACTCAGCCGAGCAAGACCCCTGGCGAAATGCGTATAAGACCGTGGTTAAGAAGCTTACTCTAATAATCAGCCAGCCCCAGCAGATCCCCCCATGCTCAAAACCATCGTCGAGCACCTCTTCCCCCACAGGAGGGAAGAACTCAGGGGTCAATCCGGACCCCCGCCTGCCCATCCTCCTCATGAGCCTATCACCGAGGTATCTCTTGAGGAAATCGCGACGGCCGCCCGAACCCTGAAGCAGAGCAAGGCACCTGGGCCAGACGATAACCCGAATCGAGCACTCAAGCTAGCTCTAGCACTGCGTTCACAGTCCTTTGTGACTCTATACAACCAGTGTCTACTCGAAGGCATATTCCCTGAAAGATGGAAGCTTCAGAAACTGGGCCTCATACCTAAAGTAGGCAAGCCGGCCAACGAGCCCTCGTTATACAAGCCAATCTACCTTCTGGACTCGGCAGGGAAGATCAGGGAAAACCTAATCTGCACGCACCTTGAACAAGCTATACATATAGGAGGTGACCTCTCATCACACCAGTACGGAATCCGGAGGGCGAAATCGACAGTGGATGCGATAACCAAAGTGGTAGACATCGCCTGTGGTGCCATTGCCGGCACTAGATGGAAGGGTGGCGCCAAAAAATATTGCCTGATCACCACGCTGAATATAAAGAATGCCTTTAACTCAGCGAGGTGGAGCTGCATCCTTGACGCTTTATATGGCTTCGGAGTTCCTGCGAACCTGGTCCACATGATTCGCAGCTACTTCAGGAACCGCGTCTTCTGGTACGACACCTCCGACGGTACCAAGCCGCATCAAGTCTCCTGCGGAGTTCCTCAAGGCTCAGTACTTGGACCGTTACTGGGGAACGCGATGTACGACGGGATCTTCCGGCTGACCTTACCAGAGGGTGCCCAGCTAATTGGTTTCGCTGACGACGTGGCGGTGGTGAGCGTGGGCAAATAACTGCACGAAGCGGAGTATCTGTGCAAGCAATCCATCGAGTTGATAGCACAATGGCTCACCTTCGTCGGCCTCGAGATTGCTCCCCAGAAAACCGAGGCAGTCCTAATAAGTAGCCGGAAGAAAGAGACAGCTCACGTTAGTGTGGCAGGCACAATTGTCCAGTCCAAGAAAGCAATCAAGTACCTTGGCGCAATGCTCGATACAAGGCTGAGCTTCCGAGAGCACAAAAGCAGCAGCAACGAGCCGAGCGCTCTCACGGGTAATGCTCACACGAGAGGCCCAAAACAATGGAGGAGGATCCTGCTGTCCAGCGTGACAAGAGCAACAATGTTATATGCGGCTCCAGTCTAGCTAAATGCGCTCTATTCCACCAGCTATAATCGTGGCGCTTTGGCAACGCACCGTCTGGGATCCATTCGGATCTGCAGCGCCTTCAGTACCGTATCGGACGACACAGCCCACGTCATAGCCGGCGTTGCGCCCATAGAGGAGATAGCGGCCGAACGAACCACTATACAGCAGAAACTACATGGGGGAGACGATTCGCCGTCATTTAAAAAGGAGACACGCGAGGCAGCGAGAAGGCAGACACTGCAGAGATGGCAGGAACGGTGGGATAAGTCTACCAAGGGCCGGTGGTCACACCGTCTCATCCCCAATCTCCAAGACTGGTAGAAAGCACGGCCAGGTAAACTACTGCCTGACTCAGCTCCTTAGCAGGCATGGCTGCTTTCGTAGCACCGTTATGGACACGAGCTTTCAGAGGAATGTACATGGTGTAGCCGAGGAGTGGTGGAAGATGCCGAACATGCGACGAAAACTGGAACAGGAATTGGGATCCGAGATCTCGGTGGCGAACTTTATCCCGTCCATGCTGAAGAGATCGGAGAACTGGCAGGCCGCCAGCAACTTTGCCATGGACGTAATGGTCGGCCTGCGGAGAGCTGAGCGCGAGCGGCGCTCTATGGATTAGGCGGCGCCGAATCTTCTGCGACGCAATGCTTCACGGCCGTACCGCAGAGGGAAAGCCCCGCCTCATCCAAATATACATCAATTCTTAGCTTATTGTTTTTAGCTTTAATCGCCTAATGTACATAGTCAACTAGAGATAATAAATGAATTTTAAAAAAAGAACATCGACTCGGCTTGTCATGTTGATCAAGAATATATATACTTCTACTTGCTACATATATTTCAACAACTTTAATATACATACCCTTGTACCATACGTACACGGTATAAAAATCTCCATGTACACTGAATTAAATTCATTTTATTGTTTCAACTTTAATATTTAAAATAACAATGGCGATTTAATGTATCCTTTTCAGGGTTCAGGCTTTATACCTTTACATATATATAGTGATAATTATGGCCATAAGAAAGATAAGTGTAGCTCTTCATAAATAAATGCCGAGTACGGATACTTTATAGTCAGATGGCCGACATTATACAGAGTTCATATTGCAGTGCAACAGCCACGACTCTACAGCAGCAGCTAACTTCAAAATTAAATGAAACAAGCTGTTATTATAATACAAATTTGTAGGCTGCTTGGTTTAATTTATTTATTTTTTTGTTTAAGATCGTCTTATAATTTGTTTTATTTACTTGAAACTGTGTCTGCAGTCAACTATAAGAAAATACGTATTTATGGAATTTATTTTACATGATTGTACATATTTTGCTTATATTTTGTTGTTGATTACGGTTGAAGTAATTGTAATTGTTTGAAGTAATTTCGTATTTGATTTAAACAACTGCTGAATTCTTTAAACAGATTTGCTGTTGACAGTATTAAAATTTTTGTTTGCTGTTTTGTGTTCCCTTTTATGACCATAATTTATACCCTTGCAGTGGGTATTATAATTTTGTCACGATATTTGTAACGTATCTCTGACCCCATAAACTATATATATATTCTTGATCAACATGACAAGCCGTGTCGATATAGCCATTTCCGTCTGTGTCTGTCTGTTTTTATGCGAACTAGTCTCTCAGTTTTAAAGCTATCGATTTTCACCATATGCTTAGTTCTGCTGTGAGCTGCTCATATGCAAAAATTGTTTTAATCGGACCATTATATCATATACCTCCTCTCATATAACTTAGCGATTTACAATGAAAACTGTTAGCATACAATTTTTATTTATATTTTGCTCGATACGTGTGTGAGAGGGAGGGACTGAGCCTTAAGGTTAACCAATTCGTTCGTAATCAAATCGAATTCGTTACGTTCACATTCAGAAAAGCAGAATGCTAACTTCAAACGCAAAAGCAAATCACATATGCATGTGTGTATGCTATTTGCATTTATGTATGTATGCATATATGTTTGTATGTAGTGAATATAAGTGAATGTATCTATGGGCGTGCAGCAAATGCATGCACGGGTGTTCAGCAAATGCGTTTAAGATCTGTTCGTCTGTCCGTCCATATGAACACCTAGAGCTCGATGACTATAAAAGCTAGAGTTGCCAAATTTGCTATGTAGACTCCCCTTTTGGGGCGTCAGATCGTTTATTTTATAAATTTGCACCGCCCACCTCCACCGCCCGCAAATCGATAAAAACGTTGTCCACAAAACAACTATATCTCACCTTGTGAAGCGGCAGAATGTGTTCTTTCAAAATTTTGCCACGCCCCCTCCCGCCCTCGCAAATCTGAACGCATTTAGTTAAATGTTTGTATATGTATTAGTACATAATCTACTGATTTTCCAAATCTCATTAAGATAATAATTGTAGACAAAAACGTAAAAAACATTTTGTATGAGAGCGCCCCACCCCACCCCACGGAATATCGACTATAGCGTTCTTACTTTTTTTTTTTTTTATTTGGGTATAAAAATTTGTTTTAATCTACAATCTACTTAAAATTAACAGCATCTCCGCCTACATGTAAAACTTCAATTGTTGATGTTTCTTGTTTTAATAAGTAAAAATATAAATTGGCTTTAAATGGTACAATATATATTTTAAAAAAAATGTTAAATGTTAAACAAATAGAGAGAGAATTGAGCGTAAGATTTTGATGTTGTGTGTTTTGTTTCTTTTTTAGTTGAGTTGGTAAGCAATTTTTATTTGTTTTTAAACAATTTTCCCAGTAACATTAACTTTGGAAGCAGTTTTCGTTATAGTTTTAGTTTTTTTCTCATGTTATCTTCACCATATTGTGTAATGTTTTTGGATATACTGGACGTGCCAACATATACATATATATATATGTATATATATTAGAGGTCTGCGTGAACTACCCAGTACTGTACAGTGCTATGTTATTCTAACATTTTTTGTACTTTCCAACACTATACATCGTACTCATAACACCCAAAAATGTAGTGTACATATTTTTGCCGTACACACTAATACTGAATGCTATGAGTGTTATCTCTTTCTATTCTATGTACACTAAATAAAATTATGAGTATAGTAAAAATTAAATGTTTTAGTGTGTACAGTAGTGTGCAAACGTCAAGAGAGCAAGAGCTACAACAACCGCGTGTGAGCTTTAGAAACATGGATTTGCAATATAATCACGCCGGCGCAATGAAAATTCTGGAAAATTTAAGTTTTTTGGTAGTGAATTGACTTAGACCGTTGAATTTGCATAATGGTGGAATGGAATGGTGAAAAAATAACGAAAACCAAGTAGATCAAAACAGAGGCCAACGATTGAATGAAGGTAAGTGACGCACTGTACTTCTCGTGGCCTTAATTTTTAGACAGATCGGCATGAAATTTTTACAGTATACCAATGGCAGCTATGGAAAGATCAAAGGCCACATATCGGTAGAGAAAACTCGATATATCGATAATTGTCAACAGAAGGTGAAGAGCTAATATATCGTATCTATAGACACGCCGATATATCGATATATATCGTTTGGAAGTCATACTCCTATACATTTTTTTGTCTGTTCTGAATCTTCGACCTTTACATGGACATACAGACGAAAAGACAGACATATGGAAAACGCAGCTGTTGATGCTGATCAATAATATATGGAAGCCCAATTGTGTCCTGTTACATACTTCTACACAAATTCAGTATACACTTTACTTTACAAAAAAAAAAAAAAAAAAGGACCGGGCAACGCCGGGTAAACTGGTAAAATTAGTGTTATGATTTTAGCGGTTCCGGGAAGTATCGCACAATCCAAGAGGGCTTTTGCAATAGCCAAAAAACTTATTTCCGAAATCGCTGAAAACTTGCCACAGCCGAATATTGATATTACATCATAATATTGAAATAATGAATGAAAATTATTGGAACTATTCAATTAAACACATATTAAGCTTTTTATAAATATAATAATTAATAATATGAATCTTATATTATAAAGTCTTGTGTTTATGTGAAGAGAGCTGCTGCTTCAGACACCCACCCCAATTTAGTAAAGTAATTATTCTATCTCAGTCTTGCTTGCTGCAAAAACTATGGCTAGGTGAAATCATCACAGACACACACACAGACATTTTAGTGCTTTTTAAATGTTTTCATTGAGCACAGCATCAAAACATTGTCCACGAAATGTAGTGTATAGTATCTGGATGAATGAGTACACTAGTTGTCAATGCAGGCACAAAACACAAAATACATTCACATTCATAAAGAAAGGAGCGAAGAAAGGCTAGCTTCGGCTTGCCGAACCTAATATACCATTCACATTTTAAATATATAACCGATTTAGATCAAATCTGGTCGGCGGGCGTGGGGCTACTATGGAGACAAGGGATACAAGACGAATTTGTTTTAAATTGGATGAAAAACAGAGAAGTTACGTTACTAAGTGTCCATTCCAGAACAATCGGTTATATGGTAGCCATATGATATAGCTGTCCGATCTTGATCAGATCATTTCAGTGGATGTAGGGTTTCCTCAAATGCATACAACCGAGTTTGTATATGTTTTCATATAGTATGATTCATTTGCCGCTTTGAATGCATTCATGCAGACCTCTAATGCATATACACATAAACATATTTAACTATAGGATTAGGCTTAGCCGTAGATTTGAGTTCTCTACGCTGCTTGGCTGGCCTTATAAAATAAATTGATTTTAATTTGATAATTTGATCTTTACACATTGCTTTACATTTATGTTGCTGTTTTAATTGCAGTTTGTTGTTTTTGTTGTTCTTTACTACCATATGGCTTATAAACCTTAATACAATACAAGTTTAGTACACCTTTAATGCCTCAGAGCCTGCACGCAGGCTTAATATTATAATTAAACTTTACATAAGCATAATCCTGCCTATAACATACACTGCTCTCATGCATACATATATAGTTACAGTTGGATATATGTATATATACAATCCAAATTTTATTAAACCATTTCAAGATGTCGGCTGCAGGTGAAAACTAATATTAAAACAACATTTACTCATCTTATAAAACGTGATTCTGATTTACAATTTTGAATTAAAAATTTGACTAAATTATAACATAATAATAATATCTTATCCGATTTCGTTTTCGTTTCGGCGATTAATTGAATATTCAAGTGGAACCGCTTGTAACAGTTCTGGGCGTTAAAAAGGTGTATATATAACATAATTTGTTACCCAGGAAATTAGCCATAAACTTATTTAAAATTTAAGTATTTAATATGTTTCAAAAAACAATGATTAATTTTTTTATAGTTATAATAGTTATAATGATAATAATAATTGTAGTAAGTAATTACACCAAACTTCTAGTTGAGTAGCCTAAGTGTAATCCATGATATATTTATATGTATATTTATATATTATTATTCTTCTTTCTCATCATTTTTGAAATTGTTTCGTCTAAACTTCGTTTTGTTTTCAACTTTTTTTTAATAATATCTATACTGTGTGTGTAAAAAGTTTTATTTCTTTGTATAACAAATTTTATAAAATGCACTACATATATGTTAATATATATATAGCGGTCAATAATAAACAAAAAAAAAAATGGTGAGCCTAATTTAAAAATATGAAAAGCAATAATTAAAGTGAAAAAATTCGTTAAAAACTGTTGTCACAGCACCACCTATATGGGTTTCTTCTTAACTTAAGAACAGACATAAGGTTGCAAATAATTAATTGAGGATGCGTGTAAGTGTGTTTGGGGTGTTGGCTGACTACGCTTGGCGGCGGCTCACCTGCTACCATAGGCGGTGCAGGTGTAGGTTGCGCGACAACACCGAACGCACATCGTTAGTGAAGCGCAGGGCGTCCAGCATGGGGAGCAGCGATAACAGTGCGGTATCCATTGGATCGGAGAACCAGCTTTTAATGGGTATTGCATTGTTCGGAAAACAGCGGTATGCTCCGGGCGAATTGTCAATTATAAATATCTACAACAAAATATAAGAAAAACGTTCATAAATAGATTTCAACTTGCTATATTTATTGATCGTATTGAAAGCAAGACACAACCCTGGGTAATCGAAGCACCATTGCAGAAATGTGTGCCTTAATTAGAAAGTATAACTTAGTAACTCGATCCTGATCAAATTCTAGAGAGACCATATTTGGTATGTTAATGCTAATTCTGACATTGTTTGTTAACCGATTTTAACAATTGGTTACTTCATAGAACATTGTCTGAGAATTGCGTGCGTCTAGTCGAAAGAGTAAGTCATATTTCTATACCAAAGCGGTCCTTATAATATAATATTTTTAAGTGTTTAAAATTTGGAATATATTGCTTCAAATTAATTCTAATTCGGCAACGCTGATTTGAATCGAATGCTCCTTTGAAAACTGTATGTCAAAGTGTAGAGCGCCCACTCTTTATTGTACAACCTTGTGTAGCCACAGAAATGATTCCTTTGACAAGTGACTTGGAATCCAACAACATTCATTCGGAATGACACGTGATAGTTGTCAGTCAACACGAAATAATGGATGGACAATCGTGGACAAAAAGGAAGTTCCGAGGTGGTGGATTTTGTAACGACGATTGTCAGAGAGCGAGAGCGAATAGTGCCAAAAGAACAGGCCAACTAAAAGACACGCTTTGTCTTTCCATCTCAAAATACAATGTGAGCACTGACTTCGAAGGAGATTTTCGAACGTGCTATGACGCGTCTCCCGGACCCAATAACGATAAATATATCAAGATATTAAAGTTCACTGTCGACAAGCTGCCAGCAAAAAAAAACAAGAAATAGATTTGCTCAACAGTGCAGTCGGCAGCGTGGCAGCAGAACGTTCCAAACTTGTTCTTCGTTTTTGATCAGCAGCGACTGTGCAGTCGTGCTGCATTTATTCTACGTTTTTGTCATGCAGGTGTGCCACCAACAATCTGAATGCGAATCCATGAGTGCATTGACAATTTCATATGCAGTGGCTGCAACTACTATACAGGTACATAAACTTTTCGCAGGTAAATATCAAGTAATAAGTAATTACATAATTACGAAAAATATTTTTATTTCAATTTTTTAAATATTTTTATACCCTGTACTTATGGTCCAAGGGTATATTAACTTAGAGAAATGTAGAAAAAAGCGTTTCCGACTACATAAAGTATCTATATTTCGTCCGGATGTATGAAAATCTAGATATTGGAAACTATGAGAAATAGACTTCAAAGTTGGATTTTTATTTTCTATATAAACGATTTTTTTTTTTAAACTAACACAAAATGTTTGTTTTTCATCCAAATCAAGCCCAATTTGATTTGTATCCATTTTATATTTTATAGAGGCTTATTAAGTACAGGGTATTTAACTGTCGAGCAAGCTCGTTTGTCATGTTTATTTCTTTTTTGCCACGCCCACCCGCCAACTTTATTGTTTTTATTTCACAGCTTTTTTATTATTCATTTGAATTAAACCAAATTCAGGGATTAAGTGCCCTAAAGGCATCTACGCCAACTGACCAAATTTGATCCGTATCGGGCAACTATATCATATAGCCCCATAGAACCGATTTTTCGGGATGAACACAAATGTTTGTTATACCCTGTACTTATGGTACAATGTATGTAACACGCAGAAGGAAACGTTTCCGACCTCATGGAATATGTATTTATATTCTTGATCAGCATGACAAGCAGAGTCGATCTAGGGCCCTATTCAAACCCACAGCACAGTTAGTGTTTCTATTTCGTAGCTTCTTTGTTTTACCATTCACAAAATGGTATTTTACTTTATTAGGAAGTTTGTTACGCATTGAAGGAAGCATTCGACTATATCAAGTATATATATTCTTGATCATCATGACAAGAGGAACCGATATAACTATGTCCGTCTGTGCGTCCATCTGTTTCAACCAAAAATATCAAGTCTTTACGAGCTTAAGATATCAAAAGTCTAGAGCTACAGATCTGAAATTTTAACCGGATGCTTCTTTTGTCTGCACACTGGTTAACTTCGAGATTCATCCAGATCGGTCAACTATATCATATAGCTCCCATATAACCGATTTTTTTGGTTAACACTTGGTAGCATAACTTCTCTGTTTTTCATCCAAATCAAACCAAACTCTTGTTGTAGCCGTTAAAGGAGGCCCCACGTCCGCCGGCCCGATCTGATCAATATCGGACAACTATATCATATAGCCTTCATATAACCTATTGTTGCGGAATGAACACTTAGGAACAAAACATTTCTTGTTTTCATCCAAATAAAACCAAATTATTGTTGTATCCATTTGAGGAGGTCGCACGTCCGCCGACCAGATTTTATGTAGATCAGTTATACATTTACAATGTGAATGCTATGTAAGCTTCGGCAAGCCGAAACTAGTCTTCATTTTCTTGTTTTTATTTTAATCTTAATGTTACTGTTGCAGGTTCTATGTAGCGCTGTCGGTTTGTTGGGCGCTCTATGTAGCGATGTCAGTTATTTGCTCTGGTTTTCCATTGTTCAACTGACCAACTAATCCGGATCAGGCAACTATACCATATAGCACTTACAAAAAAGATTTTTCGGGAATGAACACAAAATGTTTTTCATCGAAATGGACTTACTACCCGTATAACAGGAGGGATACGCCCACGTGCATTGATTTCTACATGTACAAGGGTATAGCCAACAGTCTGCTCTCGGTACGAGAAGAGTATGAACTTTCATCGGATCATTTGCCCTTGGTTGCTTCTTTATCAATGTCGCCTCAGCGAACTACCCCAATAACGAGGCTTGTTTCTCCTGGTGCCAACATAAGACTCTTCCAAGACGTGATGAACAATGCTTTTAATCTCAACACGGAAATAAACACGCCAGAAGATATCGACAAAGCTGTCGAAACTTTCATAAGCAGGGCTAAGAGCGCTGCTCTTATTGCTGCCCCAGCTGGTGCAACTCACTGTAGAGACGGACACAGCAACCTCACTCTCTCTCCGGAAGCAATAGGCCTTCTAACGCTCAAGAAGCGCCTCAGACGCGAGTTCATCAGAACCAATGACCCGGCGATCGATAGACTGTATAGAAGGATTTCTAACAGGGTAAAAAAGGTATTAGCCACACTAAAAAGAGAAGCCACAGACGCCTTCCTGGAGAAAGCTACTCCCGATGAAAGTTCTACGTTTGCGCTCTGGAAACTTACGAGGAGGTTCAAAAGGCAAGTTTCACCGAAATTCCCAGTCCGAAATCCAGATGGCTCTTGGGCAAGATCCCCCCGGGAAAGAGCCGAAGCGTTCGCGAATAATCTGGAAGAAAGATTCCAGCCGTTTGAGACATCGTCGCCAAGAAGAGTACAGCTAGTAACCGAATCTCTGGAAGCTCCGTTGCAGATGGCCCTCCCTGTAGCTCCTATCACCCTTACTGAAGTGGAAAAGGAAATCAAAAAGCTTCGCAACAACAAGGCTCCAGGCGAGGACCAGTTTGATAATCGCTCTATCAAGCTGCTCCCTCGCAGAGCTTTGCTATTCCTCGTATTGATTCTCAACTCCGCTCTTCGACTCGGACACTTCCCAGGCGCCTGGAAGAAGGCCAACATTATCATGCTACACAAAAGTGGGAAGCCAGCAGATGAGCTGGATTCGTACCGTCCAATAAGCCTACTGCCAGCATTTGGCAAAATATTGGAGAGGTGCATTTTAAGAAGGATTCTTGAAACCAGCGCGGTCAAAAAGGCAATGCCAAAATTTCAGTTCGGCTTTAGGCTCAGGCACGGCACGCCCGAGCAACTACACCGAGTTGTAAACTTTATTCTGGAGGGATTCCACGGAAAGGAGTATGTTGTCGGAGCGTATCTGGATATCCAGCAGGCATTTGATAGAGTGTGGCATGCAGGACTCTTGCATAAACTTAAAGATCTACTTAATCCACAGCTCTATCTTATTGTTAAAAGCTTTCTTCACGAACGATCTTTTAAAGTTGTTCAGGACGGGGTGTCCTCTCATGCAAAGACGGTCAGAGCTGGTGTACCTCAGGGTAGCGTGTTAGGGCCAACCCTTTACAGCCTGTATACGCACGATATGCCTTCAGCTGACAACATGCCGATCTCGGACCAGAGCAATCTGCTTGTCGCCACCTTTGCTGATGACACTGCGGTACTGGCCAGAGACAGTTGCGTCTTCACCGCTACAGATCTCATCCAGATCTATTTAAAAAAATTCGAGAACTGGGCCTGTAGATGGAATATTGCCATAAACACTGATAAGTGTGTACAAGTCACATACACTCTCAGAGCGCAAACCTCTCCTGGGGTATTTTTACATGGTCAACTGTTAGAGCAGAAGGAAGCTCACAAATATTTTGGAGTCACTCTGGACAAGCGACTAAACTTCCAGCGCCATATAAATGATGTAGTTAAGCGTCTGAAGACAAAGGCGAGCAGTTTGGCTTGGCTTCTTAATGCCAGGAATAAACTGTCATTAACCAACAAGACGCTCATTTACAAAGTCATTCTGGCACCCATTTGGAGATATGGTATTCAGGTATACGGCATAGCGGCTAAGTCGAACCTTAATAAAATACGTGTTGTGCAGTCCCAATTCTTGCGCAGAATTTCTGGTGCGGCATGGTACATACGCAACAGCGATATCCACAAAGAACTCCATGTACCGAGGATCGGAGATGTAATCAATCGCCAAGCTTCTGCATATCTAGACAAACTCGCACATCACCCTAACCAGCTGGCGCAAAGGCTCCTAAGAAGCAGACGTATCCACGGAGTAAGAATGAGAAGGAGGCTCAAGAGAGTCCACCCAACCGACCTGTCCCACAGAACCCTTTAATTTTCCCCTTTTGCCATCCAGTTACCCTATCATCTAGGTTTAAGTATGTACATATTTTGTACATATATCTTGTTGAAAATCAATTATCCTATAGTATAAGTTGTTAAAATTAGTAACAGTAAGCTATATATTTTTGTAAAGTAATAAACAAAACATTTATAAAAAAAAAAAAAAAAAAAAAAATCGAAATGGAGCCAAATTTGGCTTGTATCTACCTTTTATTTTATAGCGGCTTATTCGGTACAGGGTATTTATCTGTCGACCCCATAGAATATGAGTATATATATTCTTGGTCAGCATGACAAGCAGAGTTTATCTAACTATGTCTGTCTGCCCGTCCGTCCATCCGTCCGTCCGGCGTTAGACAAGCCCAATTTTCAGGGTGGACAGCAAACTTAGCGTTTCTATTTCATAGCTTTTTGTTTTACCACTCACAAAATGGTATTTTAATTTTGTCAGGGAGTTTGCAAAGCACTGAAGGAAGCATTTTCCACTATCTCAAGTATATATATACTTGATCAGCATGACAAGAAGAACCGATATAACCATGTCCGTCTGTCCGTCCGTCTGTTTCAACCCCAAGATCTCAGAAGTCTTAAGAGCTACAGAACTCAAATTTTTACCAGATGCTTCTTTTCTCTGCACGCTGGTTAAGTTCGAGACACATCCAGATAAGTCAACTATATCATATAGCTCCCATATAGCCGATTTTTCTGGTTAACACTTGGTAGCATAACTTCTCTGTTTTCATCCATTTGAGAAGGCCCCACGTCCGCTGGCACGATCTGATCAATATCGGACAACTATATCATATAGCCTTAATATAACCGATTGTTACGGAATGAACACTTAGGAACATAACTTTCTGATTTTTATCCAAATAAAACATAATTCCTGTTGAATCCATTTGAGGAGGTCCCACGTCCGCCAACCAGATTTTATATAGATCAGTTAGCCCTTAATTTTCTTGTTTTTATATTTATCTTAATGTTACTGTTGCGGGCTCCCTGTAGCGCTGTCGGTTTGTTGGGCGCTGTATGTAACAATGTCAGTTACTGGTTCTGGTTTTTCATTAGAGGTTAACCAAATTTGTTAACTGACCAACTAATCTGGATCAGGCAACTATATCATGTGGCCCCCATAGAACCCATTTTGCGGGAATGAATACAAAATGTTTGTTATTTTTCCAATTCGAACCAAATGTGCTCTGTATTTATTTTAGGGGATGCCACGTCTGTTGACTAAATATTATCCGGATCGGGCTATTGTATCATATAGCCCCCATAGATCCGGTTTACTCAGAGCAAACACTTAGTAGGAAAACTTCTTTGCATGGGATTGGAATCAATCTAAACTCGGTCGGTATCCATTTTGGTAGTTCCCAAGGCTGTTGACCAAATTTGATCAGGATTGGTCGTCTATATGATATAACAGCATATATTCGTCTATCGATTGCTCTGTGTAGATAGCAAGATACCGATATACATGTATCGATAACTCAAGGTATCGGTGTACATATATCGAAAACTCAGTTTATCAATGCACATATATCGATAACTCAATATATCGATTTATATATGCCGATAACTCAAGATATATACATATGCCGATAATTGCATTTATGGATATGCATATATCGATAGCTCAATTTAGGAATATACATATATCGATAACTCAATTTATGGATAAACATATATCGATAACTCCATTTATGGATATATATATATATATCGATAACTCAATTTATCGGTGTATATATATGTATATATATCGATGGCTCAATATAAAAATACCAATACCTCAATATAGATATGCCTATAGAGATAACTCATTTTATGGATATACATATATCGATAACTCAATTTATCGATACACAAATCTCTATAACTCAATATATAGATATACATACACCGATAACGAAATTTATAAATATACATATATCGATAACTCAATTTATCGATAACCAAATATATGGAAATAAATATATATATAAATATATATATATATATTAATAATTAATAGCGTTAACTTATAATATCAATACACATACATCGAAATACCTATATAGATGATATACATATATAGATTCTACATCGGAAGATGTTTCCGCCTATGTACAGGCCAAAACTAATTTACATAGTTCGAGGATTAACGTAGAAAAGTTTAGGTTTAATGTTACGCGCAATATAGCTTCCTTCAAGATAAGTGTTCTGGACGATTATTTTGACAAGATCTGTCAAAAAGATTTCTGGCCTAAGCACCTTGTCATGAAGGAGTTCAATACCCGAAATAGAAATCGGATACCGATTAGACTCCCTGCTGCCGCACAATCCATACTCTTTAATATAGTTACAAAAAAAACGAACTTCATATTTTTTTCTTGCCTCTCTAAACTTTACTAGGCTATCAGCTATTTTTTTATTTTCATATTTTAATTTTTACTGAAACTTGGTTACAACCCGGTAACTTAGACTCTGAAATCTTTCCTAATAATTATAATTATAACTTAATTGAATTTATATGTACTAAAGTGTCTCTTAAATGTTTTTCTATCTTTATCACTGCCTCTTACATTCCTCCACGGTCAGATATTTTTGCTTTCTTGGATCAAGTTTAATGCTATTCAATTGATCGCGTCAATGCTTTCTGATACTGATCAATTGTTGGTTTTTGGTGATTTCAACATCAGTATCAGTGATGTCTCGTGGTCGTTTGATACCTTCAAGGCAACACGAGTTTGTTGACGGCCTACTTGAATTGTCCTAATCTAAAGTTTATTTTCTAACAAGTTCATTGAATCGCCAACTTGATTACACGTTACTATGGATATTCTTATTCCTGCGGTATCTGCATTTCCAACTTGTCAGCTAGAACATATTTATTTAGAAAGGCTGATTTCGCTAGTCTTAACAATGTCATCCTTCAATCAGACTGGTCATACTTGTAAACTTGTACAGATATGGACAGTGCGGTAGACTTCTTTTACAAAATTTTTTATTCCATTTTTAAGGATTTGGTTCCGCTCAGTAGTCCTGTTAGGCCTATTTGGTTTACATTACAG
Source organism: Hirtodrosophila duncani (assembly GCA_037043425.1). Lineage (NCBI taxonomy): Eukaryota > Metazoa > Arthropoda > Insecta > Diptera > Drosophilidae > Hirtodrosophila > Hirtodrosophila duncani. The sequence goes on from JBAMBM010000807.1 coordinate 42,584, forward strand.
TTGTCTAATTTAAAAGATATCAAATTTAGACTAAGACTTTGCAAATCTCGGGAAGGTCCTCTGACTATTCGCGTTATATTTCTGCTCGTTCAAGGTTCACTGTCATTAACTCCGAGTGCCATAAAGCATATTTGCATCGCTGAAGAGTAAAATTATCTCAGGACCCAAAGAAATTTTATAATTTTGTTAATTCAAAACGTAAAACATCTGTCCCACCACTTTGTTTGCAGAGTTCTTTCAAACAACATATTGGTCTGATCAGATATACCCTGATCAGATATATCAGATAGCTTACACAGGTCTAATAACATCCCACCTCCCCTAGTTACTGAGAGCCTATTACTTAATGAACTTAAATCTATTAAGCATAACTTTTTTTCTGGTCCTAATGCCGTTCCGGGGTGTATTCTCAGATTCTGCGTTGATGCGCTTTATAAGCCGATTTGGAAGTTTTTTGATATATCTTTAAATGTTCGTTTATTATTCCTCTCCATAAAAAGGGGAATAAGACTGATGCCCAAAACTACAGAGTCATATTAAAACTGTCGGCTATTCCGAAGCTTTTTGAAAAAATATTAACTTCATCTAACAACACTTTTGTGGTTCTATAATTTCATCTGCTCAGCATTTTCTTCTTTTGTAATACAAGCATTAAAGAATAAAATGCAAACTGACGTCATTTAACTGACTTCAGCAAAGCATTTGACTCTGTAAACCACTGTTTACTTATTCATGTTAGATCTGCTTGGCTTCCCATCCCTTCTTCTTAAGTGGATCTCCGTCTACCTTAATCTCACAACTCAGAAAGTTCTTTTTAATAACACTTACTCTAAGCGCCTTAGGGTTACATCAGGGGTTCCGCAGGGTAGTCACTTCTCTTCACCTTATTTATCAACGATATGACTCATGTTCTATCCCATTCTCGTGTACTAATGTACGCTAATGATGTAAACGTACCTTGTCCTTCAATGAGTCTGCCTCACACTCTAGGCTGCAAAATTACCTTGATTCTTTCAAGCCAACTTACTAAATCTCAACAGTTCTAAAGGCAACGTTTTGTCGTTCTGTCGTAGCACACCGCTTCAGATATCGTACGTTCTTAGCGATATGCCCCTTGATCGGATCGACGCAGTTGATGACTTGGGTATAAACATTACATTAAAATTCGATTTACACATTTCAATTACCGTCAATAAGGCAGTGGGTGTTCTGGGTTTTATTAAGCGATGTGGACATATCTGGTCCGACCTATTTTGGAGTACGCATCGTGTGTTTGCTGTCCACAATACAGGAATCACCAGGACCGCATTGAGTCTGTTCAAAAGAAATGTTTACCGTTTGCTCTTCGTGGGTTGAATTGGGACCCCTCCCTTCATATTCAGGTAGGCTTCTGCTAATAAACCTTCCATCTCTTGAAAATCGTAGAATTATGCTTAATGTTATCTTAATACATAAGCTGATTAAAGGTGATATTGACTCGCCATCTTTAACTAGCCAAATTAGTTTTTCTGTTCCTCGTAGAACTACCAGAAATTAAGTTCCCATTTATCTTCAGCACTGTAATTTAAACTATCTCCTGCATGAACCTTTTCGTGTCCTTTGTTGCAACTATAACAATCTATTTAACTTTATCTCTAATAATAACTCCCAAACTCAAACAAAACATCTATACTAACGGATCTAGCTAGTAGATAATGTAAATTGTTTATGGTTTGTTTGTTTTTTACTATCATTGAAAGTGAGCGAGCGAGTCCGCGTTTTTTTCCGTCATCGCGATTCGTGTCGCTCGTTATGCGGCTGCGCCTCTCGGACGGTTGGGCAGGAGGTGGGAGCTTCTAGGCTGGGCCTTGCGCGTAACAAGCCCCGTGGCTTGATATCGTGGGTCCACTGGAACGTGCAGCGCAATGTATGTCAAAGTCCCGATATAAGAAAAATGACTGAATATATCGATATTTCAAGCCGATACATAGCTCTACCTTTCATGACAATCGGTCTAATGGGTGCAGATACGATGAATTTTCAATATCGCCTTTATGAGGGAGCGGTGCCACCCGTGACCTGCCACTGGTCCGTTCTTATACAAAATGTTTTTTTACGATTTTGGCTACAATTATTATCCGATGTTAATGAAATTTGGAAGGCCAATGGCTCTATATCGTTTTGGAAAAATGGGCGTGGTACCGCCGCCTTAATTAAGCGATATTGAAAGTTCGTAATATTTTTACACCCATTGGACTCATTGTCAGGAAAGGTCGAGCTATATATCGGATTGGAATATCGATATTTTGAGTTACTGATATATGTATATCGATATATTAATTTATTCATATATGTAAATGGATATATTTATATATCGATAGATGTGTAGCGATATATTATGTTGTCGATAATATTTATCGATATATTTAGCTATCGATATCTGTAAATTTACTTGCCTCTATTGCCTACAGTTAATTTAGACAGCATTCAAGTCGACGCGGATTGCTGATCAATTGATATGCAATTTTAAGTTCATTGTGTATGTATGTCTATTTTTAATTAATTTAATAACAAAACACTTTTTATTTCAATGAAAATAATAAGTTCTTTTGGCATTGAAATACATTCTAGGATTTCTATCTGCTAACTTTTCATTTGTATTTGATTTTCTATACACTTTTTTTAATAAAACAAGTAAGAACACAATAGTCGAGCTTGCTCGACAATTAAGTACCCTGTACCTAATAAACCGCTATCAAATATATAATAAGCGCTCTTGATCAACTTTGGACAAATTCGGACTTGCGTCTCTTAAATTGGATACAAACTAAATTTGGCTCGATTTGGATGAAAATCAAATAATTGTCCATTCCAAAAAAATCCGTTATACGGGAGCTAAATAATGTATTGTGCGATCTGAATTAAACTTTGTCTGTGGACGTGGGGCATTCTTAAATGTATAAGCACCAACTTTGGTTCGATTTAGATAAAACACAAGCAATTTGTGTTAATTTAGATTAAAAATCGGTTCTGTGGGGGATATATGATGCAGTTGCCCGATCTGAATAAAATTTGGTCAACAGACGTAAGGCATCCTGAAATGAATACAAACTGAAGTTGGCTCCATTTGGATGTAAAACATACATTTTTTATTCATTTGTAAAAAATAAATTCTAAGGGGCTATATGATATAGTGGCCCGATCCTAAACAAATTTGGTCAGTTGATGTAGATGCTTCTAGGACATATAATCCTCAAAATTGGGTTTAATTCCAATGAAAAACAAAAAAGCTAAGAAATAAAAACACTGAAACTGTATGGGGGCTACTCTAAAAAGTGGGCGTGGCAAAAGCATAAAAATAAACTTCATCTGGGTACATATTTATGGAAAATTGAAATGCAAAGATTAAGTTTTTATCTCTTGTAGTTTCTAAGATCCATATTTTGATACATCCGCTCCGGACGGATAGATGGACATGGCTAGATCGACTCGGCTCCTCATGCTGATCAAGAATATGTACAATATATACCTTGTACCTATAGTACAACGGCATATTAATAATAGGCGGAATGAGTCAAGCCAAGATACAATATTTCTTATTGTCCAACATTAAAAAAATTTTTACATTCAGTGTTACAAACAGAGTGTAAATGCTCTGCAAAAGAGTTAGCCTTCTCATCGTTACCTCTGCACCATTGGCCGTTACTATCTTTAATAATAGTATTTTTCTTAGTAGGTCTTTTTAAAAGCTAATAACATCCGTCTTTTGTGTTATAATTTTATATGGTTTTCCTTTATTTATTTATTGGAGTAGAACCGTATGTTGCTATAAATGGAGAGTGGTCAAGTCAAAACTTTTCTCAATGCGGAGTAGATGATGTGGTAACCCACTATATACAACAAAGTCCAACAAGTCAGGTATTCTTCGGGAATCGGTGGAGCTGTTGGTGGGTTTACCGGTAGATAGAGTTGAATAGTTAAAAATTTTTATGCATTTGAAAAGTTCAGACTCTTTTGGTTTCGTCAATCTAGATCCCCACCAGAGGTGCTTAACATTGAAGTCCACATCAGCAATGAAGTGGCTACCAAGACTTTGAAAGAACAATATATACTCTTCTAGCTTAAATTCATATCTGGGCGGTAGGTATATCGCTGCTATAGATACATCCAATCCAAATACATACATTTAACTTGAATAGCTGCAGCTTGAATATTGTTTTCTTGTGTGATGCTTAGCTGCATATATAATTATTAGCAAATTCTTAATAATTACTGCTGCACCACCTTGAGCTCTATCGGATGGGTGGTTTGCATTTATAATTTGGTCTCCTTTTGTGTTACAATATGTTTTGCTAGCAATATGGGTCTAAGATATTAACATTATGTTAATATTAATCGACTTAAAAAAAAATGTATTTCATTGATATTTCTGGAAACCCCATTGGCGTTCCATATAGCTATGCGAACATCTACTTGCATAATTTGGTTACAAGCTTGAGGATCATATTAATTAGATTGTTTGTCTGTTCATACTGCTTTTCACAAGCTTATCAATTTTATCCAGTGTATTGTTACGTTATTATCAGGCTCAACTCGTAATTTTTGTGCATAAGTTGGTTTATTATTATTGTTATTGGTATATTGTGATAGTTCTTGTGGAATAAAAACTCTATACTGTTGGTCAGTAGCTTGTTGATTTCTCCTATTGGCTTTATTGATGGCTGGCCGATTACCTAATATCAGTTCTTTGTATATTCTACAACCTCTACAAACTAGCTAGCAGCAGTCGCAAACTAACTCTCGCAGAGAACATCAACCGTTTTGATACAATCCCAAAGCATACCTAAAACAAAAACACAAAACTTATACCTTAAGCCTTTGTCGAAAGCTGTAGCTTTTCTATTAATAGAACAACTGATAAGCGAATGTGGCGTCGCTGCCTGCAAGCAGCGCTATAATGGTTGACGACGACTATGAAGGTGGAATGGTTGTTAGAAAACTCCCGGCCCTCGATCTTGGACCAGGCACATCCGAAAATGCAAACAAATTTCATTTACTGAGCGATGAAAATGATGACGATGAACCAGAAGTTGTAGGCGAACCAGCTAAACAAGTTAAAGAAAACACATCCAGCGGTGCTGCGGACACTCAATAAAAGCCGCCACCAATTTTGATATCAGATATCAACGATATAAATGGACTGCTTAGTTATATTAAATCAAGATTGATAGTAGAGAATTCACCTATAGAACGCAGAGAAACAATCTAGTAAGAATAATGATAAAGAGTGTAGAAAATATGGAGTAATGTTTCACACCTTTTAACTTAAAGAGAATGCTTATAGGGTCGTACTAAAGCATGTTCATCATTTTACACCAATTGAAATAATTGCATCTGCATCATGCGAGGGCATGACGTGCGATGTATAAGCAACATTAAAAACAGAATAACTAAGGACACACACACATGTTTTTCATTGATCTTGAGCCCAACAATACAAACTTTGATGTTTATAAATTGAAATATATTGATAATGCAGTAGTTACATTTGAGAGCCCAAGAAAGCCAAGAGACATTGTACAATGTTTTTTTTTTTGTCAGGATTTGGGCATACTAACACATATTGTAACAAAAAATTTAAGCGCGTTGTGTTCAATGCATCATCAAAGTAACACAGTTGTCCCAAAGAAAAAGACGAACCTGCCATATGTGCAAAGTGTTCCGAAAAACATGTTGTGTTCTTACTTTTTTTAATTTACAAAAACTATTGTTAATTAAGTTATTATAAAATAAACAAGTAAGAACGCTATATTCGAGTTTCCGACTATAAGATAGTCGTACTCAGCATTTATTTAATATTCGACACATACAATAATGCACCACTTTTTGATACAAATATTTTTCGTCTTACATTTAAAGTGATACAAGTGGTAACTTCACTTGATATTTACCTGCGCCACGTACATCAAGGGTAAGTATCTGTATTATAGTTGCAGATACTGTATATAAAATTGTCAATGCACGCGCATATAATTCGCATTCAAAAACCAATTGTTGGTGGCTGCTTGCCTGTGATTAAGTACACCCGCACCTACATAACAAAACGAAGAATGAGTTCAGCACGTGCTACCCATCAAAGCCGAAGAAAAAGTTTGGCACGCTCTGCCGCTACGCTGCCAAATGCGCTGTTGTGCCAATCTATTTCTTGGCTTTTGCTGGCAACTTTCCGAGAGCGAACTTTCCCGTCTTCGTATATAAAGTGTCGCGAAAGAAGCAAATGGAACACTACGTTCTAAGGAATAACAACTTAACCCTTTAATATATTTTTAAAAAACAAATTATTATATAAACTTAATAATATTATTAATAGACTTTAACATATTTAAATAAAAAAAAAATTGGGAAAATTAAGAAAAAATTAAGACAAAATATTCTGAAGCGAAATAAGTAACTGGGACAAATTCATTATTTGTATGTCAAAACTTAAAAAAAAAGAAAAACAAAAATGTTTACACTATATCAATATCTTAAATAGAACACCCTTTGTTGTTCAACACCTTCACTATCCGTCCTGACATTGAATTGACCAAGTTTTGGAGAATTTGCATATCCAATTTCTCCCATTATCGCATAATCCAGGTATCACCAAATTTATCCTCTCCAAATTGCATTAATACACTCTCCAAGAGCTCCACATAATTTTGTGCAGTCATTTTATGCGTTATAAAGCACATGGGTGTCTTTCCATTGAAGCCGAACGCAGCCCATATCATAAGAGATCCTCCGCGGAAATTTCTGGATACGTGGACTTTTTTTGGGCATCGGAAATCGCGGTAATAATAGCGGTAGCCATCAGGGCCGTATAAATTAAACTTGTTCTCGTCGCTAAAATTATATTTTCCCATTCAGTATCCCAAAATTTATATTTGTTTGCAAACTGCAATCGAGCAGCTTTGTGACTAGGCAGTAGTTCCGGTTTTAACAGTTTTTTTCCATACGAAACATTCTCGGAACACTTTAAAATTTGTTGCACACGTCTCGTAGATATCGGTAGAGACAAATTGCTCCGTATTTGGGATGCGCTGATATTTTCCTTGACCGCTAGATTTTTTATTCGCCTTTTGTCCCGGTTGTCAACTAAGGGTGGGCGCCCAGAGCGGAGTTGTTTCCCATGATTTTCAGGCTTCTTTATTAATTTTTCCACCGTATTCTTATTTCTGCCAACTTTGCCTGCAATTTGTGTATTGACATCCCCGAATCACGCAGTGCCAAGATTCCTCCACGCTCGATATCCGTTAAACGACCAAAACTTGACATTTCTTAACAAAAAAAAACAATTAGGATCTGTTATAAGTAATGAATTTACTTAAAACTTACTTATTTTTGTTTATTTTAACATTCTGAACAGAATTCAATATGAAAAGTTCAAATTCTACGTGGTCAACCAGTCGCAAATTAAAACAAACTAATCTGTCCCATTTACTCATTTCGTTCGAAAAACTCAACATTGTCATCTATAAATAAACATAACGGAAAAACCGTGCGGTACTTTTTCGAAATTTTTTGCCTACCACACACCACACAAGCACACAATAATCGAAATATAGTGGGAAGAGAGAAACCCAAGAATTGCATCTTACGGTTAATACAGGGTGTCAAATCGTTGTCCCATGTACTTATTTCGGGCACTTTATATCATCATTGCCCCAACCATTCCTAGTTATTGTGTGTGATATTTATTTTGCAGTCATTGTTGTTGTGTGAATATTGATATGACTACTTTGGCTTTTACTGGTGATAGGCAGTCATTTATTTGGAGTAATTACAGCATTAACGACTATTTATTTTCTGATGAATGATTCCTTTAGTATTGCGGGTGTTTGACGCACTTGCCGCAACCATTCCGCTAGCAACATACGCATCAGATGCGGCTAAGAGCTTAACAGGTTTGTCGACGTACCAGCTTTTCCAGTTACATATGCTGCGTAATCATTACGATCCCGTAAAGTATATTTTGAAACAGCATGACACGCCGAGTTGATACAGCCATGCCCGTCTGCTTCTAGGCGAACAACTCTCTTAAATTGGAAACTATTGATTTTCATCATAGGCTTCGTTTTACTGTAAGCTGCTCATATGTCCTGCTAAATGTCGACTGAGAGATTACTTTAAAAAATAAAAGCATATTTACCAAGATAGCTCTAAAACGTCAATATAATCTGCCTGTGATCGGAGAGCAAAAAATCGCATTTATGTGAGCACCAGAGAACTGTAAAATGCCTTTCATCGTGAATTAAACGAGCGGTCGCTATCAGCATTAGCGCTCTTCGTTGTACAAAATTGAAGTCGACGCCTCTATCAGTGGTGCGTTCAATGAACGCGTAGTCTTACGTATGGAGGCGAAGTACGTTCTGTGCTACGCTCAAAGCATACGGAGACAGGCAGTATGTCGTCAGAAAACTCACTTTGGGTTGGTGGGCGGCTGGAGATGCGGGGGGATAGTTTTCGGGCAACGACGCGGTGTAATAGCGAGGGAGGAATGGGAGATAAAAGAAGCGTCACAACACGAGCTAAACAGCAAGCAGTTGTAGTGTCTGTTGACATGCATATGTACTACACCGCGTATATGTATTTTTGTGTATGTGCGCACTGCGCATTTCTCCCGCTCGCTCTGTCTCTCTCTCTCTCTCTCTCTCTCTCTCTCTTGCTCTCTCTCACGTCACAAACTCAGTAAGCGATCAACATTCGTTTTCGGCATTTTGACGGCCGTGTCCCAAAAATGCAAACAGTACAATACTACTTCGTTGAAATGGCGAGACATACGCTATCAGTACTCCTTGAATACACATATATGCAATTTCATATGACGTACCGCGTACTGATGCGTATTCACCGGAGTTTGCAGTTCTCTGTGAGCCTTACTTGGCCCACAGTCTATTTTGATTCTGCCTTTGCAGTGAAAAGGTTGTGCGAGAGCTAAAGAATCTTAAATAAAATATAATTTACTTTACATATATAAAACGTAAACCAAACCTGATTTTATCAGTGAATATTAGAACCTGAATTTATTTAATTTGGGTTAAAATTTGTTATAGTCTTTTAATTTTCAATATTCTTCAAAAATCTAACTTGATATAGCGTGTTCTGGCAAATTGCAGCATATGCTATTTTGATGCAATTGGTGATCAGTTCCTTGGTAATATGCTTAAGCTTACTGTTGGACCAAGAATATACCTAAAATAGTTACAGTTTTCATTTAATTTTAATTTTAGAAAGGTTCTAAATTTTAAGCAAAAGTCATGAACCCCTATATGACTGTCAACTCTCTCTCTTAAATAAAATCATTTGTATCGGCACGCGTTCGCCGTCGGGTTTTAATTAAACACACACTCTCACAAAACTTAATGAAGGTCAAACAAGTCTGCCTTGACACTTACCCTATTCAAATCACTGCATATGGCAGACAGGTCTTTGGTATACGAGCCATAATCAGGCGTACAGTGTTGTCTATAATAGCGACGGCGTAGTATGTTGCGACCATTGTCCAGCATATCAGCAACAGCGGCGCCATAGATTTCCATGCTAGCCGTAAAGACAACAAGATCATACCATTGCGATACCTAAATGCGATAGAAAGTTCATATATATTATATCGTGTTTTATAAACAAATAAAAAGTTTAACTTTAGCAACAACTTTAAAACAAGAAATGAAAGCTAGCTTCGGCTTGCCGAAGCTTATATACCATTTACATTGTAAATATATAACCGATCTAGATCTGAATGGAGTGGATACAAGGGATACAATAAGACGAATTTGTTTTAATTTGGATGAAAAAAGGAAAAGTTATGCTCCTCAGTGTGTTCATTTCAGAAAAACCGGTTACATGGTAGCTATATGGTATCCTTCTCCGATCTTGATCAGAACACTAAAGCGGAAGTAAGGTCTCCTCCAATGGATGCAAACCGAATTCGGTTTGATTTGGATGAAAAGCAGAAAAGCTTAACTGCTCAGTGTTCATTCTGGAACAATCTGTTATATGGTAGCTATATGATATAGTTGTCCGATCTGCATAAAACTGAAACTTTACCAACCTGCAGACAAAGGAAGCATCTGGTAAGAATTTCAGCTTTGCAGCTTTTAGGACTTCAGAGATCTTTGTGTTGAAACAGACGAACATGGTTATATTGATTCCCCTTGTCATGTTGATCAAGAATATATATACTTTATATAGTCGGAATCGCTTCCTTCTATGCGTTGCAAACTTCTTGACAAAATTAATATATAATTTTGTAAATGGTATAAAAAGTAAGAAGCTATAGTCGATATTCCGACTTTAAGATACTCCTATTCACCATTTATTTAATATTTGACACACTCAAAAGTATGCAACACTTTGTTGATTTTTGTACTCGTACTTTAGTAGAGTAAAACGAGTATATTGTATTTGAGCAAATGTATGTAACAGTCAAAAGGAAGCGTCTAAGACCCCATAAAATATATTCTTGATCAGCATCAATAGCCGAGTCGATCTAGCCACGTGCGTGGGTCCGTCCGTATGAACACCTAGATCTTGGAAACTATAGGAACAAGAACATACCAAATTTGGTATGTAGAGTCCCCTCGTGGACCATCAGATCAAGTTTATTTTAAAATTTTGACCCGCCCCATCATACCACAACAAATCGATAAAAATGTTATCTATATAAACTCCTAGATATCGGAGACTATACGAGCTAGGGTCACCGAATTTGGTATGTGGACTCTCTTGTGAGGCGTCAGATCAGATTTTAAGATTTGTAGACAAAATCCCGCCACCTCAAATCAATAAAAACCTTATTTCTCCTACTAATTTTAACGGATTGAAACTCGGCTTATATATGCATAAGCACATAATCCACTAAATTGCCGAATTTCGTTAAGATCGGAAAATAATTGTAGACAAAAACGTCAAAAAACATTTTGTATGAGAACACCCCACCCCCCAAAAAAAAAGTAAGACGCTATAGTCGATATTCTGACTATAAGACACTCATACTCTTTATTTTATATTTGACACACTTGAAAGTATGCAACACTCTTAGAGTAAACGAGTATATTGTATTCCTGCAAATGTGTGTAACAGGCAAAAGGAAGCGTTTCCGACCCCATAAAGTATATATTGTTGATCCGCATCAACAGCCGAGTCGATCTAGCCATGACCATCTGTCCGTCCGTCCGTATGAACACCTACATCTCAAAGATATTAAAAGCTAGAGTCACCAAATTCGGTATGTAGACTCTGTAAGTGTACACGCAGATCAAGTTTGTTTTATAATTTTGCCACGCCCCTTCCTCCACGCAAACCGATAACAACCTTATATCTCCCAAATTTTGGACAAGAATTGTAGACCAAAACGTAAAAAAAAAACATCTTGTATCTTATGATCGGAAAATCGAATATAACGTTCTTACTTGTTTATTTTATAATAACTCAAACCGAGTTTGGTTTGATAGTGGAGTGGATACAAGACGAATTTGTTTTATTTTGGATGAAAAACAGAAAAGTTATTCTACTGTGTTCATTCCGAAATAATCGGTTATATGGTATATATATGATAGAATTATCCGATCTGGATAAAATGAACTTGACCAGCGTGCAGACAATGGCACCATCTGGTAAAATTTTCAGCTTTGTAGCTTTTAGGACTTCTGAGATCTTTGTGTTGAAAGAGACGGCCGGACAGGCGGACATGGTTATATCGATTCCCCGATGTACAGCACATATTCGGGTTGTATTCTTTGTTGTTTTTGAGGGGGCACCATGTCCGTTGGAATGATATGATCAAGATCGAATAACTAAATCATATCGCTACCATATAACCGATTGTTCCAGAATGAACTCTTAGGAGCATAGCTCTTCTGTTTTTCATCCAAAATAAAACAAATTCGTCTTGTATCCACTCCATCCAGATTTGATCTAGATCGATTATATATTTACAATGTAAATGGTCTATAAGCTTCGGCAAGCCGAAGCTAGCTTTCCTTTCATGCTTTTTATACAAATTGAATCAAATTTTGGTAAATGCCAGATTTAGAAGCCTCTAAGGCTGCTGACCAAAGTTGATATAGATCGGATCACTATATCACACAGCTCCCATATAATTGACCTGTTCGGAATGAACTCTTAGTATACCGGATTCTTTTTTTGTTTCTTATCCAAATTAAACCAAATTTGGAACGCGTCAATTTTAAAAGCATTCACGTATGCTAACCGAATTTCAAACGAAGGGTATGTAAGACTTTCTTGTTATACTCTGACTCTAGTAGAGTAAACGAGTATATTGCATTCGTGCACATGTATGTAACAAGCAAAAGGAAGCGTTTCCGACCCCCTGCCGCCCTCGCAAATCGGTAATAACTTTATTTCTCCCACAATTTTTGATACATTTAGTTAAAACTCTTTTTGTATATGTATAAGCACATAATCTACCGATTTGCCATATTACATTAAGATCGGATAATAATTGCACACAAAATCGTACAAAAATATTTTGCTTGAGAGCACCCCACCCACAATTGAGGTATATCAATTAACACTTACACCTCTTCCCAATGAATGAGAAATTTACATAAATATATATGTCGGGTCAAAAGGTCACGCAATAACGAGTGAATTAATTTGGATTCCGCAAACTACAAGGCTAAACGTTTAAAATCGCATATTTCAATCGGATTCGGACATTGCGAACACGGATCGAAAAGTACACCGCACGCATCAAGTAAAAGTGGAAAGGCGAACAGAGGCCTGAACTATGTAAATATAACGTATGAAATCTAAAAACTCAACAGCCCCGACTAAACAAGAAAGGAAGACTAGTTTCGGCTTGACGAAGCTTATATACCTAAAATGTAACCTAAAATCTAAATAGAAGAATATATAAACTTTATGGGGTTTACTCGTTTACTCTAGAGTACGACAATAAAAATTTAGTGTTGCATACTTTTGAGAGAGTGTCAACAAATGAAATAAATTTGTCGAAATTTATCGACTATAGCGTTACTCGTTTGAAATGCATCCAAACTCGGTTTGTATTCATTTTGAAGGCCCCCAAGTCCGTTCACCAACTATGATATAAATGGGTACGATATATCATATATCAGTTTACTTGGAAGTGAAGTTGTTTAGAACTAAAGGATGTTTTTGAGGATCTCTCTCTTTGAAAATAAATGAAAATGAGCGGCCAAGCGATAAATAATTATGCGCAGTGGTAACTAATATCTTTTCCGATTTTAGAATGAATTTCTTCACCAAAAGATATCAAACTTTAAGATTATTGGTCAGATACATTTTTTACTTTGGCTATCAGTTGCTTCCTCATATGTTGATACACTTGTACCATAACTCCATAACCATCCTCCATAACGCGGTTAATCAGATAGTCTACAACAGTCAATATAGCAGGTATAGCAGACCGATCCGGATCACATTTGGTTAGCGGACTTGAGGCGCCACAAAATGGATTTAAATTATTTCTTAAAAGATTTCCGTCCATCTGTCCGCATGAACACCTAGACCTCTCAAAGAAAAAAAGCAAGGAAAGCTAGCTTCAGCATGCCGAAGCTAATATACTATTCACATTGTAAATATATAACCGATTTAGATCAAATCTGGTCGGCAGGCGTGGCGCTGCAGGGGATGCAATGGATACAAACCTATATCGGTTTGATTTGGACGACAAAACACAAAAGTTATGCTACTAAGTTTTCATTCCGGTACAATCGGTTATATGGGAGCTATATGATATGTCTGATTGCTTTGAATAACATATTCTTTCAGAAAAATTTTTGCTTTACATTTCTGTTTTTCTTCCAAATCAAACCAAATTCGGCATGTATCTATTTGTGGGGGGTGCGGACCTCTCATACAAAATGTATTTTTTACGATTTTGTCTACAATCATTACCCGATCTAAATGAAATTGGGTAAATATTTAGATTATGTGCTTATACACGTATAACCTGAATTTCAAATAATGGTGTCCAAAATTGTAGAACAAACTTGATCTGCGTGTATACTAGGGGAGTCTACATACTCATATTGGTGACTTTTGTTTTTATAGCCTCCAAGATTTAGGTGTAGATACGGAGGGACAGACACACGGACAGGGCTATATCTAATTAACTGTTAATCAAGAATGTATATACTTTATGAGGTGGGAAGCGGAATACAATATACTCATTTACTCTATAGATTACGAGTACGAAAATTTTACAACCAAACATCTAAGACGAAAGCAAAACTGCAATATAAAATTTTCAACCGCGCTATACGAGCTCCGACTGCATTAAATTTGCATTTTTGGTATTCAAAGCAGTAGTTGAATATTAAGATATTATGAGCATTTGCTGGAATCTCAGGATTCGACATAACATGGTTTTGTTATCCATTGGAATATGCACACTTTTGATTGAGTGAATCTGGTTCTTACTTACCACCTCCAAAAAGTAGTCCACATGCGGCCGTTTGTGAACAAAGAAACGCACTGGATGCCTATCGATGGTCACTTTAACGGTAAAATCGTGCGGTGTGCCCGGTTTTACTGTATTCCTGGGCATGGCATTGTGATGTGAATGGATGAGCGTTTCATCTAGATCCAGAACCAAAGTTTTACGCAACACCAAGCTGAGACGATGTCGTGAAACGGGTGACAACGGGAAGAGTTCGTATTTAACCGGTTGATACTGGATAAACTATGAGAATTAATATATCACATATCAGAACTAGTATAGTAAACATTAAAGGAGCGGTAAGGGAGGGATGTTGGGAGGATGATGTTGGCTAAATCATGCTGGCAAGGCTAAAAACAGGGCAGTTCAAAATGTGCTGATAAGATGAGGCTACGCTGCTGCCGGTCATTTCAGTATTTTGGTCACTAAAACAATAAAACCAATTTGAAGTGTGATAAAGTTCGATAAAGTCTTAGCTTTTATTTTTTGGCAATTAACGATTTTCTTATCAGCAACGGTCAAAGTGCCTGGTATGTATGTAATGTAATACGTATTATACTGTCTAACACCATTTTTGTCTTTGCCCCTAAAATGTGAATATACGCGTTGATATAATTATCTCTGCATTTTTAATATTTTCTTTCAGTGCTGAAAACAATCTAGAAACCTATACGGAACTTTTGAAATGATTACAATTTAAAATTTATTAATTTCAAAAAATATTCAAGTCAAAAAGTAAAGGTCAATCGAATTCAAATTCCACTTCCCCTTCGAAAAGTTTGGGTTTTTCGAACTTATGTCCGAATTGTGCTGTGACGTGAGTGGACAGAACGAGACAAAACGATGGACTTCAACAAATCACATTTTTTTATACCCTTGTAGAAGGTATTATAATTTTGTCAAGATATTTGTAACGCATATTTCTGCTGTAAACCGTATGTCATATCATATGGTTCTCATATAACCGACCGATTATGAATGAACTCTTAGTACAGCAATATTGGTTGCAATACCAATTACAAAATGGTATATTAATTTTGTCAGGAAGCTTGCAACGCACAGAAGGAAGCGTTTCCGATTACATAAAGTATATATATTCTTGATCAACATGACAAGCGGAACCGATATAACCATGTCCGTTTGACCAGCCGTCTGTTTCAAAACAAAGATTTCAGAAGTCTTAAAAGCTACAGAAATTAAATTTTACAAGTTGCTTATTTTGTCTGCACGCTCGACAAACTATATCATATAGCTACCATACACCCGTTTTTTCCGAAATAAACACTTAGGAGCATAACTTTTCAGTTTTTATCTAAATTAAAATAAATTCGTAAAAATTCGTATATTTACAATGTAAATTATCTATAAGCTTCGGCAAGCCGAAGCTAGCTTTACTTTCTTGCTTTTTATACAAAATGAATCAAATTTGGTAAATGCCAGATTTAGAAGCCTCTAAGACTGCAGACCAAAGTTGACATAGATCGGATCACTATATCATACAGCTCCCATATAATTGACCGGTTCGGAATGAACTCTTAGTATACCGGTTTTTTTTTTTGTTTCTTATCCAAATTAAACTAAGTGGATACAAGGGGTACAAGACAAATTTGTAATTTGGATGAAAAACAGAAAAGTTATGCTGCTTAGTGTTCATTTCGGAACAATCAGTAATATGATAGATACAAATGGATACAAACCTCCTCGGTTTGTATACCGAATTTAGTTCGATTTTGATGAAAAACAGAAAAGTTATGTGTTCATTCCAGAACATATGATATAGTTCTCCGATCTTGATCAGAACAGGTTAGCAGACGTAGGGTCTCCTTAAATGAAAACAAACCGAATTTGGTTTGATTTGGATGAAAAACAGAAAAGTTATGCTCCTGAGTGTTCATTTCGGAACAATCGATTATATGGGAGCTATATGATATAGTTGTCCGATGTTGACCAGATCAGGCTAGCAGACGGGGGACCACCCCAAATGGATACAAGCCGAATTTGGTTTCTTTTGGATGAAAAACAGAACATTTCATTTCATTTCATTTCGGAACAATCGGTTATATGGAGGCTATATGATAAAGTTCTCCGATCTGGATAACACTCGAACTTTACCAGCGTGCAGACAAAATAAACATTTGGACAAACGGACATGGTTATATCGATTCGCCTTGTCATGCTGATTAAGACTATATATACTTTATATAGTCGGAAACGCTTCGTTTTATGCGTTTCAAACTTCCTGACAAAATGAATATACCATTTTGGGAATGGTATAAAAAGTAGTAAGGCAGGCGATTTGGCCAAAATGAATTATTTGACCAGCAGATAAGAAACTTATACATAACTGTACAAAATGTTATCGTTTTTCGTGAACGTTAGAGAGAGTAGGGAGGGAGTATTTGTACCAAATTTGGTCATTCGAGGTCTAGGAGTTCACACCGACAGAAATTTCGTGAGAAATTTCTGAATTGATACACACTTTATGGGTGGTCGGAAAACCACATACATTTTTAAGCGACCGTAAATAAATACTTAAATTTTGTTAAACAAAACAAGAAGTCGTTATTCCGACTATAACACATAAATCTCGGATACTATAAGAGCTACAGTTACCAAATTTGGTATATAGACTCTTCTTGTGGGGCGTCAGATCAAGTTTGTTTTCAAATTTTGCCACGCCCCCTTAAATCGATAAAAACAGTATTTCTCCCACAATTTATTACGAATTTAGTTACAACTCGGTTTATATATGTATTAGCACATAATCTAACGGTTTGTCACATTTCAATAACATCGGATAATAAGTGTAGACAAAATCGTAAAAAATATTTTGTATAAGAACACCCTTCACAAGAAAAAAACAAAAACGCTGTAGTCGATATTCCGACTATAAGATACTCGTACTCAGCATTTATTTAATATTCGATACACGCGAAAGTATGCAAGCCCTTTTTATTTTTTTGGTCGGGGAGGGGGTTTTGGAGTGCTATCAAAATTTTAAAACAAACTTGATCTACGACCCACGAGGGGAGTCTACTTACCAAAGTTTGTGACTCTAGCTCTAATAGTCTCCAAGATTTAGGTTCATACGGACAGACAGACGGACATAGCTAGATCGACTCGGCTGTTGATGCTGATCAAGAATATATTTACTTTATGGGGATGGAAACGGTTTCTGTTGGCTGTTACATACATTTGCAGGAATACAATATACTCGTTTCTCTACTAGAGTACGAGTATAATAATCATTTTTTACGAAAACCAATCTTGTTTTGTATTGCATGATATGTATTTATTAAAGTCTGTCAGCGGCCTTTATAGAACATGTGTCGACGCCTTGCGCCGGTTATTGTGGATTTGGTATTTGGAAACTGTTGCTATGTATTAGGTTTCGGGTCTTTAATATGTACTTACAGCGCGCACTTGCCGATTGAACATGAAACAGATGCATGTCCATACTTTTGAGAGCAGCAGAAGCAGAGCTTGGAATTTCATTTGTAGCAGGGAAATCATTTGGTAAGAAGTTTAAAGTCTTCTTGCCAATTTTTAAAAATTAACGGATTTTCGGTATGCGGCGCTGAAATCGTCGACTCGTTTGTTAAACGTTTTGCTGCGCTTTTCGTCTATTAATTTTACACACCATTTGCTTTACCAAAAGACACACATATACACTATGACGTGTAGACGGAACAAACGGTACCGGCTGCAATGGTTTCTGATTTTTGTTGTTTTTGATAACGCCACTATATGCGCACATATATGTTGTATGTGCGTGGTAGTGTTCTGCCTGTTTTTAACTCTCACGCGCCGGCATACATATACACACACATATGTACGCACGCATGCATATAGGCTGTCAGACAGGGGGGGCAGGCGCAACGCATAAAATCGATAAAAAGCCTGCAAGGCGGCCGCCTCTTGTAATCGCAATCGATCTATGTGGGTGTATGCAATTGTGGGAGAAACTAGTCAGTGTAGGCAGGGGTGGTAGTCTTTTGCACGTTTTTGTTGCGTTAAGCGCGCGCTTTTTAACTTTTTGTTGTTGCTGTTTTCTTTCCCCCTTCTGTTTATTTGATTCGCTTGTCGGTTTAGTTAATATGTAGATAGTTGTTAGTCTTGGTCTCCTTGCTTTGACAGCTTCTTCTTCGTCGTCGTCTCTGTTTTCTATTTTTTCCGCCTTGCTTCTTCTGTCAGCGTTCACTTGCGGCGCGCGTCAGAAATTAGCCAACATTAATATAAATGTAGTGGCAAGACTTTAAGCCTAAAAAAATTGGGTGTATGATATTTTATGTCCTTTTTTTTTGCTTATGCTACAAAGTAAATATATTGCACTTTGATATTATTTGTTGTCCAGCGTATTTGTTTTTTTTTAGTTGTTCAACTTTGAGTTTAGCTGCTGAGTGTGTGCTGCTCGCCTTTTGTTAGATTTAATTATATAAATAATTTCTTGTCCGTTTTTTTTTTTTGCTTTTGTTTAATAATTTGCACTCACACACACTCATAAACCAAACACGTTCTGGCCGTACACTGTAAGCCGAAAAATGACAAAAAACAAAAGAAACGGTCACTTTGCATGGCTGGCTATTTGGTGTCAACATTGCCGCTATCGTTATCGATATTATCTGCTACAATTGCTTGGCATATTCTGAATCCTATCACACAAAATATGTTTAACTAAAACACTTTCTTTGCTCATTAATGTTTGGTTGAGGCTTACCGCGGAAGCAACAACTTCAATATGCAGCGTTGGCAATCAAGAACATGTGTACGCCGTGCAAAATGAAAGGAATAATATATACTGGCATAAAACTTTAAATATTTTCAAATAAACATAAGTATTTTAACACGTTTACTATTTGTTATTTGCAATTTGCATTAAGAGATAGGCGCATGAACGTATTCCAACATGACCCTCCTACTGAAGAGCTATAGTTTTAGCTTAACAAGAACATGCAGGTTTTCCAGGTTATATCGTATTGATATATGTTTTCCGTGCTCATGACTTACCATCCGCGCCCAATTCTAATCGTAGTAGGGTAAAAGCTTCTTTACTCTTAGCGCCAAGTCTGAACGTGTGCACACGCATCTGAGCCGATTAATCGGTTTTGTAATCGTTTAGAGCGTCGTTCTTTGCAATCAATTTGCAAAAAAAAAAAAATTAAAAGAGAAATTATGCAGACACGTAATTTTTTAAATTACATTAAGTGTATTTTGTAAACTTTCTGACTTGCTCCTGTTAAAGACAGGTCAAGAAAAGCGCCGGGAAAAACTAATTAAAATACTTAATCAGTGTTTGTGTATGTACTTACCATTTGTGAGTGCGTGTGTATGCGTTCAGTGCGGAAATGTGAAAAAGCCGCACTCACTGCAAAAAAAACCGACGATAGTTTCACTTGGTGCAGTATCTAGAAACTGAAATCAGCGTTTCCTGAAAGCTGTTGTAGTGCTCGCCCAGTTACTCACGAATAGCCAGCTTAGTTTAATTTATTTTTGTCGCTCACCGGGTTTATAATAACCGCTAAAATTGTGGAAAAACAGGAGAAAACTCCCAAGCGGAAGAAGAAGGCTGCAGCCAGTAAAATGTCTGCAGTTTATTCGCCGCAAACGCCGCAGCAGCAGCAAACACAGCAGCTGCCGCCGCCACAGGCACCGCCGAATGCGGTTGCTTCAATGCAGCAGCAGCATCAACAACAACAACAGCAGCCGCCCCCTGGCACAGGCATGGGCGTGGGCATCGGTGTGTCACCAGGACAGCAAGTTGGTGTGGGCATAGGAGGGCCCATGGGCATGCAACAGCGTGGCGGCGTGGGCGTAGCTGGTCCGGGTGGCGGTGGGCCAGGTGGTGTTGTCGGCATGGGCATGATTGGTCAACCACCAAATACTCAACGTGGCAGTGGTGTGCCGGGCCAGATGAATTCGGCGCAAATTCAAAAAATGCTGGACGAGAATTGTGGTCTTATACAAACCATACAGGACTTTCAAAACATGGGCAAGTCACAGGAATGCATGACCTACCATGTGGCGCTGCATCGGAATCTTGTCTACCTGGCTCAGCTGGCCGATCCCGCTATGAACATCTCTCAAATACTGCCGGTAAGCCAAATGGTTTTTTGAACTTTAACATAAACTGGCACTTAATGCCATTCATGATCGTACTAGCCACCGCACATCCTACAGACGCAAGCAATACAGCAAGGGGGTCAGCAGCCGCCGCCTACGGGCCCACACAGCATGATGGGTGGTCCACCTCTCCCGCAGCAGCAAGGTCAGGGACAGGCGCCGGGACAGGTGCCTCAGCAAGGCGCGCCGCCACAAATGATGCAGCATGCGGGTGATGGCGTCGTTTCCGTACAACAAATGCCGCCCTATGGAGCTCAACAACAACAGCAACAGCAAGCGGGTCATCCCGGCATGCCGCCCAACGCCCAACAGCAATCTCAGCAGCAGCAGGTAGTGGCGGCGGCGGCTGCAGCAGCAGCAGCGGCGGCGCTGGCGCAGCAAGGACCACAAGTTAGCCAAGCTGGGTCACAGGCACAACAGCAGCAACACCAGGCGGCCATATATCGCAATGCGCAGACCGGTCCTGGACCAAATCAGTCTGTCAATCTCAATACACCGCCCAGTAAGTGTAAAGTACACTCCAAAACACCAACTGTTGTGCTGCAAATCAATGAATATCCGATTGATCCCAGACAATATTTTTAATTCTATGCTTCTACCGCTTTTCAATATAGATCAGCAACGTCCGAACAACGGTCCCATGCCGCCAAACCAGAACCAGCAGCCACCACAGCAACAACAACAACAGCAGCCACAGCAAGGATCCAACGCACAGCAACAGCAGTCACAGCAGGGCGGACCTGGCGTAGGTCAACAGGGTGGGCCTGGTCCCGGTCCCGGATCCGTGCCGCCGCCACAGACACAGTATCGGGTTAGTTATCAGCAGCAGCAGCAACATGGACATTATCCAGGCTATCCGCCACAGTCCCAGCCGCAGTACCAGCCGCAGGGTGCATATCCCTACGGTCCGCCGGCTCAAAGCTATGGACCACCACCACCTCCAAACGCGACTCAGACTGGATATCATCATACCGGCTCGGCTACAGGCGGTCATGGCTATCAGCCAAATACGGTGCAAGGACAGCAAGCGCCGCCACCAGGTTATGCACCACCTCCTGGCAATCAACAAGTATCGTCGGGACAGCAGCAGCCGCCGCCCGGTCAGCTGTATGGACCACCACCGGCTGTTACTGGTGGGCAACAGGCGCCGCCGCCAGGACCTCCGCAAGGCGTAAATCAGTACGGGCCCCCTCCGCAGAATACGACAGCGGGTCCACCGCCCATGGGCTATGCAGGCTATCCGCCCAATCCCAATCAGTACGCGCAGACTGGAGCGGGTGGTGTACCACCAGGCGGCTATGGGCCACCACCGCCGCCTCAAAACAGCAATGCTCAGTCGCCCTACCAGGCATATCAACAGCAGCAGCAAGCATCTGGCGCACCGCTTGGGAGTGGTTACTCGCCCACAAGCGTGGCGACTGGAGGCACCACGGCGGTGGTTGCGCCACCTCCGGGTAGTTATAGCTCAACTGCGCCTAGCCAAACACCGCCACCACAGCAACAGGCGCCGCAGCAGCAGCAGCCCGGCCCGGGAAATCCCAATGGACCCAATACACCACAGTCGACGCCACCGCCCAGCGCCGTGGGTGGGCCCAATCAGCAGCCACCGGGTGCCGCTGCCCAGCAGCAACAAAGCCAGTATGCGCCACCACAACAACAGCAGCAGCAAGGGCAGCAGTCGGGTCAACTGGGTGCCGTGGTGTCTGTTTCGGGAGTGGCTCCACTGCCCAGCCAACAGCAGCCCACTTATTCGACGCCCACCAGCGTCGCCGGCTATGGCGCACCTCCACAGCAGCCCCAGCAACAACCCCAGCAGCAGGGGGGTGCACCGCCACAGCAGCCGCCGCCGGGTGGTCCGGCCAATCCAAATGCAACGCCTCAAGCACCTCCAAATGGGGCCACACCGCCCAATCAATACCAGCCGGCACCGGGCAGCCAACCGTATGGAGCGCCACCGCCGCAGGCATACGGCCCGCCACCGCCAGGCAGTGCGTATCCCGGCCATGGTTACCACCAGCCACCGCAGACGGGCGGCTATGCGCAGTATCCACCCTCGCAGGGTTATCAGGGCTACAGGCCAGCTGGCGCACAAATGCCACCACCAGGCGCACCCCAAGGACCACCACCAACGGGCGCATACGGCTACTATAGCAATCAGCCACCTCAGTGATAGGGCGTGGCGCCTTTGTTGACCGGATCCGGATGATTGCGCCCAACCTAAATCTGGGGCCTGCGGCTGCGCATCCCGGTTGGAAAGCAAGCCCTCGCACGCACCATACATTTTGAATACAGCTCGAAAACGGTTATATATTAATTTGACGCCGCCCAACCAGATTCAAAATAATGAAATTGAGGCAATCCCAACCAGAAACAACAGCAGAGGCTTCTGAGCACGGGCAGTTGAACTTTATCTCCTATCCTCCCTTTCGCTCTCTCTTTCTCTCTCTCTCTTTCAATACAAACGACATTTGTGCTGTTTTTGTGGCGAATCGTAAAACCACGTCTTTCATACGGTTGAAAAATTTTTTAAAGGAAGCTGAAGAGCCAACAGGTCGTCTGCACAAATATTTGATCAATTTGAGAAGTTTGTCATGTTATGTGGTGTAAATACAAGATTCAGTGCGATACCGATACTAAGCTTGTATGGTGTTCAGAGAGCTGAATCTAGTATTTACCGCATTTACGATCTGGAGTTGCTAGATAGTTAGCTATCTAGATACCTTAGAACGACTCCAATAGTTTTTAAAGCTAAATGTTCTCAAATTGTTAGTATATATTTCGATATCACGATGCAACAATATTTGTATAATCAATCTGAAAAAAACGTGGAAAAGACGAATATAGGCCAATAAAAGCACACTTGGGACATTTTAATCCTGCTTTTGTGCATAATCCATTTTTATAATATTAATATTGGAGCTCTGATTTTAGTTTGTTGTGTCCACTAGATATTTGTGAGTTTTGGCCTGATATGTTGTTTTAACAGAAGAAAACCCCTGCATATTAACATTCCCATACACAAAAAATCATCGTTGTGGAAGCAATTCGCAAACAAGTTGTGCGTATTTGCCAAGTAAATTTCCATGTAAATCTACAAAAAAAAATACAAAAACGCAAGAAATGAAGAATTTAACATATTGTTCCCGAAGTGGTATACACAATGCTCTTATTAGAATAATCACGAAGTCGTTCGATAGACTTCTAATACATTATGGACGATCAAAATTTTTCCCTCGCCAACGTCCTGAGCACGCTAAACTACAACACACCTTCATATCTATCTAAGCAAACCAGGCACAATACTTTCACTATAGTTTAAAGAAAGTTCTCCGCAAATAAGCAATACATTCTTTTTCTCTGGTTTACAATATGCTGGAGGGGGATTTCTTTTTAGCATTATGTTTGTGCATGTGGCATGAGGCAAGTGGCGCAAGTGCGAAACTGTAAGCATTTTAGCGCTTGCATAAATTATATTAATTTAACAAAAGATAACGTTTTAATTTATACCATTTAATATAATAGTCTTAAGACATCCAACTACGAAAATAGCCAATATAGCTGCGCTTTTCAAAGCCGATGGATTTTTTTTAATTTTTTACATTATTTTACATATTACGTATTTTTTAATGTTTTGATTTTCATTTTTATAATTGAAGCCGCTGCCTCTTGTTATTTTTCGCGTCGTAACCTCTTCCCACCCAATTTCGACAGCAACATTTGTAATTTTGTAAACTCAACGTACATACATATTGATATATATACTTACATTTACAATTTATATAATTACTATTTAAAGTAAAAGAAAAGCAAAACATAGCAGACGTAAAAAGAGAAAAACCATAAATAAAAATTATATTTAAAATCAATGTCTTATTATGTTTGGTATGCCTGATTGGTCTGACTTTTCAAATTTGCCACTGAGCAACGACTGTTCGTGTTAGAGAGTAGTATTGGACGACAAATAAATGCAAGAGATCAGCAACGTGCCGACCACGATCAGGGTTAGATCACACTTCAGTATTGTGAGTGCAATATTAGACTAGTTGATAAAGCCAAACAGTATGAGAGCGTTAGATATATAAAACAGAATGAGATAATTAACGAAGACAATTAGTGCTAGTACAATGATGGACACTTAAAGATATACAATGATGTTTAAACTAAACTAGCAATTGTACAGCTAAATGGTCATCGGTTCTTCAACACTATCCTACCAAGCAGATGTTCTACCCACTTTTTAACAAATCTGACTTCATAAACTCTCGCGCTACATGAAAACAAGAAAAGAAATCTGACTTCGCTTAGCCGAAACTTACATATAGATATTGATAAGAAATTGATAGATATTGATAGATAGATAGATTGATAGATGTTGATAAGAAGCAAGAAAGAGATGCTAATTTCGCCTTGGCGAAACTTATTCACATTATAATTATATAAATAGCTCTATGGGAATCACATTATATGGTTTGGATTTGGTCAGATGTAAACACTTAGAATGGATACAATCCAATATTGATTTGTTTTAGACGAAAAACAAAACAAGTTTGCTACTAAGTGTTTATTCTGGAACAATCAGTTATATGGGATCTATATGATATAGCTGTCCGATCCGGATGAATCTGAGATATTGCGGTTGAAACCCCGGTCGGACAGGCAGATGGACATGTCGATATAGATTCCCCTTGCCGTGCTGATCAAGAGTATATATAGACGGAAACGCTTCCTTCTGTGCGTTGCGAACTTCCTGACAAAATTAATATACATTCACAATTTTTATACCCGGCACTCGTAGAGTAAAGGACTTATTGCATTCGTGCAAATGTATGATCAGCATCGTCAGCCGAGTCAATATAGCCCTATCTGTCTGTCTGTCCGTATGGACACTTATATCTCGGAGATTATAAGACCAACTTTGGTCACTGCAAATCGATAAAAACGTATATCTTCCACATTTGTTGACACATTTAGTGGAAACTAGTTTATATGTATAAACAATTATCTGCTGAATTTTACCTTTTTACTTTTTTGTTTTGAAACCCCTGACCCAAACAAAAATCTTATGGTCGGCTATTATATTCCTGCACAAGCAGTGCAAGTGTTTCTGTCTCCTTTCCTCCTAAACGCAGCTTGAATTACTGAAAATTGAATCATCAATTATTTGTTAATGGTATGACAAGAATGTAAGCCTAGGTTCCGCTTGCCGAAGCTTACATAACATTCGCATTGTATATACATACGAGGGCGGTCTGATAAGTACTTAGATTACAAAAGAAAAACGAAAGTTGTGGAAAACGACGATTTATTTTTCAACATAGTCTCCTTCTAACTAGATACACTTAACCCTGTGATACTCCAACTTCTTTAATCCATCTAAAAAATACGTTTTCTCGATTTCTGCAAAGTAGCCCTCCGTGGCGGCGATGAGCACTTCATTCGAATCAAATTTCTGCCTGGCGAGTGACTTTTTACAGTTTGGAAACAAAACTAAGTCGGACGGGGCCAAATGTAGAGAATACGGTGAATGGGACAGCAGTTCGTTGCCCAATTTGACCAATTTGGCTATGTCGCCGGAGGAAGTGTGAGCCTTTTCTTCGCCAAAAGGGGCCTTTTTCTGCAATTCGGCGTAAATAGGCCCAAGAGCCCTGTGACTGTTTTGCCCTTCTTCAGGTAGTAGATGTAGCTCACACCTTGTAAATCCCAGAAAACGGTGGCCGATAGGACAGTCTTCGCTTTCTCCGGTTCATGCTCGCCGTATTCGGAGCATGATCTCTGGTGTGTACCAGCGGATGCATGTTTCTTCGACGACGCAGAAACTACCTCAGATTGCGCTTCAACAGCGTCAAACACTGTTTTGAAGTGGTCTTACGGTTGCGCTTGTTGTCCGGAGTAAGCAAACGTGGCACGCACCGCCAGCTTTCTTATGCCCAAAATTTATGCAGGATATGAACAACGCAGTTTTTTGATATGTTTACTGTCTTAACAATCTTGCGGCGGTCTGCCAATACGAGATCGTGAATTTTTGTCATCCTCTGTGGTAGCCGTTTTCGGGGCACCTAGGAGTGAAACATCAAAAACCGACGTACGACTACATTAACTCGTTAAGCCCATTTTTTCGGTCGCCATCGAAGGAGAAGAGCATCCAAGCGCTTTTTGATTTCTGATTCCCTTCCAAAAAATCGAATCAAAGACCGATATTGTTTTTTGTCCATTTTTCTAAAATCCACGGACACGCCCGCTTCCACAAGCTGTCAAGTCAAATGTGCCGAAAAGAATCTGCACACATAACCATAAAGTTTTCTTGTGCGATCACAATGTGACATTCACCGTTATAAAGTTTGATTCTTCACTTTCAGAATGCAGAATTTCAAAGTGCACGGGCGCGCATAGATTCTGTGCAATATATATACATATGTATATAGATATAGATATATAAATACATACACCATACACACATATATATCTGTTTTGATTTTGCTTTGGAGGTTAAAAAGAGACAGAATTTTCTTTACGATTTTTACATATGAACAGCTTACAGAAATAATCATTTGGTGAAAATTACAAGTCGATAGCTTCAAAACTGAGACTGATTCGCATAAAAACAAACGGACAGACGGACATGGCTATATCGACTCGTCTTGTCATGATGATCAAGAATATATGTACTTTATGAGGATAGAGATGCTTCCTTCTATGCGCTACAAATATCGTGCAAATCAAAATACCCTCTGCAAGGGTATTCAAATATTAAAAAATTAAATACAAATATTTTTCGTCTTACATATAAAGTGATACAAGTGATACAAGTATACAAAGTGATAACTTCACTTGATATTTACCTGCGCCACGTACATCAAGGGTAAGTATCTGTATTATAGTTGCAGATACTGTATATAAAATTGTCAATGCACGCATATAAATCGCATTCAAAAAGCAATTGTGGGTGGCTGCTTGCCTGTGATTAAGTACACCCACACCTGCATAACAAAACGAAGAATGAGTTCAGCACGTGCTACCCATCTGCTGTTGTGTATTTCTTGGATATTTGCTGGCAACCTCTAGAGAGCGAAGTTTCCCGTCTTCGTATATATATCGTCATTGCCCCGACCATTCCTAATTATTGTGTGTAATATTTATTTTGCAGTCATTGTTGTGGTGTGAATATTGATATGACTACTTTGGCTTTTACTGGTCAGCATCAGATGCGCCTAAGAGCTTAACAGGTTGCTTTGTCGACGTACTGTGACCGGAGAGCAGAAAATCGCATTGTTGTGATCGCATTTCAGTGGTGGGTTCAACGAGCGCGTAGTCTTACGTATGGAGGCGAAGTACGTGTTTTGATACGTGCATACGGAGACAGGCAGTATTTTATGTCGTCAGAAAACTCACTTTGGGTTGGTGGGCGGCTGGAGATGCGGGGGGATAGTTTTCGGGCAACGACGCAGTGTGATAGCGAAGGAGGCATGGGAGATAAACGAAGCGTGACAACACAAGTAAAGAGTAGAAATTTGTGGTGGTGGTGTGGTCGTGGCGCCATCGGGCGGTGAGGGTAAGTACTTATCGGACCACCCTCGTATAAGCCTGCTTCTATGTCAGCTATATAATATGCTTGTTCGATCTGCGATAAATTTCGCCAGCGGGCGTGAGGCCTCATAAAATGGATACTAACCGAATTTGGCCTAATTCTGATTATAAACAAATAATGTTCCTGTACTAAGTTTTGATTTTCAATTATAAGGTTCTATGAACACTGTATGATATAGTTGCCCGATCTGAATAACATTTTGTCAGCGGTCGCGGGGCTTTCTAAAACCTATAAAATGTATTATTTCGATTCGGAATATGAAACCGCTTGCGCGTTTAAACTCAAATGTCTTCTGACTGATCTCCAAAACAGGCGCATCAGCCATGCTTTAAAACAAGCTGACTCACCAGCCTGTGCTGAATTGCGACTCTGGCGATTTACATGCAAACTGAAGAGGCAACCTTTGTGTCAACATCCCATTCGCAGCTCATCTGGCGCATGGCTCATGGGAAATGAAGAGCAGGCTGAAGCTTTTGCCGATCACCTCTAGGAACAATTCAGTCCGCTGCTGACCGCCGAATCGCTATACATCGAGAATATCGAGGAAACCGAGATCTCACCAAGCACAGGAGGTATCACCATTGGAGCATGCACCAAGGATGAGGTAATGGAATTAATATAAAAAATATAAGCCCTGGAACAAATACACCGAGTTGTCGATCACAAGTTGGGTGCTTTTAGGGAATACTTTCAGCAATCTTCCTAGATATCAAGCAGGCAGGAAGAAGCTTTGAAGTTGCAAAAGTACAGGCTAACCATTTTTGATATAGCTGCAGGAAATGTCATACGACCGCGACTTGGTATACCCATGAACAAATGAGTGCCTAAAATTTTGGGGTTTTCCTTTGATTTTGTCTGTTGACTGAGTAAAAGGCAAAAACTGAACAGGCAAAGTGGCAGCCACCAATACAACAACACGTGTGAGGAATATGTACACATGCACATATTATGTTTTCGCAGAACGTCTTTATCATAAATAGCAAGAATAATTAGATTCGATTAAATTAGATTAGATTAATTAATTTTATTAAATTTATTTGATTGAATTTATTTATTTCTTTTGCTCAGATGCTATCAATGCAAAGAAAGGCACTAGCACCGGCTGCTTATATTCCCTTTCCACCTCTTAAGCTACAACCTCGTACAAGTCACCCACTGAAGCAGCAGCAGAAGCAAGCACATGTGTTAGTGGGAGAGAGACAGAACAATTTTTATTTACGTTTGCTGCGTATATTAAAAAAGTGAAGTAAAATATGAATGGTAATTCTTAACCGATTTTAACAAAATTTGGTTTCTTCATAGAAAATAGTCACATTTATTAGTTAATTACACACTGATATATTGAAAATTGTAGGTGATATAGCTTTTTGCGATTTGCGGAGAGCTTAAGAGAGCGTGACAAAATTTTAAAACAAACTTGACCTGACGCCCAAAGAGGGGAGCCCACATGCTAAATTTGGTAATTCTAGCTCTCATAGTCTCCTTGATGTAGGTGTTCATACGGACAAATAAACGGGGACATGGCTATTTCGACTCGGCTTTGCTCCTGATCAAAAATATATATTTACAAGTAAGAACGTTATTGTCGATATTCCGAATATAAGATACTCGTACTTAACATTTTTTCAATATTCGACACACTCAAAAGTATACAATATTGTTTTTTTTTGGGGTGGTTTGCTTTCATACAAAATGTTTTCACGATTTTGTCTACAATTATCATCCGATCTTAACGAAATTAAGCAAATCGGTAGATTATGTGCTTATGCATATATAAAGTTTCAACTAAATGCCTTAAGATTTGTGAGAGATATAAGGTTTTACCGATTTTCTGTAGCGGGAGGGGGCGGAGCAAAATTAAAAAAAAAAAAAAAACAAACTGACGTCCCCGACAAGGGCAGTCTACATACTCCAGCTCTTATATTCTTCAAAATCTAGATTTTCATAGATCCGGACTGAGGAACAGACGGGCAGACGGACATGGATAGATTGACTCAGCTTATCACGCTGATCCTTCTCCTTGCACCACTACAGTACTCGTTTACTCTATAGAGTATGAGTATAAATATCTAGAAATTTATTTCTTAGCTAGCTAACACGGCGTGAATGAAAAAAAAAGTTATGTCACTTTAGAAGAGTAAAAGAGTATATTGTATTCGTAAAAATGTATGTAACAGACAGAAGGAAGAAGAAAATTTTGCCGCGCCTCCGCCCGCCCCCGAAATTCGATAAGAACCTTATACCTCCCACAAATCTTAACGCATTTATTTGAAACTCGGTTTGTATATGTATTAGCACATAATCCACCGATTTAACAAATTTCGTTAAGATCGGATAATAAAAAAAAATCAAAAAGTGCTTCATAATTTCGTGAGTGTCGAATATATAATAAATAAAGTATACGAGTATCTTGTAGTCGGTATCTAGACTATAGCGGTCTTACTTGTTTTTATATGTTGTATTTGTCAGAGGTGATGTTTTTAGGATTGCCCGAATGTGTTTCGCCATCTGATAGCATGGAACATTAGTTGATGACGCAATTGGTCTTAAGGGTGCGTCCTCTTTATGGATTTTGGGTAGTCCATTAATTCTTGGTGCATGGCCTTCTGAGCAAAATAATTTCCTTTTTAATTTCCAGTCTATGTAATTCTGCTTATGCAAGTCATTGATTATACTGTTATTCTTTTTAATTAATTGTTGAGTGGGATATTTTCCATTGTTTTGTATGTAGTTTTGTCATGTAGTAATTTTTGCATTTTGTCATTAAGCCGTCTTCTGTCCTTTGTCAGCTTGTGTTATTACGACCTTGTCACTGTGTTCTTTGGTTGATTTTTTCTGTATTCCTGGCAATGCTTAATATAAATTTGTCCATCTGGCTTGCCCTTCTTGTGTGTCTAAAGTTGTTGATTCTGGATGCTAGGTTGCCGCTTGTTCTGTCTCGTTGCTTATCGTCTTTGATTGCTTGAATTCCTTGTTCCATGTCTGCTACATTATCTATTGGCGATATGTTGTCTTTGTTAGTGGGTAGTCCGAACTGTGGTCCTAGTTATAGGAGCCGTCGGCATTATTTTAGAAATACACCTCGGTCAGTTTAAGAAGTCAGTCATTTTCAAATTTTATATCTTGCCCAAATTTTGATCAGTATGGTTTCGTAGTCTTTGGTAAGCTAATTTTTTATATATTTCTAGCTCCGTTAGATCTTGTTGACTGTGTCTTTTTTAATTCTAGGAATTGGTATGTTCGGGATTTGTTATAGAAATATGCGTTTGTGTTTCCTTAATTTCATCATTTTTGTAAAGAAATTCATTTCAACTTGTCAACTTCCTTCTTAGTGTCGTATAGTTTGAATTTTCTTCAGTTGTTATGCAAGGATTTAAGATTAAACACAAACTGACGTCATTTACACTGACTTCAGCAAAGGGTTAACTCGGTAAATCACTGTTTACTTATTCATAAGTTAGATCTCCTTGGCTTCCTATCCTATCTTCTTAGGCGGATTTCTTTTAAACGGATTTATGTCGTTTTGTCGTAGCATGCCGCTTCAGACATCGAACATAATTAACGATATGCCCCTTGCACGGATCGACACTGTTGATGCCTTGGGTATTCTTTTAGACCCTAAATTGAAATTCGACTTACACATTTCAATTACCGTCAATAAGACTGCGAGTGTTCTGGGTTTTATTAAGCAATGGTCGAAGGAATGCGATGATCCTTTTACAACAAAATTACGGTCTGCTTCTCTGGTCCGACCTATTTAGGAGTATGCATCGTGTGCTTGGTGTCCACAATACAGGAATCACCAGGACCGCGTTGAGTCTGTTTAAAGAAATGTTTACTGTTTCTCTATATGTATAGGCACATAGTCTAACGAGTTGCCAAATTTCATTACGATCGGATAACAAGTGTGGACAAAATCATAAAAAACATTTTGAATGGGAGCACCCCACCCCCAAAAAAAAAAAAACAGTAGGAACGCTATAAGATACTCGAAGCCACCATTGCTGTATTCTACTAAGGACCAGGGAAAGTTCAAGAGCTATATTTCGTTTTGGAAAAATTGGCGTGGCACCACCCTCTTATATAAGCGTTACGGAAAATTCGTCCTATCTATGCACCTATTTTGCCGATTGCAACGAAATGTGTATATTATAGTAATATTGACCACGGGATTGTCAAGGGACAATGAACGTGGCACCAAACCCCGCCCCCACCCAATAACGACACTAATAAAAACTCCTTTTATCTTTGCACGTATTGGGCAAATTGCAATGAAATATGTTACGTATTTTAATATCGACCGTGGGAATGCCAAGGGCTATATATACTTTTGGGAAAATTTGCGAGGCACCGCCCCCTCATACAGGCGACGAAAAAAATTAGTCAAAGCTTTGCACCTATCGGATCGATTGTCATGAAAGATCCAGCTAGGTATCGGTTTGTCCGGAGACTGTAAGAGCTTATACTTATATTATACTATATACTTATAGTCGGAATATTTAATATAGCGTTCTTAGATTTAAGTACAAAAATTCGCAATTTAAGAGTATGGTATGTAATCGGTTATATGGTAGGTATTTGATAGTTTTTTTTTTTATTGACGTACAATGCGCTGCACGTTCAAATAGACCCACGATACCAAGCCACGGTGATTTTCACGGCCGAGGCCCAAACTAGAAGGTCCCACCCCCTGCCCAGCCGGCTGAGGGGCGCAGCCGCATAACGAGCGACACGAATCGCGAAGACGGAAGAAAAACTCGGACTCGCTCGCTCACTTTCAGTGAAAGTAAACACAACAAACCATAAACAATTTACATTATCTATTAGCTAGATGCGTTAGTATAGATGTTTTCTTTGAGTTAATGAGTTATTATTATCAAGAAAATGGACGTGGGAACCCTCAAATGGATACAAACCGAATTTGGCTTAATTTGGAGGAAAATCTAAAAAAATAATGCTCATTCCACAACAATTGGTTATATGGGAGCTATATGATATAGCTTTCCGATTTTTATAAGTTCAAAAGAGTGAGCTTGGGGGGTCCGCAAATGAAAATAGACTGAATTTGGTCTGATTTGGATGAAAAATAGAAACGTTATGCTTCTGAGTGTTCATTCCGGAACAATCGGTTATATGGTAGGTATACGATATAGTTGTCCGATCTTGATCAGATCAGGCCAGTGGGTGTAGGGCGTATTCAAATGGAAACAAGCCGAATTTGGTTTGATTTGGATGAAAAACAGAAAAGTTATGCTCCTGAGTGTTTATTTCGGAACAGTCGCTTATAGAGGAGCTATCATATAGTTGTTCGATCTGGAAAAAACTCGAACTTAACCAGCGTGCAGAAAGAAAAGAAGCATCTAAAAAAAAATATTAGCTCTGTAGCTTTTATGAATCCCAACCAAATTTAGTTAGATTTATGTGAAAAACAAACATCTTGTGTTCATTCTGAAAAAATAGGTTATATTTGGGGGCTATACGTAAGGCATCTTAAAATGAATACAACCCGAATTTGGTTCGATTTGGATGAAAAGCAAAAATGTTTTATTCATTCCGAAAAATCAATTCTATTGAGGCTATATGATATAGTTTCCCAATCCGTATCAATTTTTTTTTCAGTGTATGTAGATGCAGGCACATAGGCACAGGTACAAATAATTCAAAAAGTGTTGTATACTTTTGAGTGTTTCGAATATTAAATAATTGATGAGAACGAGTTTCTTAAAGTCGTTATATCGACTATAGCGTTGTTTAATAATACAACCCGCTCCTACATGTAAAGCACAGAATTCCATCTAGTTTTCACTTCCGCGTTTAGTTTTAATGTTGCGTTTTCCTGCACATTATTATTAATTTTAAACCTAAATATATATACTTTATAAAGTCAGAAGCCCTTCCTTCTGTGCATTGCAAGCTTCCTGACAAAATTAATATACCATTTTGTGAATGGTATAAAAAGCTATGAAATAAAAACACTAAAGCGGCGGTGGGTTTGTATGGGGGCCACCTTAAAACGTGGCAAAAATAAAATAATCTTGACCTGGGTACATATCTCTTATAATTTCCAAGATCTAGATTTTTTACATCCAGATGGACAGTGATCCTGATCAAATTCGATCAAGGGACTTGGGGCCTTCCAAAGTGGATACAAATAGAACTTGGTTGGATTGATTTAAATGAAAAGCAAAGCAGTTTTCCTACTGTTCATACTAAGTGTTCATTCTTAGAAAATCTATATGACATAGTGGTCCGATTTAAATAAATCTTTGTCAGTGCACGTGGGGCCTCCTAAAATGGATATAAAATAAATTGGATTCGATTTTGATGAACAGCATTTTGTGTTCATTCCGAAAAACTCGGTTCTATGGAAGCTATATGATATAGTCCAATTTGAATAAGATTTGGTCAGCAGACTTGAGGTATTCTAAAAAGGAAGCATATCAATTTTGGTTCGATTTGTATAAAAAACAAAAATGTTTTCATTCCGAAAAAACCGATCCGGATTAAAATTGGTCAGCTGATGTAGATGCGATGAGGACACACATATACCAAATTTGATTCAATTAAAATGAAAAACAAAAAAGGCATGAAATAAAAACACAAAAAATAAAATAAACTTTGCGTACATATTTATAAAAATTAAAAACCAAATTAGGTCTGGAATAAATAGACTTAATGGGGTCGGAAACAATTCTTACATACATTGCAACAACGTTAATATGCCCTTACACCATAGGTACAGGGTATACAAATAGCTGTAAACTTTGCTTGCACTGTCTGGTATATGTTCGCACAATGTGAAACACTTAACAATGCAATCCATAATTCGGTTCTTCATGGAATATATACAGGCAAGTGCAAGCAAACAGTTGTCATATGTGCCTATAAAACAAACAGGTTCCACTGAAAAATTCTGTTATATGCCTTTGCTATTACATAGTGAGAAGCGGCTAAAATCTGGTCATCTGCCGGACTTCAGTTTATACGATCTAATAAGCGTATATAGTTACAGACAAACGCACGCGGGAAGCGACTTTGTTTTAGTCCCCTATGTGTAGATAATGAAGGCTGGTGATTACAACGAGCGTTTAAATAAATGGTGTATGAAGAGCAACAGCGTTTCGTAATGAATGGGAAAAGAAAAGATCAATAATTCCAAAGATTGTATTCAAAGATTGTACATTCATGAATGGCCGATAGTGAATGTATTCTTGCAGGGCTCTACGTAAGGCGCTCATTCGAACTGAACATCCACATTTAATCTATTTGTATCACTATTGTCATCTTTCTCTAATTCATTGTTATTGGTGAAAACATCTCAAAGGAAAATGGGAAATGCGAACATACTCGTACATATCTGCGACATGCGGGTACTTTATTTTAAGCCGAAGTTTTTACGAAAGTGTCTAATATTGGAAAACGTGTACAGGAGGCCGCGAATATCAGATTGTAGCTGGCGCCGTCTGATGCTGCTCCTGCTGTTGCTCCTGCGCTTCGGTTGACGGCAGCGGTGACTTTTTGGACAGCTTGGTGCCCAGTCGGCCTAACTTGTGTATAATCCGGCGCAGAAAGTTGCGTGGCTCCGTTGTCTGACGCTCGACAATAATGAGCTTGGTAGCCACACTATGTATGGGTCCAAAGGCCAGGGCCACCACAGTGCAGGCCAGGCAGATGACATTGTAGGGCATGCTAAAGTCCGGCGTGGGCAGAGAGACGATTAGTGCTTCGGTGCGCAGATGCACCACATAGCTGGTGCGGCTGGCATTAAAAGAATGAGCAAAGAGATGGCCCTCCAGCGGCAGCGCCGTGTAGTTGCGACCTAAGGGCAACTGGCTACTGATGATGGCCGAACCAATGTAGTGGCCATGGTTGGCGTCCGGTGGATACTCCAGCCATTTGAGCAGCAGATAGTCCACCTCGATGGTGATCAGAGCAGTCGACTGTGGCGGCAGCTGAAAGCCGATCTCCAGATGTGTGGGCAGCTCCCGCTGCTTGCCAGGTGCATAGTGGAGCAGCTTGAATGGAAGCTGCTGCTCACCGTACTCCTGGCTGCGCTGCGGCTTGGTGCGAATGCACAAGGTGTGTAGATAGGCATTCACATACCAGGGCACCAGCTCCTGCAGCAGCACCGGCAGCGGCTCATAGTGACTGTTGGCCACCTCTGTGGCAATGCGTCCACGATCTTGCCCATTGCCCAAGAGATAGCGGTGGGCATAGAGAGGTGGCGGCATCCCAGGCAGCTGGTGACGCCGCCGCAGGCCCCGTTCTCCTTTGGGCGACAGCCAGGCAATGTTGAAGAGTCGCTCGCCCTGGCCATCGAACTGGGCCTCCATATCGTAGACGCCATAAACGGCCATATGGCCGCCACGTATGGTCTGCAGCACGTTTGCAGGCGACGGCACCAGCTGGTAGCGTTGGCCTTGCTCATTGCGCTGCACATAAATCTTGCTGCTCTGGGCAAGCTCACAGTAGCCATTGAGGCCCATACCAAAGAGTCGGCGCAGTGAAAAATCCGTGCTGCTTTGCTCCAACAGTCTAAGATCATACACTAGATTTGCCGTCTGTGTTAGCTCCATGATGCAGTTGCTCGCGTCGTCTGATTCACACAAGGTGCGCACCTTTAGACTAAGCGAGTGGTACTTCGTGTTGTGCACATAGCCCGAGTTCAGTAGTGAAGCAAAGCCAGAGGCACTGCCGCATGGCAACAGCTTCTTCCAGGGCGTCAGATTCTCCGTGCACACAATCTCTCGCGGCAAAGTGGCGTAGCGCACGTGCTTGGTATGGTTTCTGCCTGCGCTAGCGGCCATAAACTGTGGTCGCAACAAGTGCTTGGGCGCTATGCTATTGGTCTTGTCTACAAAGTTGAGCGAAGCGCACAGAACGCCAGAGAAGACATTGGCCAGATGTGACCATTGCCTGTCCACATCGCTGCTGGTCAAGCCCGGAGCACTAAACCAGGCCCACAGCTCAGCACCGCCGGTGGACTCTACAATGGGATAGCCCCAGCTCTCGTAGCGCCACAGTCCCTGCGTCAAACCGATGTGCAGCTCTTTCACATCATACGTCTGCAGTATCTCCGCAATCACACGGGGCGTCAGCTGAGTATGATAAACTATGGCCGATTCCGGTTATCTGGATGCTACACAGTGTATGACCATACTTACGTCTTTCCTGGCTGCCATAATGCCAGCGAGTAGTGAATTGAAAATATGTGTTTACATGATCGCCGGCCAGGGGACGGACCACCAGTTCCTCGTGGAACTCCTCATCGTTTTGGCCAAAAGTCGGCACTAAACATAGTGCCAGTAGCAACGCCGCCGATTTTGTCAACATTTTGCTAAACCAGCTTCTTGCTTTCCTAAATAACTCAATGCTCAATAAATTTTAGATTACAATAAATAATCATTTACAAAAAAAAACAGCTGCGAGTTGACAAGATTACCTATCGGGCTATACACACTCACACACACTAGGGATGTTCAAAACATCGACGTTATCCGATGCATCAATGCATTCAATGTTAAACATCGATGTCGTTCAGCCAAACATCGAAAAATTATACACCTCAATTGGTTTAGATCCACGATATAAGAAAATCAGAATCCGTTGCTTTGCTATAGTGTGATTTTACAAATTAATCCTTTGATCAAGCCGTTCACCAAAAAATCAACTAATTCGCTGTAGTCTGAATCAAAAGTCTTCTTTCTGGGACCACCACCAAAACCTTGCACAATAACCCCACTGACGATATTGAAGAGAAGATGAGCGCGTATTTAAGAACAAGTGTATATTAAGTTTGTGAAATGTATGTAACAGGGAGAAAGAAGTGCTTCAGATCACATAAAGTGTATATATTCTTGATCAGCACAACAGGTCGAGTCGATCTAGCCATGTCCGTCTGACCACCCGGATGTATGAAAATGTATATCTTGGAAGCTAGACTTCGAATTTGCATTTTTATTTTTCATAAATATGTACCCAGAACGAGTTTACTACATCAACTGACCAAATTTGATACAGATCGGGCCAATATATCATATAGCACCCATAGAATTGATATTTTTGAATGAATAAAATATTTTTGTTTTCCATCCAAACAGAACCAAATTCGGATTGTATTCATATTAGGATGCCTTACGTCTGTTGAGCAAATTTTATGCAGATCGAACAACTATATCATATAGCCCCCATAGGACCTATTTTTTCGGAATGAACACAAAATGAGTGTTTTTCACCTACATATAACTAAATTTGGTTGGTATTCATCTTAGGAGATCCCATTTTAGGAGTCCGAATTTGTGTGAAATTGATCAGGAGCGGGTTGCTATATTTTCTATTGCGCTTTCTTGGGCACAAGGTATTTAAGTATCAAGCAAGCTTGACTGTCGCGTTCTTACTTTTTGTATTTGGAAACATCAATATCGTCAACATCGATGTTTTGCTCTCAGTGGTCATCTCTAATACACACCCTGTGCGTGTATTATTGCATAAAGTTAGCAACGATAAATAGCAACGATTTTATGCCGATTTTATACCTATTTCATTTTTAATTTTCACCTAAGAAATATTATGAATTTTACAAATATAAAGAAAAGCGGATATTATTGATTTAATTGCAGTTTGGCCAAATTGATGCATGGCAAGTATACATATATTTTATGTCAATTTCCAATACATTGGAAAGAGTTTTGTGTTAAGTTCATGTATAAATAAATTCAAGAATATTATTTACAAAATGTAACCCACTTGCTGCGTCCTTAAAAAAAAACAATGCAAGCGGAGTCAATCCATTTTGTGCTATTGTTAAACATCGAAACTGTCGTCGCAGCATATTTTTAATTCGAACATAAAATATGTAGCTAATGCTCAAATATTTAACGAAAATATGTTAAAACAATTTAATGTTAGGTTACAAAAATAATTGCATTACTAATATTGTATAGTTCTGTAAAAAAAAAAATTGATTGATAACACGCTGCAAACAATGGCAGCCTAAATATCGCTATCGAAAAGTTACACTACCGATAACATTCATTAATCCAGCTGACGAAGGCCAACATGTAAGTACCAAATTTGAATTAAAATGATGAAATAAAATTATTTTACATATTGAATATACATAACAACACAAAAACCCACAGCAGGAGGAATTGATGCTGGCTTTCATGCAAGCAAAAGAAGGCCTGCCTTTGTAAAAGAAGATCGCGTTGAAGTGGACGCAAAGTGGGCCCAACTAAGAGACAGCTTGATCGAAGTTGGTCCACCTTGCAAGAGTATTGCTTGGTGGACAAGGTATGTAAGCAAATATATTAATACATATACTAATGTATTACTTATTCTTATGTTAGCCGTGGGAAGACTGGAAGGCAACTGGTGGAGGGCCTTACTCCCGCCAACCTATATCGTAAGTCGTATGTGGCATTCACAAAGTTGTGGATGGAATATACGGAGTGAGGTGTCTCTTTATCCTTAATTCTTAAATCTTGCGCTTTATTCTTGCTTCCGCACATTTAAATATCATTGGCAATGGCATTTTATATATAACTTGTATATATTTTAGCAATTCTATTTTGCGCGGGCTAACAAAACAGATGTTCGATTCGATAAAAATGGTAGTCGACGGAAATAAAATCGATTCGAAAATAGCTTCGTAGACACCAAACTCATGTGGAACTTTTTGAAGTGGAAGTGGATTCGAACTCGATTTACTTTTACTTCTCGCAGTGGAGACGAACAGGCCTGTAACAGGATCACTATTTCGATCCGATCTGAATTAACTGTTGTCAGCAGCCAAAGGAGCCTCTAAAACTGAAATTTACCAAATTTGGTTCAATTTGGATAAAAAAAAAAAACAATTTTGTTGTACTAAGAGTTCATTCCGAATCGGTGGGTTATTAGGGAGCTATATGACATAGTGATCCGATCGGAATGAAATTTGGTCAGCACAATCACTACATATTTTATTTTTGATGTTTTTATTTTAAAAAATCTTAGTTCAACGCTACTGGTGGGATATTAACTCGATGTTAACTCCGCAGTCCTGCGTTACATCACTTGCAACGTGTATCGATAATAAGATGGCAACTTAGATGCGGTCACGGCCCGATTTTCACATATGTATGCGCCTGAGTCGGTCAAAATAACATCTGTTTTTGAGAGATTCGCAAAATTGTTCAGATTTTTAGCAGCTAATTATATATTTAATGCTTTAATTGTAATTAATATATACTAACGAGCTCTTAAAACAGTATTGGCTCTTACAGTAAATAATCTGTTTGCAAGAACCAAGTAGGCCTGCAGATTCTCGCGTGGTCATATATCGATATTACTAATACCTTTTTAATGGTGTTTTCGGTTTTGTTATACGAGTAAACATTCTATTAAAATTTTCCTCATACATTAGAAAGTCTGCATTTTTACGTTTTGTTGTTTCTCTCTACATGTTTTGTCTTTCCTGCTTGTAAACAGTTTTTGTGTGTTAGTATGTGTTGTATAAGCGTATCTTAGAAGTTTTCAACTTTCCACTGGCATAATTTTGGCTGTTCTGGGTGGTTGTTTCAGCAACACTGCTTATACCTTTTTTATACCTATTTCATTTTTAGCCATGAAAAATAATTATTTTAGAGAAAGACAAATTGCAGAAATACAAAGAAAAGATGATATTATTAAGGTTTAATGCAAGGCAAGTATGAAAAATTCAAGTTGCAAATTTGTTTGTTAAATATCTCCTTCCCAATATCCTGTCCTGAAATGCACGTTAATCCAGCTTACATGATATATTTTCAAGAGGATCTCTACAAAGTTTGATTCAAATTTGCGGGCGGTTTTTAAGTAATCCTTAAAAAAGGAATCTAACCTAGTGTGGCAACCATACAAAATTATGGCAACCATGCCATAAGTCACGGCACTCAATTACAAGGCCCTAACATCCAGACTATATTTGCACGGTATATCAGCTGAAAGAACATACTTCAAGAAACATTTTCATCTAATTTCGTTAAAAGGCGGCGGACGGTTTTTGAGTAATTACGTTATGAAATTTTCACTATAGTCCTGAAAAACTCAACTGGTACACTTGAGCGAGAACAAATTAATAATTATGAAGTATATAATACTTCAATTACAAGTAAATAAGAAATGTAAATTTATTAACTAATAGTCATTATTCTTATCTAGAAAAAATCATAGGAACTAAATAAATAAAGTTCATTATTTTCCATATACCATATGCCATACATAGCTATAAATGGTCACACTTGCTGATAACCAATATAACTTCTTTGCCCCCTAAACATCGTGGCCAGAGCTACCAAACGATCGGAACATGGATTATCACCGCACCTTATATAATTGCATTCCATTTTTCATGCCTATTTGAGCTTGGGTTATTTACTTGAATCCGATGGAGCTTGTCGAACATAAAGTCAATTTTTTTCCGTTGCTGGTTTTCAGAATGTTTATTTGTTTTGCATTTATTTGAACTGAATCTCAGACAATAAAGGAAAAATTAAGGACGTTCGGACGCTCTTATATATTCTGACGTTTTCGAAGAAAATAACTTACGAATGTGGAGTTTAAGCGTAGTGAATGTGTTTCACTTCACGAAAATAATAGGGATTACAGGTCGATAAAAATAAATTACGTTTAGTCATTTCGTTTTCGTCGTCTCAACGAATGCATCGATTTATTTCAGTGATCCTCTATGTCCTCCATATCATCTTGGAGGGGTGCGTGTTGTGCCTCTATTTGGGCTTTGGTTGTTTGTTTCGTCAATACAGGCCAAGCAAACTACGATGTATTTTTTTTTTATTTATCACGATTGCTTGCTAAACGGTGGTAGCTGTGGTGCAGCCAAGGATATCCTATTAGTCCACGGTCCTCCACGCTTTCTGCAGGCAGATCATCGCCTTTGTAAAATAGACCATTCATGTAGTGGCACATGTTGTTGCCTTACTCTAGTTTCAGCTGTCGTTTCATTTCACGCTCTCTTTTCTTGGCAGCCGTGACTTTTTGGTCGTGTGCAAACAAGGTGTGCGTTTATGATTGTCTATGATTGTCGCTGAAAAGATGGAAGCCCAAATTGTTAAATTGATAGGCGCAGTGAAGACGCTACCAAGCTGCCGAGCACATTTGCCATGAATACTTTTTTTGCCAGGCGTTTGCTTAGTAATGGCTATCAGGCTTCAGTAGGGATTTGATGGCCTCTGGTGGAACCGTAATAGAAGGCCGTAATAGATTTTCGTAACAAAACAATCGGTTATTACGACCCCATGGGCAATAGCAATCAGCCTCTGCTTGACGCACTGCTGTCATAGATGTATATGTGAAGAATCACTTGAAAAACGACATATGATGCTATTCTTCCCAAACCTTTTTTTGGGGGTCGCATTGCCTCGCGTCCCCAATATGTTGTGTGTATATAAAAAGTGGATTACCAGGATGTAGTAAAGTATCAAAGTAAGCCAAAAGGCCTGCCAACTTTTGAAAAGCCCAACTACGAACGGACCTGCCAGCTTTTGAAAACATTCCAAATATATAAATCGACTAATTTGCTTTTCAAATGATATATATATATCGATATATCGGATTGTGCAAATATCGACATAATAGCTCTTCACCTTCTGTTGGGCGATATTAGTACATTATAAAATTATGTGCGTCGTTGTAATAACGAAGTTGAGAAGGATTCTAGCTTTAATAGATCTAGGTTGTTGATCCGTATTCACTTTCAATTACCTCAAAGTTAGCTATAATTAGTACTAGGGCCACTTTTAGTCAGACACATAGATTTAGCATTAAACCATTTTAGCTTTGAATTTATAAATGGTGGTTGGGAAATGAGTTTTTTACAAGCACCAACCCAGGCTGCTTACAACTCGACGCAGGTGCGCCATCATGCTGATAGCCTGCACAGCCATCAAGTATGTGCTGAGATGCACATGGACACGCAATTGGAGAACAAGCCGGTCTTTCTGCTGTACACGGGGCTAATCATTGGGTTAATCAAGGTAAGTACTCTATTGGCTGTTCGTCGTCATTATGCCCATGTTCTTCACCATACGCAACTTTCGGAGGGCTTTCAACGATGTCTCCATGTCCCGGCGACCCATATAAGATATAAGGACGCCAAACTCGATTAGCTGTGTCAGTAAGACATAATCTTCACCTCTTTTGTTAGATTTCCTTCAACCAATTTCTTCTCCATTGTGTCCAAAGCACATTGAATTTTCCAAGCAAATTGAAACTTTTAATTTCAGAAGTAAGTGTATTTAATAATTTATAAATATACAATAGTTATTTTGTGAAATACAATTACATTTGGAAATAA
This sequence comes from Hirtodrosophila duncani, assembly GCA_037043425.1. Taxonomy (NCBI): domain Eukaryota; kingdom Metazoa; phylum Arthropoda; class Insecta; order Diptera; family Drosophilidae; genus Hirtodrosophila; species Hirtodrosophila duncani. The sequence goes on from JBAMBM010000807.1 coordinate 86,084, forward strand.
TGAAACATACATATATTTAAGTTTGATCTACATATATGTAAAGATTCCCGGATAGAGATTCAAAGATTATTATCTAAGAAATTTAGTTCTAAGCATTCGTCAGTCTTATAAGGGAAAAGGGTATGGATCAAGCTACTGCAGTTGCTACTCCAGTGGCTGTTTTGTATCCGGCCATGGGCAGGTCACATGCATTTGCTGCGCATTCAGCTTCGCCTCCAGTCCGCACACCCGCTCCCTCAACGTGTTTAGCTCACCGACTCGGCTGAACATTCTCGTCTCGCCGACCATGCCATCCAACCGCTCCAGGAACACATTGAGAATGCGCTGTATAAGCTTGGCCTGCTTCGCGAAGTGCAAATTTGTTATTTGTCCTGAGTTTCGAGGGTGGCGCTGGCGCATCCGACTTACGGCCCTCCTTATTCTCCTTAAGATGCCCACGCATGCGACTTATTTCGAAAATCAATGGAATTTCGTTAACTGCATAGGCGCTATTGACGTAAAGCATGTGCATATCGAGGTGCTGTAGATCCCAACATACATCTGGAAGAGTTTCTTAGTCTGACCAGCAAATGGTTTGATTTGGATGAAAAACAGAAACGTTATGCTTCTAAGTGTTCATTCCGCAACAATCGGTTATATGGTAGCTATATTATATAGTTGTCAGACGTGGGGCGTTCTTAAGCTTCCTGGTTTATTGCTTGCACGGTTTCGTAAAAGAATTTCTTCAGCATTCCCAGGCGCTGCAAGTCATCGACAACAATGTGCTTGGCGCTGGCCGACTGGTGCAAGTTACCTGTGAAAATGCTCTTCCGCGACTTAGTGTTATGGCCAGTATGTGGCCATCTATGGCCAGCTGCTCAAGCAGACTTTCAGGAACGCAGCGTTCGACAGCGGCCAATAAGTTGGTCTTTTTGCGATAGGCGGTCACAGCATGCACTTGGAGCTCTCGATATGAGACATTCTCGGCCTCACACAGAACACACAGAGGCCGCCACAGGCACTCTCACAAAGCGATAAGCAATGTAGGGATGGATAGATAGGCGGGGGCATCGAGTTGCAGCAAACTAGACGAGCTTAGGAGGAAAAGCAAGACTTCGCGGTCAATGGTATGCAAGACCCACCAGCCTTCAGTGGCCACTGCAATGAAGCTACCGCCACCGACCACAACGCAGCAAACTAGCAAGCCACAGTTGCTACTGAACTCGTTTAGACACTGCAGCAGGTGACCATTTTCGGTGGACAGAAGGCAGTTTCTGTAGCCCAGCAAATGTGTGCCCGCACTGGCTGCCCCTCAGAATGCATCGACAATGCCAATATACTTCTTGACATTCTTTTTTAAGGCGTTCCACAAAAACGAGCTCGTCTCGTTAGCATATGATCAACAAAAATATCAGTCGCAAGGCGTTGCCGTATTTTACTTATATAGCTTTTGAAGAAATTTTTTTTTTTAAATTTTCTCGGAAACGCATCAGCCTATCTTAATCAGGAAAGAATTGGAATTGTTTTGGGATACCCTACAACTCTGGCCAGAATGTTTGGGGCTTGGATATTGACATAGAAATTGAAATTGGATATTGAAGTGTGACCATGTGTGGTTATGTATGAAATGTGTACGTATGTGTTGGGTATTAGAATGGTATGCCAAAACATACTGACATATTTTTTATGAAAATCAAATTGCAATTCGCTAGGAAACGGCTCTGCCGGTTTTAATGAGAGAGACATCTCTATTATCGGCAGAGCATGGCGGATCGATTGGAACACCGTGCAACTCAGGTCAAGATGTTTGGGGCTTAGATTTTCGCATAGAAATTGATATTGGATATTTAAGTGTGGTCATGAGAGGTTATGTATGAAATGTGTAAAAAATATCGATGCTATATCGACACATCGATGTACCCAAATTTTTCCAAACATCGATTTTATTTTCCGATGTTCGATGTTTTTCTTATCAGATGGTTTAGCATCACTGACAGACAAAAAAGCGGAAAATAAAGAAGCATAAGGTAAGATAAAATGGAATAAATTTTAAATATTAGTAAATAAATGAAGATATATTGATATTTTAGGAGGATATTGGTGTTGACAGTGCGTGGAAAGCAAGATTGTTGAAGTACTGTGCACAAGTGTCTACACTACTGCACTCGCGGTTCAAAAAGGAAGGTTTCTCCAATATAAATGTCATGGAGGCTAAGAAATTTTAAGAAAGTGAGCTCCCATCAGTCAACCTAAATTGAGGCTTGCCGAAATCTTCTACTGCCAACACCAACCACAACTACCATGTATTCACCTTATAATCTTTTGGAAAGCAACAAATCACAAAAGATCCGGAACAGTAGAGCGGACTCAATATTGGCCCTTCCCCAATATTTTAACTCGGATAACTTCGAAGCGAGCTTGAACCCATTAGATTACTGGAAGGTAAAATTTTACATTACGATACCAGCCGTAATGCTTTATTAATAAGCGAGCGCATGTTCAGCAAAGCTGGACTAATAGTAAACGAAAAAAGGAGGTCTATAGAGTTATAAGTTCAAATAGAAAAAATAATTGTTTAACTACATTTATTGTAAATAGAGGTCGCCAACGCAACACACACATATATATCTAGTTAAACAATTGTTTTTTTTTTTGACCTTGAGCCTTATCGCACGTTTCAGATGCCGATGGTCTGTCTTCGTAAAAAGTAAAAAATAACTGACAAGGTCTCAAGAGCAATCACAGTACAGTACAATGCACACACAGTTACTTACAAAAATCACCCAAACAAGGGCCGTCAAAACAATACACTTGCTATCACCTCTTCGGTAGTACTTCAACATAATCGCTACGCAGCGCTATCTAAAGAAGCCGACTCTGTAATGGAATACGACGAAGATGATCAACATACTTACTCAAGCCAGCAAACAAAGTGCAGCTGGCAATGAGCAGCAGAAACGCATAACGCCTAAGCCTCCTAAATGGGAAACTCGAAGAGGCACTCAATTCTGACATTCGCAAAAGATTCCAAAGATTCGAGCAGTTGTTGATATACTGACCAAACAAAATTGTGAATTTTGGCACCATCAGCTAATACATCAGTTATACGAGATATTCATCCAAATGTACCAAAACAATTAATTAAGCGTACGTTTAATGATGACGGCTATACAGTCATGAACATATATTGCTCCAGAAAACCAGACTGGCGTAATATTGATATCAATGAAGAAATAAATAACATAAAAACAAGACAGAACATGTTTTACGTAGAAGCAGAAACCAGCTGCAAGACTACCGGAAAATTGACTGCCAACCAGTAACAAAAATAAAAATGATCCAGCCAAAGCACAAGGCATTTCAAATGCTACTGTTAGGAGTGGCTTTTCCTACGTAGGCATGATAAGATCAAGTGGAGAGAAAAACAACAATAACGTGAACACAATGCAGGATAGCTTCCGGTTGTTCGATGGTGCTGAAGATCAACATTTCAGTAGCAAATTTAAAATATTGGTAAAAGCTATGAATGACTTAAAGAGCTTGGACTTTTCCTTATTGCAAATGCAATTGATGTAATGTTGATAACTGAGACACATATGCGTCCTGGCCTGAGAGCATGCTTACCAGGATACGACCAATATTTAGCTAATCATCCCAGTGAAACCTCGAAAGATCGATACGCCTATCTATTGCTCATGCTCAGAATGAACCTATGTCAAGACTGAATATACAGGTTGCCAGCGTCAGTGTGCCAACTAATGTTGGATGCATCAAAATCTCTCCTATATATCTACCTCCAAACCAACCGTGGTGAACCGTGGTGGTGAACAATTATTTCTAAGCTTGGGCAACAGATTAATCGCAGGCGGCGATTTCAACGCAAAGCATTCATGGTGGGTGGCAAGCATTCATGCTCTCGAGGAAAGCGATTCCAAGAGGCCATCGCCAGCAGCACATGTGAAATCCTTGCTACTGGCGAGCCAACGTTTTTCTCATACAACACTCGGCTTACACCCTCTGCTCTGGACTTTTTTATTGTCAATGGGATCGCGTTAAATTAGCTTTCAGTTGAAATTAAGTATGAGCTCTCTTCAGATCACCTGCCAATTGTGGCAACATTACATCATACTCCACAATTAAAAGCAAAGAAGCAATGCATTCTCCCACGTGGCTCTTGTGTTGAAGTTTTTAAAGCTGAACTGCATAGAAGAATCAACCTTAACACGGAAATAAACTGCATCTTATGCTACTCCGGTAAATCAATGCTCACCAAGTCAACGTCGACAAGCTCTTCTTCCCCCAAGTGCCGATGCCCTCTTATGACTGAAAAGAAGAGTGAGAAAGAATATACAAGAATAAGATTATCAAACCGTTGGCAAAAGGTTCTTGAAAAAAGAAAAATGGATAACATTCTAGAGAGTGCTGGACCGGATGCATCCTTCAACTATACTCTCTGGAAGCTAACAAGTCGTATTAAAAGAATTGCCATTCCGAAAACTCCAATTGAAGACCCAGCAAACGGTTGGTGTTATTCCAATCAACAGAAGGCCGAAATCTTTGCAGACAGCTTACAGGAAAGATTTAAGCCTCTTAGTCTATCATCTGCTGTTATGCGAAGGGCTGTTGGGCTACGATAGTATATGCCGTTTCAAATGTCCTTGCCAACAGAGCCAGTCACACTGCAAGAGGTGGTGCATCAAATCAAGAAGCTTAAGGCAAAAAAATCTCCTGGTGAGGATCTTCTGGGTAACACGACCTTAAAACTTCTATCCAAAAAAGCCTTGCTGTTTATAGTTCTGCTGCTCAATAGCATACTTACGATAGGTCACTTCCCAACCAACTGGAAGGCACTGATCACCATGGTACCAAAAGCAGAGAAACAACACACGGAAGTCGATGGATTCAGACCAATTAGTATGCTCTCAGCGCTATTAAAAATGACTAAAAAGGTGATCCTCAACCGTATTCTGCAGCTCAAATCCGTCATTCAAAGAATTCCAAAGTGGCAGTTTGGATTTAGGCAAGGTCACGGCACACCGGAACAACTTCATCGTGTGGTTAACTTTGCCCTAGAAGCAATGAAGCAAAAAATATATTCAGTAGCTGTGTTCATAGATATTCAGTAAGCTTTTGACAGGGTGTGGCCTGATGGCCTCCTCTTTAAACTGAAGAACATCCTAACGCCACAGCTATTCCAGCTTGTAAGTAGCTTTCTGAAGGAAAGAAGCTTCATAGTTGTTATCGATGGCGTAAAATCCTCGAAGCGCCCAATCTGCGCAGGCGTCCATCAAGGCAGTGTTCTTGGTCCTATGCTATACACCCTATTTACAGCCGATATGCCTACCTCAAGTTATAACCAGATTAGACGAGGACGATGTGCTGATAGCAACCTACGTGGATGAAACCGCTGTGTTGACCAGAAGTCCAATCATTATTCTAGCAACGGAAGCTTTGCAGCAATATGTGTGCAGCTTTGAGGGCTGGGTTGTGAAATGAAACATATGCGCCAACAGCAGCAAATGCGCAAACGTTACCTTTGAAGGACATTGTCGTGCAGTGGCATTACCATGCTGGGCTCCACCTTTACGCACAAGAGCTCTCACAAATATTTAGATGTCGTACTGGACAGGGAACTAAATTTCCAAGCCCATACAACAATGGTTCGGCAATCGGTAATGGCAAAGGCCGGAAAGATGGTGTGGTCACTGGCTCCGAGAAATAAGCTGTCATTGTATAGCAAAATCACCATTTAAAAATCCAATCTAAGTCCCATATGGAAATATGAACTACAAATTTACGGCATTGCAGCAAAGTCAAATTTAAATAAAATTAGAGTTTCTCAATCAAAAATCCTAAGGCGAATACGCAACGCACCATGTTACATTCCAAATAGGGACCTTGAAAGAGATCTAAAAGTTCCTAAAGTGGGCGACGTAATGCAACTACATACATCGAATTACCTTCAACGCCTTGGTGGTCACCCAAACGCGCTAGCCAGACTACTAACTACCAAACTAAGAAAGAGAAGACTCAAATGGTGCCATCCATTGGATTTCCATAAAAGGTTCCTTCATTAATGTTCCAAACAGTCTCTTCCTTTGTAAATACTGTAATATACGTTTGCCCATATCTGTAACATGAATTCTATATATGTATCACCTGTGATCAATTGTTCTCTCCCTTAATTGTAAAACTAGATTAAGTTGCCACTAAAGGAAACTTGATTAATTCTAATATACAAATATTTAACACACAAAAAAAGACCTTGAGCCGGCTAAGGACATCTATAATATAGTACATATAAGATTATCTGACTGGAAAAGAATTTCCTTATATATTGTTTCTTTTCTATGAAAAAAATGAATGACCCTTATTAATTTTATAAATCAAAATTTTCGAGCGTTTCCTTTTTAATTTTTAAACATTATTTACAAATTTGAAAAGTGCGCCGATTTATCGATGTTGAGACCCCAAAATCTCGAAAAATCGAGGTGGGCAAACATCGATGTTTCTCCAGTACTAATGTGTTGGATATTAAAATGGCATGCCAAAGCATACTGACATTATTTGTGAGAATTAAACTGCAATTTTCTCGGAAACGGCTCTGCCGGTTTTAATGAGAGAGACATCTATATTTTCGGTAGAGCACGGCGGATCGTTTGAGATATCGGTAACTCTGGCCAGGATGTTTGGGGCTTGGAATTTGGCATAGAAATTGATATTGAAGTGTGGCCATATGGCGCAATGCATGTGTTGGGTATTAAAATGGCATGCCAAAACATACTGACATGAATAAGTATCAACAAAGACAAAAAATAATTTATGAAATGAAATTGCAATTTTCCCGGAAACGGCTTTTCCGGAAAAAATTAGGAGGCTTTTGGATACCGTGCAACTCTGCCCAGGATATTTGGGGGCATGGAAATTGATATTGGTTATCAGAAAGTGTGACCATTTATAGCTATGTTTTTCATATGGTATATGGAAAATAATTAATTTATTTACTTGCTAATTATGATTTTTTATAGAAAAAATAATGATTTTTAGTTTAAATATTTAAATTTCTCATATACTTGTAATTGAAGTCTTATATGCTTCTGAATTATTAATTTTTCTGATGCTCGCTCAAGTGCACAAATTTAATTACTGGTTCATTTTCCAGGCCCTTATCAGTTGAGTTCTTGGGGACTATAGTGTAAAATTGACAACAAAATTACTCAAAAACCGCCAGCCATATTTTAACGAAATTAGATGAAAATGTTTCTTAGGGCCTTGTAATTGAGTGCCGTGACTTATCCGACCAAATTTTGTATGGTTGCCACACTAGGTTAGGTTACTTTTTTAAGGATTACTTAAAAACCGCCCGCAAATTTGAATCAAACTTTGTAGAGATCCTCTTGAAAATATATCATGTAAGCTGGATTAACGTGCATTTCAGGACAGGATATTGGGAAGGAGATATTTAACAAACAAATTTGCAACTTGAATTTTTCATACTTGCCTTGCATTAAACCTTAATAATATCATCTTTTCTTTGTATTTCTGCAATTTGTCTTTCTCTAAAATAATTATTTTTCATGGTTAAAAATGAAATAGGTATAAAAAAGGTATAAGCAGTGTTGCTGAAACAACCACCCAGAACAGCCAAAATTATGCCAGTGGAAAGTTGAAAACTTCTAAGATACGCTTATACAACACATACTAACACACAAAAACTGTTTACAAGCAGGAAAGACAAAACATGTAGAGAGAAACAACAAAACGTAAAAATGCAGACTTTCTAATGTATGAGGAAAATTTTAATAGAATGTTTACTCGTATAACAAAACCGAAAACACCATTAAAAAGGTATTAGTAATATCGATATATGACCACGCGAGAATCTGCAGGCCTACTTGGTTCTTGCAAACAGATTATTTACTGTAAGAGCCAATACTGTTTTAAGAGCTCGTTAGTATATATTAATTACAATTAAAGCATTAAATATATAATTAGCTGCCAAAAATCTGAACAATTTTTCGAATCTCTCAAAAACAGATGTTATTTTGACCGACTCAGGCGCATACATATGTCGAAAATCGGGCCGTGACCGCATCTAAGTTGCCATCTTATTATCGATACACGTTGCAAGTGATGTAACGCAGGACTGCGGAGTTAACATCGAGTTAATATCCCACCAGTAGCGTTGAACTAAGATTTTTAAAATAAAAACATCAAAAATAAAACATGTAGTGATTGTGCTGACCAAATTTCATTCCGATCGGATCACTATGTCATATAGCTCCCTAATAACCCACCGATTCGGAATGAACTCTTAGTACAACAAAATTGGTTTTTTTTTTTTTTTCATCCAAATTGAACCAAATTTGGTAAATTTCAGTTTTAGAGGCTCCTTTGGCTGCTGACAACAGTTAATTCAGATCGGATCGAAATAGTGATCCTGTTACAGGCCTGTTCGTCTCCACTGCGAGAAGTAAAAGTAAATCGAGTTCGAATCCACTTCCACTTCAAAAAGTTCCACATGAGTTTGGTGTCTACGAAGCTATTTTCGAATCGATTTTATTTCCGTCGACTACCATTTTTATCGAATCGAACATCTGTTTTGTCAGCCCGCGCAAAATAGAATTGCTAAAATATATACAAGTTATATATAAAATGCCATTGCCAATGATATTTAAATGTGCGGAAGCAAGAATAAAGCGCAAGATTTAAGAATTAAGGATAAAGAGACACCTCACTCCGTATATTCCATCCACAACTTTGTGAATGCCACATACGACTTACGATATAGGTTGGCGGGAGTAAGGCCCTCCACCAGTTGCCTTCCAGTCTTCCCACGGCTAACATAAGAATAAGTAATACATTAGTATATGTATTAATATATTTGCTTACATACCTTGTCCACCAAGCAATACTCTTGCAAGGTGGAGCAACTTCGATCAAGCTGTCTCTTAGTTGGGACCACTTTGCGTCCACTTCAACGCGATCTTCTTTTACAAAGGCAGGTCTTCTTTTGCTTGCATGAAAGCCAGCATCAATTCCTCCTGCTGTGGGTTTTTGTGTTGTTATGTATATTCAATATGTAAAATAATTTTATTTCATCATTTTAATTCAAATTTGGTACTTACATGTTGGCCTTCGTCAGCTGGATTAATGAATGTTATCGGTAGTGTAACTTTTCGATAGCGATATTTAGGCTGCCATTGTTTGCAGCGTGTTATCAATCAATTTTTTTTTTTTACAGAACTATACAATATTTGTAATGCAATTATTTTTGTAACCTAACATTAAATTGTTTTAACATATTTTCGTTAAATATTTGAGCATTAGCTACATATTTTATGTTCGAATTAAAAATATGCTGCGACGACAGTTTCGATGTTTAACAATAGCACAAAATGGATTGACTCCGCTTGCATTGTTTTTTTTTAAGGACGCAGCAAGTGGGTTACATTTTGTAAATAATATTCTTGAATTTATTTATACATGAACTTAACACAAAACTCTTTCCAATGTATTGGAAATTGACATAAAATATATGTATGGTCAAAAGTACACAAAATAACGAGAAAATAGTGAATTATTTTTAATTCTGCAAGCAACAAGGTAAAAACGTTTGAAACCCCATATATTTTAATCGGATCCGAACATTAAGAACACATCGAAAAGAAAGCCGCATGATTTTAGTGGAAGTATAAACAAGAACAGGCGCGGCTTGGTTGCAGTTCTGTGATATTTACCAAATTGTTACTCGTGAAAGTATTTTTAAGTAGCAACAATCGATGTAGAGTCACAGTTTTCTATATTATCGACATATGTGGCAACCGCTGGCTGGCTTCACATTTTGAATATAACAGATTGTGCTTTGAATCAAATGCTTCAACATTGTTTTTATTTTATTTTTATTTTTTTTATTTTTTTTTTATTTTTTGTCAATTTAAGTACACAGTTAAGCACACAAAACGTGTACACACATATACATATTGTATGTATGTACTAACGGCTTGCTTACCTTAAACATAAGCGTAAGCTAGTTCTTAACAAAATGCCGGCAACTTTTAAATTGCTGTTCAAGCGCAACATACAAATTGAACTGGGACTGTGGCGTCGCACCGTATTCGAAACCGTTGTCATAATTATAATGTTAATTGTAATACTTGTAAATCCCATATCACATACAAAGCGTTTACTATACAGCCGCAACGATTACGACGGTGAGCAGAGCATTGTGTCGCATAAGCTGTCCGATATAAATATACTGACAAGTTTGGCCGGCTCGAAGCGGGAAAAAACCAAGTATATGCTTGCCTACTCACCCACGACGGTGTTTGTTAAGGAAGTGGCCGAGAATGTTGCAAAAAAGCTGGAATTGAATAGAACCATTGGCTACAAGGATCCTAAGGACTTACAAAATCAATTCGATGAGCGCACCACCTTGGCAGGTATAGTCTTTGACAACATCGTCGAAGAGGGTGTGCCCAAGGTGCTATCTGTGTCTATACGTTTTCCCAGCGAGTTTCGAACGCTCAGTCCCTTTCTCACCGAGGATCGACTCTGGGTCACGCGCTGTTCAGGTGTTGTGAACAGCAAGCGCGACAATGCCAAGGATTCAGATAAGCGGCAGGACATATACATACGCGAGGGCTTTTTGCAGCTGCAGCATCAAATATTTGTCGAATGGTTTCACAGACTGCACAGCCGAAATCCCACAGCCTACACCGAACCCAACGTCGAGGTGTACAACATTCGTCTGAAGGTGGCCGATGAGGCGTGCTCGATGTTGGGTGTGTCCAGTGTGCCGGCGTTTCTCTTCAATTTGCTCTATCTGCTGCCCTTCATTAACATCATACGGGTGAGTGCAAATTGACCTACATGTACAGAGCAGTTGTAAGCGTACGCCCCTTTTTTTACAGAACGTTGCTGCGCAGCTGGAGGACGGCGTTATGGTACATCAATATCATTATGGTTACTCATTTTGCATACAATATTTGACGCTGTTTGTGGTGCTGTTTATCCGTCTGCTCGTCCTGGGTCTCTTTGTGCTCTTTTTCATATTCGTAAGCTTTACCTATGCTTATGGTTGTTCCTTGTTTTGATTGTGCTCCTGCAGCTCTTCTGGTCGCTTGAGGATGGCGCCTTCTCTGGCAAGGCATTGGGACTAATGATAGCCTTTATTGTCATATTCACCGTAGAGCTGATTTTGACTTCTTTTGTGTTTGCCAAACTCTTTCCCAATCCCACCAATGCGGTGCTTTTTGCTTTGGTTATATGGCTCTTCAATTACGCTGCTTTTGGCATCATTTTGGAGCGTTACTGGGATGTGCATGGCCACTATGTCCTCTTCATATTGGTGGCTTTCTTCAACAGCCAAGTACCGTTCAGCATGCAAATGTTTCATCGCCTCATCGACCTACCCGATGATCTCAGGATCCTTGACTTTGTCATGCTGTACGCTTCATCTCTGTTCTGTACGATTCTATATCTGTCTCTGTTTGTGCTAGTCCAGTGGCGCATGCCGGGTCGTCTACTCAGCCGACGTGTTGTCTTGAACAAGCCACGCAAGCAACAGGAGTCGGATAATGCTATCATGTATGTGGGCCGCGCGCCTAACTGGCAGAACTTTGAGTTTGGCGATGTGGGCAGCGAGGAGTTGATGCGACTGCGCCATGTCAGCACCACGCATCGCGATTCCGAGCGCAAGATACTGAAAAACATCTCGTTGCGCGTATACAAGGGTGAGGTGTACGTGCTGTTGGGACACATTGGCTCTGGCAAGCTAACGGTGTTGCGCATCATGAGCGGGCTCAAGTTCCCGCTACGTGGCAATGTCCATATCATGGGAGAAGACTTCTATGCCAAAAAGTTCCAGGGCCGGCGCTATGTGGACTTCCGCTTTGATGAGCATGGGATGTCACGCCATATGACCGTCGAACAGACAATCGTCTATCATGTGCGTCTAAAGCTCAGCTCCAACAACACGGATCGGCTAGACATTGAGAAACGCAAGTGGCTTGGTATACTCGATCAGCATATTGACAATCGTCGCACCATGATTGGCCAACTTAGCTATGGCCAGGCGCGCCTGGTGGCTCTATGCTGTGCACTCGCTGCCGACACAAAAATCGTTGTAATGGAGGAGCCCACGCTACGGCTGACTGGTAATGAGGCGCAAATCTTCTGGTCCATAGTTGCCAAAGAGAAAGAGAACCGCGCCTTCATAATTGCCACCTACAGTGTCGATGAGGCCGAGCATGTCGCCGATCGCATTGGTATACTTAGTATGGGTGTCTTGGAGGCCAGTGGCACGCCCTTCTTTCTACGCGCCAAGTTCAGCAGTAGCATTGATCTGGTAAGCATGGAAGTCATATCATTCATACGTTGCGTTGCTTTGCGCAAGTATTCCAGGCTGTTTTGGGTTACATTTTCCATAAAAATGTTCAAATTAAATTTATATATTTGTGTGTACATATATTCTTGGTCTGGATAAACAGCCGAGCCAATCTAATTATTAATTTTTACATACGATCGAACAAACTTTTATACTCGTACTCTAGTAGAGTAAAAGAGTATATTGTATTCCTACTAAAGTATGTAATAGGCGAAAGGAAGCGTCTCCGACCCCATCAAGTATATATATTGTGGAACAGCATCAACAGCCGAGTCGATGTAGCCATCTCCGTCTGTCCGTCCGTATGAACACCTATATCTCGGAGACTATAAAAGCTAGTCACCAAATTTGGTATGTAGACTCCCCTTGTGAAGCGTCAGATCCAGTTTGTTTTGCATTTTGCCACGCCCCCTCTCGCCACCACAAATTGATAAAAACCGTATATCTCTCATAATTTTTTATTTAGTTGAAACTCGGTCCATGATTGTAGACAAAGTCGTAAAAAAAAAGAAAAAAGTGTTGCATACTTTTGTGCATGTCGTATATTAAATAGATGCTGAGTATGCGTATCTTACAGTCGGTATATCGACTATAGCGTTCTTCCTTGTAGTACTCGTACTCTAGTAGAGTGAAGAAGTATTTTGTATTCATGCAAATGTATGTAACGGGCAAGAGGAATCATTTCCGACCCCATAAAGTATACATCGATCCCATAAAGTATACATCAATCCCATAAAGTATACATCAATCCCATAAAGTATACATCGATCCAGCCATGTCTGTCTGCCCGTCCGTATGAACACCTAGATCTCAGTGACTATAAGAGCTAGTGTGACCAAATTTGGTATGTAGACTCCCCTAATCCCCACAAATCGATAAAAACCGTATATCTCCCACAATTTTTGACACCAATCTACCAATTCGATTTAATCAAGATCGTATGATACTTTAAGGAAGACAAAATCGTAAAAAACATTATGTATGAGAGCACCCCACCCAAAAAAAAAAGAAAACGAAAAAAGCGTTGCATACTTTTGAGACTGTCGTATATTGAATAGATGCTGAGTACAAATATATTATAGTGTGAATATCGACTACAGCGTTTCTTTGGTTTTGTCATACAAATTTGTATATTTTATTTAAACAGGTTCTCTGCTACCTTTAGTGGCAACTTAATCTAGTTTTACAATTAAGGAAAAGAACAATTGATCACAGGTGATACATATATAGAATGTACCATGGTGCGTTGCATATTCGCCTTAGGATTTTTGATTGAGCAACTCTAATTTTATTTAAATTTGATTTTGCTGCAATACAGTAAATTTGTAGTGCATATTTCCATATGGGGCTTAGAATGGATATGTAAATGATTTTGCTGTACAATGACAGCTTATTTCTCGGAGTCAGTGGCCACGCCATCTTTCTGGTCTTAGCCATTACCGATTGCCGAACCAGTGCTGTATGGGCTTGGAAATTTAGTTCTCTGTCCAGTACGACATCTAAATATTTGTGGGAGCTCTTGTGCGTAAAGGTGGAGCCCAGTATCGTAATACCATGGTTATCAGTGCGGTTTTCCAGCTAGTTGGGATCTCATGATTTGCTGCACCACCTCTTGCAGTGTTACTAGCTATGCTGGCAAAGATATTTGATACGGCATATCCAATCGTAGCCCAACAGCCCTTCGCATAACCGCAGATGATAGACTAAGAGGCTTAAATCATTCCTGTAAGCTGTCTGCAAAGATTCCGGCCTTCTGTTGATTGGAGTAACACCAACTGTTTGCTGGGTCCTTAATTGGAGTTTTCGGAATGGCAATTCCTTTAAACGACTTGTTAGCTTCCAGTGAGTATAGTTGAAGGATGCATCCGGTCCAGCACTCTCTAGAATGTTATCCATTTTTCTTTTTTCAAGAACCTTTTGCCAACGGTTTGATAATCTTATTCTTGTATATTCTTTCTCACTCATCTTTTCAGTCATAAGAGGGTATCGGCACTTGGGGGAAGAAGAGCTTGTCGACGTTGACTTGCTGAGCATTGATTTACCGGAGTAGCATAAGATGCACATAGTAATATTTTTCTCATAAAGATTGATATGGCGTCTTCTATGTCATCTGAGCAGTTTATTTCCGTGTTAAGGTTGATTCTTCTATGCAGTTCAGCTTTAAAAACTTCAACACAAGAGCCACGTGGGAGAATGCATTGCTTCTTTGCTTTTAATTGTGGAGTATGATGTAATGTTGCCACAATTGGCAGGTGATCTGAAGAGAGCTCATACTTAATTTCAACTGAAAGCTAATTTAACGCGATCCCATTGACAATAAAAAAGTCCAGAGCAGAGGGTGTAAGCCGAGTGTTGTATGAGAAAAACGTTGGCTCGCCAGTAGCAAGGATTTCACATGTGCTGCTGGCGATGGCCTCTTGGAATCGCTTTCCTCGAGAGCATGAATGCTTGCCACCCACCATGAATGCTTTGCGTTGAAATCGCCGCCTGCGATTAATCTGTTGCCCAAGCTTAGAAATAATTGTTCACCACCACGGTTCACCACGGTTGGTTTGGAGGTAGATATATAGGAGAGATTTTGATGCATCCAACATTAGTTGGCACACTGACGTTGGCAACCTGTATATTCAGTCTTGACATAGGTTCATTCTGAGCATGAGCAATAGATAGGCGTATCCATCTTTCGAGGTTTCACTGGGATGATTAGCTTAATATTGGTCGTATCCTGGTAAGCATGCTCTCAGGCCAGGACGCATATGTGTCTCAGTTATCAACATTACATCAATTGCATTTGCAATAAGGAAAAGTCCAAGCTCGTTAAGTCATTCATAGCTTTTTCCAATATTTTAAATTTGCTACTGAAATGTTGATCTTCAGCACCATCGAACAACCGGAAGCTATCCTGCATTGTGTTCACGTTATTGTTTTTCTCTCCACTTGATCTTATCATGTCTGCGTAGAAAAAGCCACTCCTAACAGTAGCATTTGAAATGCCTTGTGCTTTGGCTGGATCATTTTTATTTTTGTTACTGGTTGGCAGTCAATTTTCCGGTAGTCTTGCAGCTGGTTTCTGCTTCTTGCTCAGCTTAGTTCTGACTGAACAACTTTTATAGCTGGATAACTGGCGATTGCCACAGTTGGCACATATAGATGTATCACTATGACTAAGTTCACACGATTTCGATCCAGTATAGTGGTCGCCTGAGCATTTGCCACAAACTGGCTTTTTAAGCCGAAATCTTGACATCTAAAGCATTGCACCAATTCTTTGCTTGGCTTTGCCTTCATCACAGTTACTCTGAGTCTACCAATTTGAGTAATTTTAAGTGCCTCTACGACATTTGGTGACTTCTTTATGTTTACGTAAAACATGTTCTGTCTTGTTTTTATATTATTTATTTCTTCATTGATATCAATATTACGCCAGCCTGGTTTTCTGGAGCAATATATGTTCATGATTGTATAGCCGTCATCATTAAACGTGCGCTCACTTAACTGTTTTTTGTACATTTTGATGAATATCTCGTATAACTAATCTGAACGGAGTATCCTCTCTTAACTGATGGTGTCAAAATTCACAATTTTGTTTGGTCAGCATATCAACAACTGCTCGAAAAACTTTTGATGTGATACTCGTCATACTTGTCTGCTGTAATTACAAAATTGAGTGCCTCTTGCCCATTGTGTTTACTTGCGGCATTCATATAGCTGGAGGCTAAGGCATTATGCTTTTCTGCTGCTCATTGCCAGCTGTGCTTTGATTGCTGGCTTCCACTTGTTCATGTTGATCTTTTTCCAATTCCATTACAGAATAAGCTTCTTCAGGTAGCGCTGCGTAGGAATTATTTTTAAGTGCTACAGAAGAGGTGGTAGCAGGTATATTGCTTGTCGGCCCTTGTTTGGTTGATTTTTGTAAGTAAGTGTGTGTGTATTTTTCTATTGCTTTTGAGACTTTGTCAGCTCTTTTTTGCTTTTGCGAAGAGAGACCATCGCCATCTGAATCGTGCAATCTTTTACTTGGGGTAACTTTTTGGCTAAGCTTGAGTTACAACTTTCAGCTATGTTTGAAGGAACATATGCTGCCAATTGTGGTGTTTGCGAATGAGTAATTTGGTTGACAGCTTATAAGAAAACTGAGTTTTTTTTTGCCCCTTTTTTTGCGTCTGCGCGCAGAGCGACTGAACAGAAGATTACTCCGTTTACGGTTTTTTTTTTTGTTTTTTTCCTATCTCGTGTAACCAACACCGCTAGGCAGTGTCCAAAAATGTATATATGTGCAAGATAAGCACACAGAATGCAGTTTGTGATTATTTAGAATTTTACAGAGCGCGACACGTCCGTCTTCAGCGAATGCATGAAAAGTTCTGTATAGCGTTTTTACTTCTTATTATTATACTCGTACTCTAGTAGATTAAACGAACATATTGTATTCATGCAAATGTATGTAACACTTAAAAGGAAGCGTTTCCGACCCCAAAAAGTATCAACAGCATCAACAGCGGCGTCGATGTAGCCATGTCATGACTATAGCCTTACTTGCTATACTCGTACTCTAGTAGAGTAAACGAGTATATTGTATTCGTGCAAATCTCTGTAACGGGCAACAGAAATCGTTTCCGACCCCATAAAGTATATATATTCTTGATCAGGTGCAACAGCCGAGTCGCGTGTGTCGAATATAAAATAAATAAAGAGTACGAGTATCTTATAGTCGTAATATCGACTATGGTGTTCTTACTTGTTCATTTTTATACTCGTACTCTTGTAGAGTAAACGAGTATATTGAATTGGTGTAAATTTATTTAACAGGCAGAACGAAGCGTCTAAGACCCCATAAAGTATATGTGGAAGCACGAGTAGTTTGAATATGCGGCGTGTGTGAATACATGTGAGAATTGTATTGAGTTTGTGTTAGTGCGTATTTGGGTATTTCACCAGGATCGCAGGTACATTGTCACATTGTATCAGCCTATTCATGTGTCCGTTTTGTTGCCTGCTCTACTATGTGTTTTAGGAAAGTCCCGTTTTAACGGGGCGACAGCGTTTGCAGCTGTCGCCGAGTACGGTTCGTACTCATCTAACGGAAAGTCCCGTTTTAACGGGGCGACAGCGTTTACAGCTGTCGCCGAGTGTGGTTCGTATTTATTTAACGGAAAGTCCCATTTTGGCGGGGCGACAGCGTCTACAGCTGTCGCCGAGTGTGGTTCGGCACAAGAACCGAAGATCAAGGCAAGACACCAGCAGTTGTGTTACGGATCTCGGTGTGATCGAAACTCGCTGCGCCTAAAACGGTGGCCAGTAGAAATTATGTTGCTCCGACATCAGAAGTGGGATCGGGCTCGCTCCTGATACGTGCAATTGATGCAATTGATAATGCAATTGATATTGCAAATACAAAGTTGAGATATATAATCAATTGCAAATAAACACAAACCAAATGCGGCTTTTTGGTGACGCGTCGTGCTTAGCCTAAGTAGGCGTTGACAAAACAAAGGACGAAAAAAAAAAAAAGCGATAAAGCAGAAAGCAACGAAAGTGGTTAAAAAAACAAAAATACGCAGCAGCAGCAGACACACAAAGCAATAACAATAACAGCAACACAAATACAAATTTGTTTAAATCTATTGTTTGTTTGTTATTTTTTTTCATTTTTTTCGTGTCGGTGTTTTTGTCTTTGCAAAGAAAAAGTGTGCGTGTGTGTGCTAGTATTAGTGCGAGGATCGTACGGTAAATGCAGCGTCGCAAAAATGTGCAGCGTAACTTTAAACGATATGGTCCATGTGACGCAGCAGGATTTACACGATCTATTAGAAACTTTCGAAAAAAAAAACCTTTGAGGCGGTGGCCATGGAGGAAGGCACAGCGAAAACAACATAAAAGGCAGTGCGTCGCAGTGACTCTGGAGCGGAATGTTCATTGGTTAAACAAAAGATAAGTGCTAAGTTAGTTGGTAAAAGAATTAAGAATACAGTAATGTTGAAAGGTATTGGAAATTACAGCATTTGTAGTACATTGCAAATACTTTGCAAGGTACAAATTAACAATCATTGTATTGAAATGTTATTCCATGTTTTGAATGACGAATATTTGAAACAAAAAAATGATATTTTGATTGGTAGAGAAATACTGTCGCAAGGATTTTACGTCATTATGTCACCCGGAAAATTTGAAATTGTTAGATCAAAATCTGTTAACTTTTGTTCAAATGACGGTGTTTTCTAAATTGAATACTGATCTTGTCGGTGAAGATAGAGATAAATTAAACAATTTATTGGAAAACTATTCAATATCTTTTACAAAGGGAATTCCTTCATCTACTGTCAGTACAGGCGAAATGAAGATTAAATTAATAGACAATAGAAAAATTGTTCAAAGAAGACCATACAGGCTTAGTTCAAATGAAAGAGAATTGGTACGCGACAAGATTAAAGAGCTTTTGGAATGCAATGTCATAAGGCCAAGCTGTTCTCCCTTTGCAAGTCCTATGATGTTAGTAAACAAAAAAGACGGTTCTCATCGTTTGTGTGTTGATTACCGTGAATTGAATTCTAACACAGTTGCAGATAGATATCCTTTACCCCTGAGAGCAGATCAGATAGCCAGACTTCATGGTGCTAAATATTTCACTTGTTTAGATATGGCAAGCGGATATTACCAAATCCCATTGCATGAAGAATCAATAGAGTGTACGGCTTTTGTCACCCCAGATGGCCAGTACGAATTTTTGTCAATGCCGTTTGGTCTGAAAATGCACCTTCAGTTTTTCAGCGTACAGTGATGCATACTTGGAGAACTGGCAAATACTTTTGTGGTTGTCTATATGAATGACGTGTTAGTGGTGGCTGCAACGAAAAGTGAGGCTTTGGAAAGACTACAGGTTACTCTTGATGTTCTCACGAAAGCTGGGTTTTTGTTCAATATTAAAAAGTGTTCGTTCCTGAAGTCAACTGTTCAATATTTGGGATATGAAGTGAGCGCAGGTCAAATTCGTCCAAATTCTCAAAAAATTTCTGCATTAACTGCCTTACCATCTCCTCAGTCGGTTTCTGCTTTAAGACAATTTATTGGACTTGCGTCTTACTTTCGGCAATTTATACAAGGATTCTCTTGTTTCTTGAAGCCTTTGTATTTGTTGACATCGGAAAAGAACGAGTTTATTTGGAAGCCAGAACATGAGGAAATAAGACAAAAAGTTATATCTGTTCTTACACAGAACCTTGGCATACAATACACATAGACATAACGGGCAAGTTAAGTGGCAAGAGTGTTCAAAAAGAGTATGTTATTGTTCAAGTGGATGCTTTTACTAAATTTGTTTACTTAACACACACACTCAAGATTGATGCTGACAATTGCATAGGGGCTGTGACATCGGCTGTATCCTTGTTTGGAGTACCTAACCGCATAATAGCAGATCAGGGTAGGTGTTTTGCCAGCTCTAAATTTAGTGAATTCTGTTCTAAACAAAATATAAGTTTGCACTTAATTGCGACAGGTGCAAGTAGAGCTAACGGACAGGTAGAACGCATTATGAGCACTTTGAAAAATTTATTAACGGCAGTTGAAACTAGCAGCAGATCTTGGCAAGACGCATTGGGCGAGGTACAGTTAGCCTTAAATTGTACTGTAAGTCGAGTGACAAAGGCAAGCCCTTTGGAATTGTTCATTGGCAAGGTTGCTCGTCCGTTGGGGTTGCTTCCACCATGTGACGTGGCACTAGAAGTTGATTTGGCAGAATCAAGAGCTCGAGCAGCGAAAAATATATCAGCAGCGGCAGCATATAGCAAAGGGCAATTTGATAAAACTACGGCTAAGGTTGTTGGGTATGACGTAGGAGACTTTGTGTTGTTAAAGAATGAAGAAAGGCATCAAACAAAGTTAAGTCCAAAGTATAGAGGACCTTTGCAAATTGTTCAAGTACTAGACGGAGATAGATATATCCTCAAGTCGTTGACAAATAATAGGAAGTATGCTCATGAAGATATAAGGAAATTGCCAGAGGGATATGTCCCAGATGATTTAGAAAGTTGTAATGAGGATTTTAATGATATTGAAAATAAAAATGTTGAAGGTATTGAAGTCACTAAAGAGAGTGAAAATGAAAATGTTGAAGTCACTAAAGAGAGTGAAAATGAAAATGTTGAAGTCACTGAAGAGAGGGAAAATGAAAATGTTGAGGACAGTAATGCAACACTGTGGGCCAAAGAAAATGGCAGGGTACTCAGATCATAAAGCAAGCACAAGTGCAAAACATTCTAATGTCTGTTTTGATCATGGCGTGTGGGGCTTTTGATCGAGTGACCTCTGTGGGCCAAAGAAAATGGCATGGTACTCAGATCATAAAGCAAGCACAAGTGCAAAACATTCTAATGACTGTTTTGATCATGGCGTGTGGGGCTTTTGATTGAGTGACCTCTGTGGGCCAAAGAAAATGGCATGGTATTCAGATCATAAAGCAAGCACAAGTGCAAAACATCCTAATGTCTGTTTTGATCATGGCGTGGGGCTTTTGATTGAGTGACCTCTAATGTTGAAGACAGTAATGAAATGATATGAAATGAGAGAATTATAAAAATAAAATAAATAAGTTGTAATCGAGAAACATAAGAAAAAGGAAATGTTAATGTTAAATTTTATTTGAGGATCTATAAATAAAATGAATTAAGAAGCTAAGCATTTTTCTTTTTTTTAGAATTACACGAGGTCGTGTTACAGTCAGGTTGGCCGTGTGGAAGCATAAGTAGTTTGAATATGCGGCGTGTGTGAATACATGTGAGAATTGTATTGAGTTTGTGTTAGTGCGTATTTGGGTATTTCACCAGGATCGCAGGTACATTGTCACATTGTATCAGCCTATTCATGTGTCCGTTTTGTTGCCTGCTCTACTATGTGTTTTAGGAAAGTCCCGTTTTAACGGGGCGACAGCGTTTGCAGCTGTCGCCGAGTACGGTTCGTACTCATCTAACGGAAAGTCCCGTTTTAACGGGGCGACAGCGTTTACAGCTGTCGCCGAGTGTGGTTCGTATTTATTTAACGGAAAGTCCCGTTTTGGCGGGGCGACAGCGTCTACAGCTGTCGCCGAGTGTGGTTCGGCACAAGAACCGAAGATCAAGGCAAGACACCAGCAGTTGTGTTACGGATCTCGGTGTGATTGAAACTCGCTGCGCCTAAAACGGTGGCCAGTAGAAATTATGTTGCTCCGACATATATATATTCTTGATCAGCGTCAACAGCCGAGTCGACCTAGCCATGACTCCCCTTGTGGGGCGTCAGATCTAGTTTGTTTTTACATTTTTCCACGCCCCCTCCCGCCCCGCAAACCACAAAACTTTATATCTTCCACAAATTTTAACGCGTTTAACGCTTTGTATATGTATAAGCACTTTACCGATTTGCGGAGTTTTGTTAAGATCGTGTTACAGTCAGGTTGGCCGTGTGGAAGCATAAGTAGTTTGAATATGCGGCGTGTGTGAATACATGTGAGAATTGTATTGAGTTTGTGTTAGTGCATATTTGGGTATTTCACCAGGATCGCAGGTACATTGTCACATTGTATCAGCCTATTCATGTGTCCGTTTTGTTGCCTGCTCTACTATGTGTTTTAGGAAAGTCCCGTTTTAACGGGGCGACAGCGTTTGCAGCTGTCGCCGAGTACGGTTCGTACTCATCTAACGGAAAGTCCCGTTTTAACGGGGCGACAGCGTTTACAGCTGTCGCCGAGTGTGGTTCGTATTTATTTAACGGAAAGTCCCGTTTTGGCGGGGCGACAGCGTCTACAGCTGTCGCCGAGTGTGGTTCGGCACAAGAACCGAAGATCAAGGCAAGACACCAGCAGTTGTGTTACGGATCTCGGTGTGATCGAAACTCGCTGCGCCTAAAACGGTGGCCAGTAGAAATTATGTTGCTCCGACATATATATATTCTTGATCAGCGTCAACAGCCGAGTCGACCTAGCCATGACTCCCCTTGTGGGGCGTCAGATCTAGTTTGTTTTTACATTTTTCCACGCCCCCTCCCACCCCGCAAACCACAAAACTTTATATCTTCCACAAATTTTAACGCGTTTAACGCTTTGTATATGTATAAGCACTTTACCGATTTGCGGAGTTTTGTTAAGATCGGATAATTGTAGACAAAATCGTCAAAACCATTTTGTAGAAATTTGGTCACCCTAGCTCGTATAGTCTCCGAGATCTAGGTGTTCATACTGACGGACAGACGGACATGGCTAGATCGATATATACTTTATGGGGCCGGAAACTCGTCCTGCATGTTACATGCATACATGCATGTTGCATGTTACATACATTTACACGAATAGGATACACTCGTTTACTCTACTGAGTACGAGTATAATAATAAGAAGAACAACTCTATAGTCGATATTCCGACTATAAGATACTCGTACTCAGCATCTATTTAATATGTTTGTGGGAGTGGGGTGCTCTCATGCAAAATGTTTGTTTTTACGATTTTCTACAATTATCATACAATCTCAATGAAATTCTGCGAATCGGTAGATTATGTGCTTATACATATAAAAACCGAGGTTCAACTAAATGAATCAAAAATTGTGGGAGATATATAGTTTTTACCGATTTGTGTGGGCGGGAGGGTTGCGGCAAAATTTCAAAACAAACTTGATCTGACGAAACATACCAAATTGGGTAACTCTAGCTCTTATAGTCTCCGAGATCTAGATGTTCATACGGGGATGCACGAACGGACAGACGGCTGTTGATGCTGATGAAGAATATATACCTTATGGGGTCGAAACGCTTGCTTTTGCCTGTTACATACATTTGCACGAATCCAACTTGCAGTATCCAACTTGAAGATATCAAATAAGTAAAAAAAACTTGATAAAACCGTTAAGCTGCACAATCAAATACTCTTTACGATCACTTTTACCGCTACATTTTCCAATGATATCAACATGTACTGTTTACCAAGGTATATTCGATTTTTTAATGGGGTGAAGCTCTACCTGAACTTTCCCAAAAAACCTCTACCAATTTTCGCAGGCACTTTTTCATTTTATCAACCCAATAATGTTGATTATCTAACTTTTTTTTTCAAGCTATGTGCATAATGTATCCATGTACTTGATTTATTACTGGCGATCTAAATTCACATGTTACAACCGGCACACAATGGATTCGAAACAATGAACCCTTTCTCAACTCATATGTCTTTGTCAGATCGCTCACCAGATCTGAATAAAGTCGCTGTTCGACCAAAAGCCAAAAGACCAAAATCACTCCAAAACTCTTTCAAATTCACTTTTTTCAGAAATTTTGCTTGTTATAGAGTCAGTTTTCCTTGAATGGGACTTCTTGATACGAAATCAATGTGAACCATACGTTTTCCTTCCCGATACAATCAGCTTATAACGCAACCTCACTACCCAACAGATAGTGAGGTTTGTGTTTATCTGTGTTTATGTACGCATGTGTGTTTGATAGTATTTATGTATACATTAGTGTAATTTTTTGGTGGTCGGGGGCTCTTAAGCAAAACGTTGGTGTTCATACGGACAGACAGGGCTAAATTGACTCCGCCTTCGATGCTGATCAGGAATATAAATACTTTATAGGGTCGGAAACGCTTCCTCTTTCCTATTACATACATTTCTTGCTTGAAGCGGGACGTTCACGTACAATGCGCAGCATTTGCAAATGGTCCCGCAGCAACGGCAGCGAGACTTGTTACTAACGTGCGACACGGAACGGGGAAAAAACGCGTAGACGAAAGAAAGGAGAAAACAACGCGGGGCTCGCTCGCTTACACTCGATGAAAGGAAATACGAACAATAACCGATTAACATTATCTACGTGCTAGGCGCGTTAGATGTTTTATTTGATTTAAGAGAGTTGTTAATGGAGATACAGTTGAAGACATTGTTATAACTAAAACACAGAACCCGAGATACAATGCTGAAGATAGATAGAAACATAGTTTCTACTAGTTCTACGAGCGACAGAAAAATTAATTTGGCTCAATTTCACCATTCTTCCGCTTATGTATAAAGATAACATTAAGCATGTTGCTACGAGTTTCTAAGGATGGAAAGTTGATTAAAAGAAGCCTACTTAATTATGAAGTTAGGGGGTTATTGGGTCCCAATTCAAACCACGGAGAGCAAACAGTAAAACGTCTTTGAACAGACTTTATTCGGTCCTGTTGATTCCTGTATTGAAGACACCAGACACACGATGCGTACTCTAAAATACGTAGGACCAGACAAGTGTATAGAACTTTAGTTGTATAAGGATCATCAAATTCCTTTGACCACCGCTTAATAAAACTTAGAACACTCGGCGTACATTACGTGAGGAAGATTATTGATAAATAGATAAATAAACAGAGATAGACGGATGTGGCTGTAATCATAAGGGGCTTAGAAAAATAATTTTTATAAAGAACTTTCTGAGCCGTGAGACTTAGGTAGTTGGAAATCCACTTAAGAAGATAGGATGGGAAGCCAAGGAGATCCAACTTTTGTAAAAGTTAGCAGTGATTTACTGAGTCAAATGCTTTGCTGAAGTTAGTGTAAATGACTTCAGTTTGCTTTTATTTTTAAATCCTTGTATGACATAAGAAGGAAATTCAAGTAAATTAGTGGTTGTAGGCCTACGCTTCACAAACCCATGCTGAGCATATAAAATTATAGAACCACAGGAATGTTCTAACTGTGAAGTTAACATTTTTTTGAAAAAGCTTAGGAATGAAAGACAGTTTTGATATGTCCCTATAGTTTTGGGCATCTGTCTTGCTCCCTTTTTTTCTTGAGAGGAACGATAAACGACTCCTTTCAAAAAGAAGGGAAAGGCGACGAATTTTAAGATAGATAAAAAAGCTTTTATATCGGCTTGCATAACGCATTAGCACAGAATCTGGGAATACATCCAGAAACACCATCAGGACCAGGCAAAAAGTTTGGCATAATGGACTTTAGTTCATTAAGCAACAAGCTTTAAGTAATTTGTGGGAGTGGGATGTTATTAGAGCTCTGTAAGTTATAAAGGTATATCTCATTAGACCGATACTTGAGAGACGAATAAGTTGTCTTAAAAAATCTCTGCAAACAAATCGGCGATGCTGTTTTTGCTTTAGTGTTATATAAGATAAACAAGTAAGAACGCTACAGTCGAGCTTGCTCGACAGTAAAATACCCTGTACCTAGTAAGCTGCTATATTATAAAGCTGACCGATCCTGATCAAATTCTTTAAACGGACGTAAAGAGCATAAGAAGCTTACCTACTTATTGAAGTACATACAAGTATCTTATACATTTTCGGTATTTGAAATGTAGCGTTCTTCCTTGTTGATTTTACTAACGCTTTTTTAGTATTACTGTGTGGTTTAAGTAGCGCTGTTGCTTATGCTGCAAGCAAAAATCCAAATATGTACACAGGCATATTTTGTTGAAATTGTTGTCATTTATTGTAATATAAATAATTAAGATTTTACAAATATACATTCCTGACAAACAGGCAGCACGAACACAGAAACCGGAAGCTCCGAAAAAAACACTCGCGAACGCGTATTAATATTATTCAACACTATTCAGAATCTAACCAGATGACAAGATGGAAAATCACAATCGGTAGTCGTGTATCGTGCGTGAGTGTCAGACACAGACAGAACTGAAAATTTAAATGTTTTTGGAACATTTCCAAAACATTAGATAAAAAAATAAAGATCGTGCTACGATACACATGCATAAGGCCTATCTCGAAGTTTTCGACTAGACCTTGACCTTGCTTGTGTCGACGAAAAGTACCAAGCAAAATCAGTCATGTTAATGAGAGAGAAAGAAACAGAGTAAGAGTATACAAGGGTAACAGAGAGCGTTTCGGTGTTTGTTTTGATTCCGCATAATGGGTCTTTGCGCCTCTATAAAACCGGCACTTGCTAAATTTAGTTTCCGATTAAGAATATGTATAGTTTATGGGGTCGAAATCAGAATTAAATTTGGTCAACATACTTAGGGACTACTTAAATAAATAAAATCTAAAATTGGTTTGATTTGTATTAAAACCCAAACATTTGCTGTTCATTCAGAAAAATCGGTTATATGGGCCCAATATAATATAGGTGGTTGATCTGAATAAAGATTTGTCTGTGAATGTAAGGCCTCCTGTAATGGCTACAAGCCAAATTTGGCTCGATTTGGAGGAAAAACAAACATTTTAAATTAATTTCAAAAGAATCGGTTATATGGGGGCTAAATGATGTAGTTACCCGATCTGAATAAAACTTGGCATTCTAAAATGAATACAAAACGAATTTGGTTCGATTTGGATGAAAACCAAAAATGTAATCATTCTATAGGGCTCTTTGAAATGGTGACGCGATCCGAATCAAATTTGGGCAGTTAATGTAGCTGCTTCTAGGACATATAATCAGCAAATTTATTAAAAAAAAAAATAAACTTGATCTGGGTACATATTTATAGAAAAGTAAAAGGCAAATTTTAAGTTTTTATCTCTTTATTTTCCAAGATCTAGATTTTCATACATCCGAACGGACAGACGGACATGGCTAGACGGACTCGGCATGTCCTGCTGATCAAGAGTATATATACTTTATGTGGTCGGAAACGCTTCTTTCTGCCTGTTATATAAATTTCACAAACTTATACTATAGGTACAGTGTATAAAAAGCGGGAAGGACAGATGAATTTCGCTTTGAATTAACAAAGTAATAAATTTGCTTAGGGTCCTGAAAAAATTTGACTCTACAGCGAAGCAACTAGACTTTATAGCACTCGGAATTAAACACAGGGAACCTTGAAAGAGCAGCAATATAGCGCGATTAGTCTGGGGACCTTCCAGAGTTTTTGAACTTCCTAAAGAGTCTTGATTTAATATTTTTTAAGTTAGACAACTGCGAAGTAAACCAAAGTGGCGTATTAAGCCTAACTGGGCTATTGAGCGGAACAAAATCAGGAAAGCAAAAGCGGACTAACTCTTGAGGAGACTGAAATGGAAGGGTCAGAAACAAATTTCAAATCAAGTTCTCAATTCAACGAGTTTGCTACAAAATTAACTTGTGATAAGGACAATTCAAGTAGGACGTCAATAAACTCGTGTTGTGTTGAAGGTATCAAACTGGATTGCAAACTGGTCCAAGGAAACAAAAATTTCGGAACGTGGTGGAATGTACACGGCTGTGATAAAGAGATAAAAGCAATTAAGAGATACTATAGTACTTATAAATTCAATTTCAATAGGAAAATTAAGCGGACTGCTTCTGATCCAGAATCAACAGTAGTCAGTACACCACCATCCTGGCGGGAGGCACTATCAGAATTTATAGGCGGTATACTTATTAGGAAAAAATGACGAGTTCAAAATATCAGGCTTTAACTAGGTTACAGTAAGGATCAATATGTGAAAATCAAAGTAAAGGCTATGTGTGGAGAAAGCTTAGAGTAGAGGCCTTTTATACTTTGGTAGGCAAGAAATAGAGATGAAACTAGCTTTTAGAAATAGAGGATAGAGGATACGGATTGTGCGGCAGCAGGGAGTCTAATCGGTATCCGATTTTTAGTTCTGGCTTTAAACTCATTAATGACTAGGTGCTCAGGTCAGAAACTTTTTTGACAGATTTTGTCAAAGCAGTCGTCCTTAAAAACTATCCTAAAAGATGCTATATTACGGGTGACGTTAAACCTAAGATCTGCTACCTAAATTTTATAACTATCTAATCTAGTTTTGTGCTGGATATAGGCTAAAACATCTTCCGATGTAGAATCTGCAGCTAGTCTAGAAATATATACCATCTTCGTCTTTGGAATGCCGATAAGAGGTCTAGGCAGTAGAAACGCTGCTGTCAGAATTTGTGACCGATCCAGAAGGGACGGCACTAGATAGGTTGACAGGTGGATCGTTTACAGACTCCTGGCCAGACGAAGAATCTTACCTGGAACTAGACACCAAATTAGCTTTCTTTGGCTTTGGCAACTCAACCTTAAAAGAATTGAAATTCAATACGAGCTTCGATACCGTTTCGCCATCCTTTGCAATCCCTATAAATGTACGCAATTCGGCTTCAGCTGGTCGACAGGACTCGCACGTAAATTTAAATCCCTTACCGTTGCAACGCGTTGTTGAGATAATCAGCGGTACCGCATCGGTACCGTTATGCTATTATCGCATAACCAGCAGATCAAGAGTGGCTCATTTGAGTCTGCCTTGATTGGACGCGGTACTTTATAACAGACATTATGAACGCAAATTAGTATACAGAAAAAAACTAAATTTCTCACGGGGCACTTTAAACACGCAGAACTATGAAACAGTTACAACACAAACACAGATAAGCAGATCAGGAATACTTGCGCAAAACAGCAACGAGACAAAGGCGCGATACACAAGCTGAAATTTTATATGTTATGTTAATGCTTTACATTCGAATTTATATTTAATACAATATACACGAATACAATATACTCGTTTACTCTATATAAAACGAGTATAACAAATCACTCAACTCTCTCTTTCCATAAGACTTACGTCAACTTAAAAAGAGCCAGCGCCTGACTGCGGGAGAGCGTGTGGCAAAAATTAAAACAACAACAAACTTCATCTTAGTGTTCACTAGGTGAGTCTACGTACCAAATTTGGTGCCTGTAGGTCTTATAGTCTCCGAGACAGACGAACAGGGCTAAATCGACTCCGGTATTGAAGCTGATCTAGAATATATATACTTTATGGGGTTGTAAAGGCGTCAAATAGTCATTTCCGAATATTTTGCACTTATAATTGTGACTGAACGTTGACGTACAATGCGCAGTACGATCAAGTGACTCCGCGCGACACGAAGCTACGGGGCTTGTTACGCGCGGAACCCACGCTGCAAAGCTCCTGCCTCTTGCTCAACCGGCCGACTACAATCGTGAAGACGAAAAAAAAACGCGAACTCGTTCGTTCACTTTGAATGAAAGGAAAAACTACGGACCATAAACTATGTACAAGCTAGATGCGACATTATAGATGTTTTATTTAAGTTATGAGAGTTATTAACGGAGATAGAGTTAAAGAGATAGTTCTCTATCTATAGAGCACAGCACCCAAAAAGGTTCACGCAAAAAATAATTTAACTTACAGTGCTGAAGATAGATATAGAACCGGCTACTAATATGCTGCAGTCAAAAAGTTTGTGTTTAATTCAATCATAGAATCATAGAGCTGGTATTAAACCATCGCCAACAAAAGACATTCCGACTTATAATATTTTATCAGCTGCAGAACACATTGCTCAGGATATTGGTGCTGTTATAGAGGAACCCAGGCTACTTTCTAAATAATGGCATAGGGAAAATAACCCTGCGGCAAGCAGAATATTTTAAAGGACCTTTATATATTTCATATTTAGACTTGTAGATTATTATCTAGATAAAGCAAGAAATTAAAAATTCTTTTAAAAAGGTTTAAGCACAAATACATTTGTATACCATTTACAAAATGGTATATTAACTTTGCAAGGAAGTTTGCAACGCATAGAAGGAAGCATTTCCGGCTATATAAAGTATATATATTCTTGATCAGCCCGACAAGGGGATTCGATATAACAATATCCGTCCGTCTGTTTCAACACATCTCAGAAGTCTTAAAAGCTACAAAGTTGAAATTTTTACCTGATGCTTCATTTGTCTGCAGGCTGGTTAAGTTTTATCCAGATCGGACAACTATATCATTTAGCTCCCATATAAGCGATTAGGAGCATAACTTTTTAGTGTTTCATCTAAATCAAACCAAACTCGGTTTGCGTCAATTTGAATAAGCCCCACGTCCACTGGCCTGATCTGACCAAGATCGGACAATTATATCATATAGCAGCATAACTTTTTTTGTTTTTCGTTCAAATCAAAACAAATTCGGTTTACATCCCTTGTATCCCCTCTATCCAGATTTTAGCTAGATTCTTTAAATATTTACAATGTAAATGGTATATAAGCTTTCCTTTCTTGTTGTTTTTGTTTTTGCCCATTTTTGCCAAAACATCTATCAAGACAAAGAGATCCACATTGTAAATATTTAACCGATCTAGATCAACTCTATGGCAGTTATATGATATAGCTGTCCGATACACTCCCAACTTGGTCAGCGTACGTGGAGCCTCTCCTAATGGATTAAGGTAAGTGTTATATGGGAGCTATATGATATAGTTGTCCGATCTGAATCAACTTTGCAACTGCGGACATTGGGCTTTCTGAAATGAATAAAAACCGAATTTGGATTCATTTGGATGAAAATCTGAATAGTTATGCTAATAAGCATTCATTCCAGACTAATCGGTTATATAGTAGTATATGTTGTAGTGGTCCGATCTGGATAAATCTTGAACTTAACCAGCGTGCAGACTAAAGAAGCAGACTGTGGAAAATTTAAGCGCTGCAGCGCTGCGATCTTTGTGTTGCAACAGACAGACGGACGGATGGACTATTTATTTTTCTTCATGACTGCCGCTGCAGCATTTTATTGAAGTTAAATAATCGCATTTTCATTTCACCAATACCAACGATGGTGCAAGGTGTTCGTTAACAAATAATGCAGAACATGATTCAAGTAATTTAATTACCTTATCTTTGTCATTATCAATCAGCTCAGAATCAACATTAACAAGCCCCCATTTACCAGAAGAAAGCAAAACATTCAAGCCTTTCCTAAGAATCTCTTGTCCAATCTCAGTATCGCTTTGCAACTCTTTACCTGTATTAAATGGAATAATATTTCAATATTTTCATTTACAACAACACCGATCAAAGATGGCAATGTGCTCCATGTACCAGCATCGCCGATATCTTTTAACATTACAATTTCATTAATGCGTTTCCCCCATAAATCTTTACCAACACTATCTGATCAGCGAGCATTCAGCTGCAGAGTCAAAACAAATCGGATGGATCTTACCTCGCTATGCCATACTTCTGTGACATAAAGCACTAATTAATATTCCTTTTCTGAATCGCTCCAGGTTTGATAGCAGTCCCCTCCTTCGCACATTTGTTACTGAAGTGTCCACGCTGCCCACAGCGTCCAGGATTCTTACAAAAATGATCCACCACTGTAAGACACACCATCTCGCTTTATCGAATTCAGGTCCTATATTTTCCTCAGGGCTGTATATACAGCGATCTCTTCACATTTTGCCACTATAAGACAGTACCATTGGTCTTTCAATGAGTGTGAGGGACTTGGCGTTTTCTATTTGTATCATATTATCTGTTTGTGTAGCAAACTGTGAAAATGTGATTTGATTCTCTTTATGGGTGTCCCTCGGATGCCGCCTCTTCAGCCTTCTTCTCCTCAAGGGGTACAGAGGAGCCCTAGCAAAGGGATTAGGGTGCTTCTCAAGCCTGTCAAAATGTTTCATAGCTTTCGAGTTTAGTTCATCTTCCACTTGTTTGACATCCAGGTCCAATCGAATTTGCCTCAAGGACCCTTAGTAAGCACGAGTCAAATTATAGCGCAATAGAAAAAGAACTACTGTGTATCTTTTGGGCTACGAAATATTTTAGGCCATTACTTTTTGAAACTAGACTCCTCATTCAAACACTACATCGACCTCTATTTTGGCTTAACTCTCTTAAGGAACCTAACATAAAATTGCAGTGTTGGAATATAAGTTTAAATGAATATACTTTTGACATTGACTATATCAAGGGGAAATCGAATACCTTACCAGATTATTTGAGTACACTTGAGGTAAACGCGTTAGAAAAGGAAAATTATGACTCAAGATCCGATTGAATGGTGCTATTCACAGTGCAAAAGAACACCCAAATGACCATATACATATGTATCTTCAGTAAATATTTATGAACACCAAGAAATTATAAGAAAGGTAAACAAAGAAAGAAAATCAAAGAAAATCATCCATAAAAAAAAAAATGAAATCTATAATAACACTCAAAGAATACAACGAAGAGTTTGTTGAAAATATCTTAAAGGACTTACTTCCAATTAAGGAATTTTTTGTGAGGACACCTCTTTTTGCAGACTTTCAAAAGGCAATTATTACACATTTATTATTATTACAATTAACACAATCACAATTCTTAAACAGCGATGGAATGCGACTCTTAAAATGTACCAAATTTCTCAATGATATTTTTGAAAAAGATCAGCCAAAGGCTGAGCCATAAACATAAGCATATAATTGCCACCAATCCTATATTTTCTTTTGCGCTCATCGTGTTGTGTGTTTGCTTTTGTTGTGCTTGCTGAGTACTTGTAAGCTTATTGTATTTTGACTTTCCACTGCTTGCTGTGATTTTTGGTTTGCGTTTTAGCTATATTTTGTTGTTTGTTGTTGCGTCGTTATATTTCCATTACTCTGCTACCAGTCACCCAGTGAGAAATTTATCATTCCTATTGCTCTCAATTTCAATGTCTGACTACTACAAAAAAACTGCAATTTCAAGGGCAATTCTACCGAGCCTATGCTTTTTTGTTGGCTATGTCGAAACACCAATCATTACAAATTTGCCAATATCAGTGGCCATGTAAACGATTAATTTACAAATAATCATGGTTTAAAATTTACATGCGAGTTGTCTCGTCTTGCTGAAGCCGAGTTGCGTTCGCTCTTAAGGAGCGCAAAGGAAGGCTTTAATGCTCTCCACGTTGGCTTTAAGCAACGTAAGCGTAAGAAAGTAAATGATCTGGGTAGATCTGGTCTGGATAAAGACTCTATCGACCCTGTCGTTACAGAGCCGAAAACTCTTGAGGCTACTACTAGATATTCTATCTTTGGTACTCCTAGTCCGCTCGATAGTTACAGACTCCAGCCCTTACAGCGACTGTCTAATCTGGAGAAGGTGGGTAACACACAAATTAAAGGTTCCTCGTCTGCTCAAAGCCGGAATTTGTTGCCCCTGTCGAACTTTCCAGTGTCGCGCTCTCAGTATCGTTGACTTTGTCCGACAGCAGCATACCCACTGCTGTGGCTGCCCTGCCTAGACCTCTCATCGACATTCCAAAGCCGAAGATGGTCTTTATTCCTAGACTAGCCGTAGATTTTACATCAGAAGATGTTTCCGAATATGTACAGGCCATAACAAGTTTACATAGTTCGAAGATTAAGATAGAAAAGCTTAGGTTTAATGCTACGCGCAATATAGCCGGCTTCAAAATAGGTGCTCCGGACGACTGTTTTGATACAATCTGTCTGGGCTGAGCACCTAGTCGTCAATGAGTTTAAAGCTAGAACTAGAAATCGGATACCGATTAGACTCCCTGCTGCCGCACAATCAGTACCCTCTAATGCAGCTCCAAAAAACTAACTTCATCTTCTTTTCTTGCCTACCAAAATGTTAGAGGCCTTAAATCTAAACTTTTTAAACATTACACTCATAGACTATCTTTTGATTTTCATATTTTAATTTCTACAGAACTTTGGTTAACGCCCGAAATTTTAGACTCTGCAATCTTTTTTAATAATTATACTGCCAATAGATTTGATAGTCCCTCCCGACATGGTGGTGGCGTACTGATTGTTTTCTCTAAACTTAACACCGGTAGCCTATCTTTTGATTTTCATATTTTAATTTTTACTGAAACTAGGTTAAGACCCGATATCTTAAACTCTGCAATCTTTCCTAATAATTATACTGCCTATAGCTTTGATCGTCCCTCCCGCCAGGGCGGTGGCGTACTGATTACTCTTGATTCCGGCCTTCTGGCAGAACCAATTCTGCTTAATTTTCCTAACGTAATATAATTATAAGTACTAAAGTGTCTCTTAAATGTTTTTCTGTCTTCATCACAGCTTCTTACATGCCTTCACGTTCTGATATTTCAGTTTACCTGGATCATCTTAATGCTATTCAATCGATCGCGTCAATGCTTTCTGATACTGATCAAGTGTTGGTTTTTTGTGATTTTAACATCTGTGATGTCACGTGGTCCTCTGTGATCGACTCAGCCGGCTTGATACCTTCAAGGCAACACGATTTTTTTGACGGCCCACATGAATTGTCCTTATCTCAAGTAATTTTTGTAACGCTCATTGAATCACCAACTTGACTTGATATTTGCTTCTGTGCCTTCCATTTCATTGGTCTCTAGAAGACCCGATTCACCTATCATTACACGTTACTATGGATATTCCTATTCCTGCTGTATCTGCATCTTCCAACTTGTCAGCTAAAACATATTCATTTAGAGAGGCTGATTTCGCTAGTCCTAACAATGTCATCCTTCAATCAGACTGGTCATATATATATGTACATTTTTACAGATATGGACAAAATTCTTTATTCCATTTTTAAAGATTTGGTTCCGCTCAGTAGTCCTGTTAGGCTTAATAAGCCACCTTGATTTACTCCACAGTTGTTGAGTATTTATAAAATATCAAATCTAGACTCTTTGAGAAGGTCCTCGGACTATTCGCATTATATTGCTGCTCGTTCAAGGTTCACTGTCATTAATTCCGAGTGCTATAAAGCATATTTGCATCGCTGTAGGGTACAATTTTCTCAGGACCCAAAACAATTTTATAATTTTGTTAATTCAAAAAGAAAAACATCTTTCCTACCTTCTTCATTATTTTATATATATACTAAAGCAAATACAGATTAAAGCATTGCCAATTTGTTTGCAGAGTTCTTTCATACAACTTATTCCTCTCTTAAGTATCGGTCTGATCAGATATACCCTTATAGCTTACACAGGTCCTATAACATACCACCTCCCCTAGTTACTGACACCTTATTGCTTAATGAATTTAAGTCTATTAAGCCTAACTTTTTCCTGGTCCTGACGGCTTTCCGGGGTGTATTCTCAGATTCTGATGCGTTTTGTAAGTCGATTTTGAAGCTTTTTGATCTAACCTTGAATTCTTCATCTTTCCCTTCCTCTCCATAAAAGAAGAATAAGACTGATGCCCAAAACTACAGAGGGATATCAAAACTACTATTCCTAAGCTTTTTCAAAAAATATTAACTTCACAGTTACAACACTCTTGTGGCTCTATAATTTCATCTGATCAGCATTAAACGACGACATAAAACTTTGCTTGTCCTTCAACGACTCTTCCTCCCACTTTAGGCTGCAAGATGACCTATATTCTTTCCAATCGTGGTGTCAGGTCAACTTACTAAATCTCAACTGTTCTAAATGCAAAGTTATGTCGTACCTTCTTAACGATATGCCCCTTGATCGGATGGACTCAGTTGATGACTTGGGTGTTCTGTTAAACCCTAAGTTGAAATTCGATTGACACATTTCAATTACCGTTAATAAAGCTGTGGGTGTTCTGGGTTTTATCAAGCGATGGTAGAAGGAATTTGAAGATCCTTATACAACTAAACTACTGTATACTTCTCTGGTCCGACCTATATTAGAGTACGCGTCCTGTGTTTGATGTCCACAATACAGGAATCACCAGGACCGCATTGAGTCTGTTAAAAGAAATTTTTACTTTTTGCTCTCCGTGGTTTGAATTGAAGTAGGTTTTTGTTAATAAACCTTCCACCTCTTGAAAATCGTAGAATTATGCTTAATTCTATCTTTATGACACGAACCAAGTTCCGTGAGTTATGGGTATTTGCCCATGAAGTTTGATGCTCTTTTTGACTGCCACGGCTACACCTCCATTTCGCGTATTGCCTCCATAGTTGCATAGCAGTCGTATCCGCGGAATTTAAAAGTCAATCCGTTTTTTTTATGTGTTTTAAATATCAACAAAATGCCATTGTCGTCAGTTGCAGTAAAAGTCTCTAGCTCAAGGATTTTGTTAGAAACTCCTGCTGCATTCCATGCTGCTATTTTTAGTGCTGATTCAGACATTGGAAGGTTATTGACTTGTTCGCTGCTTAGTACAAGTCGAGTTACTTTCCCATTACGCTGACAAGAACATCAATCTTTTCTTCAAGACAAGTACTAGGTTGAGAAGGCTGCTGCTGAGATAAGCAGGATAAGCTTTAAGCTTTTGACCGTGCTCGTAGCTGCTTGAAATGTGTGCGTCACGCTGTCTAATACTACTAAAATGTCTTGTAAACTTAGTGGATCGACTCCTTGCCGGCCTGCTACTTAGCGAACTTGCTTTTACCTAGGCCTTGGCAAATGAGTGTGAAGAAACGGAGAGGTGCCCATGGAGTTTTAACATTAGCTCTTAATTAACATTTAAGCAAGTACTCTCAATCTTGGGGATCTACCTATAGTTTGTCTATGACATGAACAAACACAACTGACACTCAGTATTACCAATCCGTACCTCTAAGGCAGACATTATCTATGACGCATTTTTCATCTGTCACTTTCTCTTTTCCTAACTCACTTTCACCATTGCAAAAGGAACACGCATAACGCGTTCTCTCACTAGCTCATCTTTTTGCTCCTCTCTGAGCGAGCCATCTCACACCAAGAACTGGCATTAGCAGCTGCGTGCATGTAGTAATGCGAAAGACAGTGGACATAATCGGCGATGTCACGGAAATCTCTTTCACGCGAATTCCAACCGAATTCGAAGATTTGGTTAAACACACCTCTTAGGAATCGGTGTGTGAATGTCAAATAAAGAAGAAGAATGTTTACTTCTTGTATAGATCCGATACCAAAGAAAAGCTGCGAGCGGCGTATGTTTGTCTACTTGATAATTGTTGCGGAAACTGTAAATGTCAATACAAACAGTTAACATATTGCATATTGGGACCTATGTTGCGTCTGAGCATCACAACGGTTCGGATATACACCGAAGGCGCTTTGAGTGGTTTCCTCCTAGAATTGTATTTTCCGAAAAAAATCTATAGCAAATAAACTTTCAACAGGCATTTTTAAAATTTAACAAATGTTAATGTTACAACAAAAAAACATTTTCAGATAAAATAACTAACGGTAAATCAAGAAAAGCAATGAGACACAAAAGAAGAAAAAAAATACACAGGGGTAAAAACAATTAAGAACGCCATGGCTTCTTCTAGCAGTCTAATGTCTATATATATATATATACATATATATAGTAAATAGTTTCAATATAATATTGTGGACCGCTTCGTATCAAATTTAGTCAACTGACGTGTCAGCTAATTTTGATGGAATACAATTTGGTTTTCCAACTAAATTGTTCATTCTGATAAAATCTGTTCTATTAGAGTTATATGATATAGTAGTCCGATTTAAATAAAA
The DNA here is from genome assembly GCA_037043425.1 of Hirtodrosophila duncani. Taxonomy (NCBI): domain Eukaryota; kingdom Metazoa; phylum Arthropoda; class Insecta; order Diptera; family Drosophilidae; genus Hirtodrosophila; species Hirtodrosophila duncani. The sequence goes on from JBAMBM010000807.1 coordinate 123,594, forward strand.
TTTGGTCAGTGAGGTACATTTATTTGAATCTCGTTGTATATAATATGATATGGGATATCATGCATAAATATTCTTATTAATTAATTATTCACAAATGAAAACGCTATAGGCATGGTGCTTATTCAATAACAGTAGTTTTTTTTTTTTTTTTTTTTTTTTTAAATTTATATCATCTTTATATACAATCTGTCCTATTATGTGGACAATCAGTATATTGTATGGAATTTACATTAGCAATTACAGTACATTAACTTGTGTCGAGTTGTTGAGGAGGGGTGATAAGTAGGTGAGGTGGTGAGGGGGTGAGTTGGTGAAGGGATTGAGGGGAGTTCAGCGTCCTGGTACACACAATTGACAGGGACGAGGTCGAGCACAAACAATCACAACACATACATATATATATACAACACGGAACACCAGCCCAAGCGCGGGAATCGAACCCGCGACCGCTGTTGATCTCCTGACGTCAAAAGTTTGAGCCTTTAGGCGCCAGCGCCAACACCAGCGGCATCATAAAAGTAGTGATATAGATTTTAATTATATATGCAGATCCCTCAGAATCGATTAGGGTAAATGTAAATTTGATGCAATGGGCAATGCTTGGGGTAATTCGAAAAAACATTTTGTGAATAAAATTTTGAAACAGATCTGATCCTCTCCACATGACCCTTGCGCTTGCTTCATCTTTTATACGACAGGTAATGATCAAGAAGCCCCATGTGCCGGATCAACCAATTACGGACTTCATTGGCCAATTCATACCATATGTGGAGCCCGAGAATGAAATCGGTGATACGTTGACGTACAAAATTGAAGTTGAGCATCGACCGCGTTTGCAGAAACTTTTGATCCATTTAGAGAATGATCGCAAAATGCTGGGCATTGAGAATGTGCGAGTGGTGGGCTCCGAAATGTCTGATATCTATATGAAGCTGGTTACCTCCTTTCGCCTGCAGCAACAAGTCATACCGGATGTCAGTAAGTAGCGAACAGTTTGCGCCAATGCGAAGCAGCGTTAACTAAAGGTTTCTGCTTGCCCTTCCAGCACAAACATTCAAGTATGCCATGGTGTCAAAGAAGGAACTGCGCAAGAACCAAATGCGCGCCATGCTGTACAAGAAGATGATACACACGGCGCCGAATGTGTGGCCAGTGATTATGATCTTCACCAGCTTCATATTGATCGTGATTATAGCGAAGCTATGCATTGTGCTCGATGTGCCCAATGTGCGTTCCAATACCATACACATTGGCTTCAAGAGCTCGCTGGATAGCATTAGCAGCATACCGGATTTGAAGGAATGCGGCTATGTAGACATACGTTCGCTGGCCAAAACGCCGACGTACAAGAAGTCGAACGCTATATCGCGCACCTTCGAGCCCAATTCGTTTGTGTGCGAGAGAGGTAGCTACAAGGAGGATATCAAGAATAAAAAAGAGCTAAAGAGCCTGGGCGCTGTGGAAACGGATGGCGAACAGGATCTGAATGGTTACATTAGCCAGGACACCTTTCATTCGGCACCAATGATGCTGAATCTGCTGCACAATATCATACTCAAGTAAGAGCTTAAGTCTAGGTGAACAGCTTCAGCATATTTCAACAGTTCCTCAACACAGATTGTCCTACCCGAATTCTACTGAGTTTGTGTGCCTAGTAGACAATCACCCCATGCCCACGCCGCTCTCCATGAAGATCAATCTGCTTGATAATGAGATAGCCCACATTAATGCGCCGCTGGCAATAGGCTGCATTTTGCCACTCACAGTTTCGGTGTTCATCATACCCCTGGTGGAGGAGCAAATCTATCATATGCGCACACTACAGATGCTGGCCGGACTGGGCCTGCAGATCTATTGGGGCATCAATCTATTTTGGGATCTCTTCACCTTCTTTATTTATGCGGTCATAATTGTGGTCATCATTGCATTTACGGGCATTGGCGGCTTTGGCGCCTATGAGAATATACTCGTGCTAATTCTCATTACCGTGTTTGGACTGGCCGCTCTGCCCATTACCTATCTGATGTCCATGTATGTGAATGAGAGTATAATACGTTCTTTTCTCGCCTCCCTACTGGTGCAGAGCATCACCGGCATTGTACTCTACATTGTCTACTGGGATGTAGCTAATAGCAATGTGATCTTCTTTTACGGCGCCTGCATGTCGCCTGGCTTTTCGCTGCTCGATGGTATAAGTAACATATACACGCAGTGCATGGAGGAAAATCTATGCGAATCCAAATGCGCCGCCCATCCCAGCTGCACGTCCGAGAACATGCACGAGGTGGTGCCGCATTGCAAGTGTAAGTCGATTGGTTTTGCTCTTTGAACACCCGCCAAACTTGTGACCATTTTCACACAGTTGGCACCTACTTCAAATGGGCAGAGCCGGGCATACTGCCAGCCCTAACCTTCATGCTCCTCGCTGCGCTGATAGCACTGCTTTTGATTTTCTGGATTGAGATTCATCGCAAAGAGAAGAAATATCATTCGTCAAAAGAGTAAGTTAGAGCAAAGGTCAAACGCCGTTGGTGTATACTGCGAAAGCTTAAAAGAAATAACACTTAAGAAAGAAAACTTATTTTGTTTTCATCAAATTGAATCAAATCCGCAAAAAGTTATTTTAAGAGCATCCACAGGGGTCAGGCTACTATATTATAGGTACAGGGAGTTAAACAATCGGGCAAACTCCACAGTGGCTTCCTTATTTAGGTTTAGCACTGCTTCCCTTGCGCATTTACTCAGAGATTTACTCATTCGCACCTCGTTTTTCTCTTCTTTACCCATTTTAGTCTCCATAGGATGCGCACAGCGACCTATCCTTTTGATGATGGCGACGTGGCTGACGTCAAGCTGAAAATTGCCGAAGCCGATATGAGCAAATGCAAGCAATCTGTGTTTCTGGTCGATCAGGTGGAGGCCAGGGTGCCGGAGAAGGGCAATAGGATCAACACAGTGTCGTTTGCTCTAAACAAGTAAGTCGCCCTGCATTCAGTGGTTGCTGGTAACTAGTTTGTACCTTAACTCTTACAGATACATGAGCATGGGTGTGTTTGGGCCACGCAATTCAGGCAAAACTCATCTCATGCGGCAGCTAGTGGGTGTGGATGGCTTTGCATTTGGCGAGATCTATGTGCGTGGCTTGGATTTCAAGTACGATCTGGATCGCATACTTACTTATGTGGGCTACTGTCCGCAGCATAAGGGTCTTCTCAATGACTTGACGCCACGCGAGCACATTCGTCTGCTATGCATGATACGCGGCGTGCCGGAGAAGAAGATTGGTGAGAAAATACATGATCTGTGTCTGATGCTCAACATGACTGGCTGGATGCATCGAAAGTGCGGCATACTTACGCCGGAGAAGCGACGCAAGCTGAATATAGCCCTTGCCCTGGTGGCCTACAATAAGATACTCGTGCTGGATGAGCCCACATCTGGAATGCCATCGACGACGCGTCGCGAAATCTGGAATATACTGCGATATATACGATATTGCGGAAAAACCATTATCTTCGCCACCAACGATGAGTTGGAGTGCAAGGTGCTGGCCGATTTCATCATACTCTTTCAGGATAGCGAAATGCTGGCCATAGGCAGCATGCAGTATCTGCGTTACAAGTACAGTCACGGCTTCTATCTGGAGGTGCGTCTTATACGTGATGGTGCCACCTTGCAGGAATCCGAGGCCAAGTGAGTAGTTGGGTGGGCTGGGCCTGGCAGTGCTTGTAATGTGTGATGATTTTCTCCCAACTGCAGCTTACGCAAGGATGTCGAAAATCTGGCACGCTTTGTCAATTTTCTGCACGACAAATCCGAACTGGTGTAAGTAATTCTTCCAAGCTCGGAAGAAAATTGTTCTTCGCCATATACGAGGCCTGTCTTGTATATTTCAAGAATGGAGAGCAAAAAACATAAATATACCAAACATCATGAAAGTGATAATTTCAGAACTTCTCATTCGCGATATATAAAAGGCAGTGCTCGAAAAAGGTATCACCTTAAACACAGCGTTTCATTGTCCAACTTCAATTCTTGTTATTGCAGTGGTCGCTTGCACAACTGGTTCAAATACTACATCCCAGTCGGTCACATCGTCTACTCATTTCTGTACGGCGCCATGGAGAAGAACAAGGTGCGATTGAACGTCTACGATTACTGCATTTACCAGGCCAGTATGAACAACATCATCAATCAGGTGCAACATACGCGGGCTGAGCTGAAGCGTCGCTTGGTACAGGTACATCAGCCGGAGCCAGTGCAACGGAGCACGCCTGCCACTCCCGGCTTACGAGCACGCGTACAGACGCAGCCGCAGCAGTCGAAAAAAACAACTACGTCGAAACGACCCAAAAGCAAAATCAAAAAATAATCAAGTTTTAAAGTTGCAAAATTTTAAATGCCTTGATATGCATATGCATATTTAAAAAATTATAGTGAGCTGGGGAAGCATATGTCGCAGAAATGGATTATCAAATTATACAATTTGCCTTGCACTTTAAATTTCTGCATACGGCTATGTCAGCCAGCCAGCCAGGTTGCCCTGACAATTACGGTGCCTACCTGGTGTTGGCGGTTTGTCCTTAAACCGCCGCTTACGTGTTATTTTACTATGGGGAATACAAGTATGTGTCTAAATAAACACAAACTCAGGCTATATTCATATCAAAGTTTTACCGTGGCCAATGTCCTGATGATTCGTTTCGGCTTACGGGCTTTGGCTAAGGGTCTGTATTGCTATTGGCAGCACATGCTACTTACACAATGCTGGTCTCAATTATTCAGGATGGCCAACATCAACACGTTTTGTTTGACCTCATTATATCATTCACAAAAATGTGAATGTATATAAATTTTGTCATCAAGTTTGTAACGCACAGAAGGAAGCTTTTCCGAATAGTGTACATTTATTCTTGATCATCATGACAAGGGGAGACGATATAGCCATGTCCATCTGTCCGTCCGTAAAAGCTACAGTTCTGAAATGTTTACCAGATGCTTCTTTTGTTTGCATGCTAGTTACGTTCGGGTTTCATCCAGATCAGACAACTATATCACATGAACAGTGAGGAGGATAACATTTACAAATAAACCAAAATCGGTTTTATCCATTTGAGGAGGCCCCACGTCTGCTGACAAGATCTGGTCGAGATCAAGCCACTATATCATAAAGCTACCATATAACCATTTGTTCCGAATATAACACTTAGAAGCGTATCTTTTCTGTTTTTCATCCAAATCAAACAAAACTCGGTTTGTATCAATTTTAGTGAGCCCCACGTGTACTGGCCTGATCTGATCAAGTTCGGAGAACTATATTATATAGCTATCATATAACCGATTGTTCCGGAATGAGCACTTAGGAGCATAACTTTTCTGTTTTTCATCCAAATCAATCCAAACTCGGTTGTAAGCTCCTCGTATACTGGCCTGATCTGATCAAGCTTGGAGAACTATATAGCTACCATATAACCGATTATTCTGGAATGAACACTTAGGAGCGTAACTTTTCTGTTTTTCATCCAAATCAACCCAAACTCGGTTGTAAGCCCCACGTATACTGGCCTGATCTGATCAAGTTCGGAGAACTATATTATATAGCTATCATATAACCGATTGTTTCGAAATGAACACTTAGGGTCATAAATTTTCCGTTTTTCATTCAAATTAACATAAATTCGTCTTGTATCCCTGTTATCCACTTCACCTAGATTTGGATTAGATGGGTTATTTATTTACAATGTAAATGGTATATAAGCTTCGGCAAGCCGAATCTAGCTTTCCTTTCTTGTTTTTTGTTGTATTTAATTTTTGATACAGCTGGCGGTAGGCTGGGAAATATAGAACGGTGCGTCAGTTGTGGGCCCGAGCAGAGCTGTTAGAATTTCATAACAGGAATACAAAATTTAAGCATACACTAGTCGGTATAACAAAATGATATTTATTTTTGTATATAACTTTTAAGTGGCCTTATACTATCTTTTTTTTCCTTTTTACATATGGCTAATACAAACCTAAAAATTCAATGGACATTTTTCATAAGAACATAAATTAATACCTAAAATAAAGTAGTATGTAGGCATAAGTATTTTGACAAGTGATTATTATTAAAGAAACAAAGAGTAATATATAACAAGAGTAAAGAAATGTGATTATAGTTAAAGAAAATTATACTAGCTCCAATTGGCGTCAATGCATCCCATAACATGACCAAACCTCCACCTGTATTCGCATCTGCGACAGCCTTACAAAAATCTTTTTTGGTAAGTTGTACTCAAAGGACTTTTCATTTCTCCATAGAATGCTTCTCCACAACTTTTTTTTGGCTTATGCAAATGCTGCCTTAAGGGCCGCATTTTTTTGCTCTTAATTTTTGATATGTAGGGTATGTTCTTTGCTTTGCGTGTTTAAAAATTTGGATTTCTTAAAAGTGGAAACAGTGGTATTGGCCGGACGTTTTTCATTGATCTGCAGCAGATTGACGTTTCTGTTAATTATATTTTTTTAGATTCCCGTAAGAGGGCTCGGTCTTCAGTGGTCTTTGTTTTGCGTCTAGCACCTGATCTTGGTAAGTTTCTGACATTATTATGATTCTTCAATTCGTTAATGTAATAGTGCGCTGTCTGACAAATAATTTAACTGTGGTACCAGCATAAAACTTTGCCAATATTGAAGATCTAACACCACAGCTTAACTCAGCCAGTTTTTTATGATATCCATATCCTATGACATATTGCATATTTTATTTATATAATAATAATTAGGTTAATAATAAATTACTATTAATAATCTTGAATAACAAAATTACTTGATTAAAATGCATGCCACCACAGTCAAAATATTAACTTATGACACACTATCATTCTTATGAGCTGAATGAGCATACAACAGGTAAACGACAAAATATTTAACATGCTTATAACTGTAAATATGCACTTTTTTGTTGAGAATAATTTTATCGCCATAATTTAGTGATTCTAAGCAAAGTCCAAAGCCAAGTAAGATAGTCACAATTAGGTTTCGTCAAAATAATTATACCGAGTAGTTTATGTTAAAGACAATTTTGCAATGCTTATATAAAGCAAATAGAAATTAAAAGTTTAATGTATACAAGCTATGGCCACACTGTCACTCGCGAACGCGGGTTATCGATATGCAATTTAATCTCTCTCGTGCGCTCTCTGTTTGTCTCGCGCGTTCTTCGCTGTTGGTTTGGTTACCGATTGCCGTCAGCGTCAGCTGACGTAATATTTAGAGACAGGCAGGCACAGTCATAGAGAATACTAAATAAATATACTCTTTGGTAGCAGTGGACGTTTGTGCTTGTCCGACGTGCTGCTACTGCGCTGAAAGTTTTTGGCTGTGACGGCTTCGAAGCCGCATTAGAAATTATAATAAATAATATGTATTAGTTTTTGCGCTAAATTTTTGTTAAGGTTTGTGTTTTCGTTTTTAAAAGTGTTTGGTGAGTGTTTTAAACAGCTGAAAGCTACAACAACAAAATTATCAACAATTTATATGCTTAACAAAAGTAAAGAAATTTAATGAATTATGACTTAATGGTATGAAGTAGATGGCATGAATCACAGCTTTTGGCGAAAAGGAAACCAAAATACCCATGCATACATCTTTATACATACAATAAATGTGCCAGATACAACAATACACAACTGAAACCAAAAGCAAAAAATCTATTGCACATATGTACCCATCCATGCATACCTTTATATGTATATACATATATATGTATGCATATACATATGTGTTCTGCTGCAGGTTCTTGTTAAACTTAATAATGATGTACGGCTAATACTCCGCAATTCGCCGGCGCCAACTGAACAATCAGATTTGTCAAGTCTGCCAATATCGTTCTTATGTACATACATTCACACATTTCTGTAAAACATTCGTTGGCTCGAAAAGGAAGAGTTGCTTTGTTGTTGGGAGAACGGAAGAACACGTAGGTAGCTAGCCCTAGCAATCCTCTAAATCTGCAAACATTAATCGCTAGGCGCTGTTCAAATTGGGTTCAGCTCATATGGGGAGCTAAACTATACGAAATTTAGTTCACAGCTTTCAAAATGCGAACTTAATATAGTTAAATTTTGGCTCAAAATAAAAATGTTTCTCTTGCTAAGTGTTCATTCGTTTGAAGGTGGTTCTACGGTAGCGATGTGATAGTATAGTGGGATTAATAGTCCGTTTGTAATCTGTGCTCGCACCGAATTTGGTGTTTTTCGAGTAAATAATGAAGACGTTTTTCAAAAATAGCGTTCATTTAGAGTGTCGCTTTAAGGCAGCTTTATGATATAGTGATCCAATTTTGGAGACTACCAGTTAACAGGAGAACAGACCGAATCATACGAACATGGATGTATCGATTCAGATTATCATGTCGGTACAAAGTGTATATATCGATCCATATTATATATATATATATATATATATATATATATATATATATTGGCAGCGGTTGACATTTCTATGGAAATGCCCATATGTATTTAAAAAATTGAATGGGGACTCCCTTTTCATAGGGAAGAACTTTTTACAAACACATTAAAATGAGGCTACCACATGGATATTAAAAAGCTGTTTTCTAGATCCAGAATGTATTTTATTATAAGAGACCTAAAAAAAAATAAGAATATATAGATGCAAACAATTGAATAAAATCATTAATTGAAAAATTACAGTGTTTTTATTTAAAACAGTCCTTGGGCGGGAGTATTCCTGCGTCCATCTCGTGGCGTACACCCGACTGCTGTGCTATATGGTGTTTTTTCATGGCAACAGCTCACTCTTTGTAAATATGTACACATACAATATGATTTTAATAATGCAGCAGCCGATACTCTACGGATACACACACAAGTGGTATGTAATAATAGCATTAGCAAACGGTTAGAATGTTGCAGTTGACTGTGCTCGACAGCGTACATACTCTGGAGTTCAATTAATGAATCATATGTGTTTCAGTCTCTTTCGCTTGCTCATACAGTGGGGTTCGGAATGCCAATTATTTCAATATACATATTATATATATGGCGGGAGTGATTCAAATTTGGGGTATTGCTTGTAAAATGTCAAGCTTACAATCTGAGAGGGTAAGCCCATAAAATACTTATGCGGGAAAGTAACTTTTGGATATTCATGTGGTAGTAAAGTTTTCAAACGTGATCTATTCAAAGATGGTTTAATATATACATTCATTTTGAGTGTTCAATTTCCAAAAGCCTTAAAGTTGCTTGCTGACACCATCTGTAACCCGTTTTCCTTTAAAAACAGAGTATAAATCAAATGTCATAGATTATTGTATCTGTTTTGTCATTGTGTTTGACGTCTTATATATTTATTTATTAACTAGTTAACTGGTGTGGTCGCTACGCCTCCTCTTGTTAATCTATGTTTGTTGTTGTGCTATCATATATTCGTCTTCTCGACACAAGTTAATGTACTGTAATTGTTAATGTAAATTTCACACAATTTACTGATTGTCCACATAATAGGACAGATTGTAAATAAAGAAACCTGCCAAAAAAAAATATATACATATATATTCGTCTAACGATATATTTTCGAAGATATAAAAATACCGATATACATGTATTGCTAACTCTATACATCGATCAATATTGGCAACAACTCAGCATATCGATCAACAAATATCGATAGTTTAATATATCAATAAACATAATCGAACACTTAATATATTGTTTAATATAAATCGATAAATCAATGCTAGGCTGCCCAATGTTAGTCTACTCTAAAAATTTCATTGCCATCGGTTCAATAAGTGCAAAGGTATAACGAATTTTCAATATCGCTTACATGAGGGCGGCGCCACGCCCATTTTCCCCAAAACGATATCTAACCGTTTACCTTCCCCTGGCCCGTATTAGTATACAGTACAAATTGTATACCCATTGGTCCAATAGTTTAGGCGCCTATAAAGGACAGATAGACATTAATTTGTATATATACTAGCTAACCCGGCGTGCGTCGCTACGCCTCCTCCTGTTGATCTATGTTTGTTTTAGTGCTAGTGATCTTCAATAAGTTTTTGTTGCTGTCTTGCTTTACAAGCTACCAGAAGTTTCTGTGGTATTCTAGAAGTTTTTTTTGAGTGGCGGTGGAACGCCGATAAAATGTATCTATATATACCGATTGATATCGATATATCCATATATCGATATGTAAATATCAGGATATCGATATGTATGTATGGAAAACTCTAGATATCTATGTACATATATCGAAAACTCACTTTATCGATATTCTCTAGCCGAGTCGATCTAGCCATGTCCGTCTGTCTTATCGTCCGTATGTATGAACACCTAGATCTCGGAGACTGTAAGAGCTAGAGAGATCAACTTTGGTATGTAGACACCCCTTGTGGGGCGTCAGATCAAGTTTGCTTTTAAATTTTGCCAAGCCCCCTGCCGCCCCCGCAAACCGCAAAACTTTATATCTTCCACAAATTTTAACGCATTTAGTTGAAACTTTGTTAAGATCGGATAATTCGTGTGTTCTCATACAAAATGTGCTTTTACGATTTTGTCTACAATATAGCATCCCAATTGGTGTCATCAGGTAATATACATTTATCAGTGCATATGTGTCCAAGTGACATTATTCATGAAAAGTAAGCACTTATCTGGATGCAACTTGAGGTTGTTCTTGATCTACATCAAGAATATCATCTATTCTTGGAAACGGAAGTTTGTCTGCTAAACATATTTTTTTATTAATTTGACGACAGTCTGTTACTAAACGGCATCTCTTTTCTTTTGAAGCCGGTAAGGATTTCTTTGGAACTAATAATAAGGGGCTGTTATATTCAGATACAGATGGTTCCTCAATTTTATCTTCCACTAGTTTAGTTACTTGTCTCGCTTTTTCATGTTGGGAATGAAGAGCTCTATAGTTTTTAATATAAGTTGCATCATCTTTCAATCTTAATTTTTGTTTGTAAAAATTGTTCGTTGTGATTGGCTAACTAGAGCCACTCCAAAAATATCTGTATATTTTGAACGCAATTCTGTCATTATTTTCTTTTTATACTCTTATTATAGTAGAGTAAATGAGTATATTGTATTCGTGCAAATGTACGTAACAGCCAGAAGGCAGCGTCTAAGACCCCATAAAGTATATATATTCTTGATCAGCATCAACAGCCGAGTCGATCTAGGTATGTCCGTCTGTCCGTCCTTATGAACACCTAGATCTCGGAGACTGTTAGAACTAGAAAGACCTAATTTTGTATGTTGGGTTCCCTTATGAGGCGTCAAAACTTTATATCTTCCACAAGTTTTAACTCATTTAGTTGAAACTCGGTTTGTATATGTTTTAGCACATAATCTACCGATTTGCCGAGTTTTGTTAAGATCGGATAATAAGTGTAGACAAAATCGTAAAAACATTTTGTATGAAAACACCCCACACCCAAAAAAAAAATTGTGTTTTCATACTTTTGAGTGTGTCGAATATTGAATAAATGCTGAGTACGAGTATCTTATAGTCGGTATATATCGACTCTAGTATTCTTACTTGCTTTATTTTTAAGTTTTACAGATAACATTAGAATTGTGTTGGTCATGAAACAGTAAGCATATTTGTATGCTTACCATCGTCCCACGGCCTCACTATTGATTTAGTATCGATAATAAATTGTCCACTAATTTCACTTCAGACTTATGTTTACTTAATTCTTGGCTGAATTTCATATACGACTAGTCTGCGACGAGAAATGACAGTCATGCGTCAGTGCTGCTATTATACATACTATAGTTAGTCATACAAACCTCTTTATTAGATATGATGAAAAACTATCGATGAATACACATATAGCGTTCATGAGTCACGATTTTGGGTATTTTAAAAGCTTAGATACGCCCAACCATACCATTTTGAACACTAAATTAAAAACTGTGCGTATAATCACATGTACTCACGTGTCACCCTTTTAATTTAAGTGCCTTTTCATTGAGTTTATAAGCAAGTTATATTGCTTAGTATATATTTACTGAATGTATGTAATAAGACCTCTGAACCTCTGAAGGTTCAATTACAATTGATAAGGTTTGATAAGGTTCAATTGCAGACTGAGATGGAGTAAACAATTTTTTTTATGAGAATTCTGGAATATAAGTACGTATTGGAATTAGAGTGCTGATAGAGAAACAGTTTAATGGGAGTGTTTGAATAAAAGTACTAAAAGCGACGTATTAGAATTTGAGTCCTGTGCTGGGAATACTAGAAACCGATTACGCTAAAGGGAATAGAATACAAATGATGAGCCTGATCGAGTAACCTGTAAGTGCAGTACTGGCATGACAGTTCTGGAATGCGAGTACTGAAATGGGAATGTTGGGGGGGAATGTTAGGACTGCCAAAATCGGGTTCAAAAGTAATAAGTAAAACTTCGTAGTGAAATAGTTCTGAATTGGGAATACATGTCTAATTGGGGATGACATTGGAACTGACAATGTTAGTACAGATTAGAATGAGGATATTGGAAAGGAATGGCAATACTGAAATGACAGCTCTGACATAAAAGTAATCCAATGAAATAGGGATATTTTAAAAAGAGTAAAGGCAAATAACTAATTCAGAATACTGAAATAGCTGTACTGGAATGGGAAGACATACATGATTGGGAAAACTCAAATGGACTGATAGTTTTGGATGTGATGCATTGCAATATGTGCTTGAATGGGAATATCTTAATGGAAGTAATGAAATAGAGATATAAAATAGGGAGTGTGTGTCCTTAGAAAACCGAAGAATTGTAATGTTATCTTTAAACACAAGCTGGTTAATGGTGGAGTTGATTCTCTGATCTTGATGAGCCAAACTAAAACTAATAGAAACTATGTTCTCATATATTTTCAACTCAAATGATGCCTTGCAGGAACCCTTTTGTGTTCTGTGTTCTAACTTTAATAATCTCTTTAACTTTATTTCCATTAATAACCCTCTCTATACCAATAAAACATTGTCTTTTCTCTCATTGAAAGTGAGCGAGCGAGTCAGCGTATTTTTTTCCGTCTTCGAGTTTAATATTGCATATTATGCTGCAGCGACAAAAACTTAAAGCTTAACTTAAGCGACAAAAGGCAAAAATTTTGCAAAAGGGTTTTTTAATCCTGCTGGACGGATTTCTTTGAAATGGCTATTTCAGGATCCATACAAATAATACATCACACAGATTTAATACTTTATTTAACTATACGTTGAAAATATTTATCGTTAATACGACATTATTAAATATAAATATTTTCGTATTAATAATACACTCGCTTAAACTTAAATACGACGTCAGTTGATTCTGTTTTTTATGGCCCACTGCTCACAAATCAAGCGTTCTACAGACTTAATTTTTATACCATTTACAAAATGGCATATTAATTTTGACAGGAAGTTTGCAACGCATAGAAGGAAGCGTTTCCGACCATATAAGGTATATATATTCTTGCTCAGCATGACAAGGGGAATCGATATAACCATGTCCGTCCGTCCGTCCGGTTCAACTCAAAAATCTCAGAAGTCTTAAAAGCTACAAAACAAATTTTTTATCAGATGCTTCTTATGTCTGCGCGCTAGTCAAGTTCAAGTTTTATAGCCCCCATCTAACCGATTGTTCCGGAATGAACAGTTGTTAGCATAACTTTTCTGTTTTTCATCCAAATCAAACCAAACTCGGTTTGTATCAATTTGAATAAACTCCACGTTCACTAGCCTGGTCTGGTCAAGATTGGAGAATTACATCATATAGCTCATATATAACCGACTGTTTCGGAATGACCGCTTAACAGCATAACTTTTCTCTTTTTCATCCAAATCAAAACAAATTCGCTTTGAATCCATTTGAGGAGACCCTACGTCCGCTGGCCTGTTCTTATTAAGATCGAAGAACTATATCATAAAACGGTAGCTTTATATAACCATATAACCGATTTTTCCGGAATGAAGACTTAGGAGCATAACCTATTCTATTTTCTATTTTTCATCTAAATCAAACCAAACTGCTTTTGTATCAATTTGAATAAACCCCACGTCCACTGGTCTGCTTTGATCAAGATCGGTCAATTATATCATGTAGCTCCCATATAACCGATTTTTCCGGAATGAACACTGAACAGCATAACTTTTCTCATTTTCACCCAAATCAAGCCAAATTCGGTTTGCATCCATTTGAGGAGACCATACGTCCGCTGGCCTATTCTGATCAAGATCGGAGAACTATATCATAAAGCTACCATCCGATTATTTCGGAATGAAAACTTAGGCGCATAACTTTTCTGTTTTTCATCCAAATTAAAACAAAATCGGCTTATATCCACTCTATCCCGATTTGATCTAGATCGGTTATATATTTACAATGGAAATGGTATATAAGCTTCGAAAAGCCGAACCTAGCTTTCCTTTCTTGTTTTTTTTTTCAGCTAAAGATCATTTAATTGTTGTAATTATACCAAAGAAAGACTTAATACTAAAACTTTAAGTATTTTAAAACAAGTAAGAGCGCTATAGTCGATATTCCGAATATAAGATACCCGTACTCAATATTTATTCAACATTCTATACACTCAAACTCCGATCTTAACAAAACTCGGCAAATCGGTAGATTATGTGTTTATATATATACAAACTAAATGCTTTAAACTTTGTGGAAGATATAAGGTTTTGCGGCTTGCGGGGGCGGGAAAGCCGTGGCAAAATTTATAAATAAACGATCTGACGCCCCTCAAGGGGAATTTTCATACCAAATTGGGTCTCTCTAGCTCTTACAGTATCCGAGATCTAGGTGCTCATACGGACGGACATGGCTAGATCGAATCGGCTGTCATGCTGATCAAAAATATATATACTTTATGGGGTCGGAGACCCTCCTCTTACATACATTTGCACGAATACAATATACTCGTTTACTCTACTAAAGTACGAGTATAAAAAGCAACACACACAGGGCACTTATTAATGCAGAATTTTCAGGATTTTTTGGTGATCTGTCTGTTTGGTCTTTATATTTGCGTAAACTATTGGACCGATCGGTGTGAAATTTTACTGTGTAATAATACGGACCAGGGAAAGGTCAAGGGCTATATATCATCTATATATGGCGATAGGCGATAATAAAAATTCGTCATATCTTTGCACCTATCAGACCGATTTTAAAATAATTTTACTGTATTCTAATTTGGAGCAGGAGAAGGTAAAGGGCTATATATCATTTTGGATAAATGGGCGTGGCACCACCCTCTCATACGGGCGAAAATAAAAGTTCCTCATATCTTTGCACCCATTGGTCCGATTGTAATGAAATTTGTACAGTACAGTAATATCGACCTCAGAAATGTCAAGGGCTGTATATCGATTTTGAAAAATGGGCGTGGCAGCGCACCTCATAGGCGATTATACGAATTCGTCATATCTATGCACCTATTGCACTGATTGCAATTGAATTTGTGCAGTGTAGGAGTATCGACAAAAAAATGTGAAGGGCTATATATAAATTTGGCAAAATAGGCGTATATTAGTATAGTGATATAATTAGATATCGATATATGTATATCGCTATAATGTTTTTTTTTCGATTTATTTGCGTCGATATCTTGAGTTAGATATATGAATACCGAAAATTTAGTTTTCGATATATGTACATCTGTATCTTAAGTTAACGATACATGTATATCTATTGCTTTCTATCAACATAATGATATCGATTGAGGAATGAATATTAATATTGGTATATATCGATACATTTTATTGACGTTCCATCGCCACTAGAATGCGTTAGACCCAAGCACATAAAGTCGCAAGTTTAACCCACCCCCCACTCGAGGTACATTTTTATGAATGGTTTTTCACTTGAATTTATTTCTGTGGGTGGCTACATTGGATATAAGAGATATAAGACGATTTTGTTTTAATTTGGGCGAAAAACAGAAAAGTTATGCTACTAAGTGTTCATTCCGGAACAATTGGTTATATGGAATCTATATGATATTGTTGTCCGATCTTAATCCGATCAGAGCAGCAGACGTAAGACCTTCTCAAACGAATGCAAACCGAATTTGGTTTGATTTGGATGAAAAACAGAAAAATTATGCTCTTAAGTGTTCGCTCCGGAACAATCGGCTATATGGTGGCTATATGATATTGTTGTCCGATCTTGATCAGATCAAGCCAGTCCTAAAATGGATACAAACCGAATTTGGTCTGATTTGAATGAAAAACAGAAAAGTTATGCTCCTATGTGTTCATTCCCGAACAATCGGTTATATGGTAGATATATGATATAGTCGTGCGATCTTTGTCAGATCAGACCAGTCTACGTGTCGCTGCCTTAAATGAATATAATCTGAATTTGCTTTGATTTGAATGAAAAACAGAAAGGTTATGCTTTATGATATAGTTTTCCGATCTTGATCTGATCAATCCAGCGCTTATGAGGCCTCCTCAAATGGATACAACACGAATTTGGTTTGATTTAGATGAAAAACAGAAAAGATATGCTACTAAGTGTTCATTCCGGAACAATCGGTTATATGATCTTGATCAGAACAGGCCAGTGGACGTGGGGCTTATTCAAATTAATACAAACTGAATTTGGTTTGATTTGGATGAAAAACAGAAAAGTTATGCTCTTAAGTGTTCACTCCGGAACAATCGGGTATATCGTAATTATATGATTTAGTTCTCAGATCTGGATCAAATCTTGTCAGCGGACGTTAATAAATACACACCGAATTTGGTTTGATTTGGATGAGAAATATAAATACTAAGTGTTCATTCTAGAAAAATCGGTAATATAGGACTTATATTGATATTGATGGAACTTAAATTAACCAGCGTGCAGACAAAAGAAGCATCTGGCGAAAGATCTCGGGGATTAAAAAAACAACGGACACATCGTGGTCGGAAACACATCCTTCTGTTCGTTGCAAACTTCGTGACATATTTAATATATGTATATATATTCACATTTTTTTGTGAATGGTATAATGAATAACACTTAAAATCTGTGTATGAAGAAATACTTCAGAAAAAATTATATTTTTTAAATTTAACCATATTAAACAAGCTCGAGCTCAAGTAAGTGAGGAAATGCCGATATAACCAAATCGGTTGAAGCTCATTAAACCCGTACACCGTATTCGTGCAAATGAATGTAACAGGAATGGAAAACGTTTCCTGAGACCATAGAGATAAAACCCTTGTATCTACAACAATATTTGAAGTAGTTAGTTGAAACCTGGTTCGCATTTGTATAAAAACATTATGCCTAATTTCGATAGGTGAACTGTAGGCAAAATCGCTAAAAAAGTTTTGGGTTGACAGACATTAATTTATACAAATATACAATAACACATACATACATAAACACAGACGTAACACACGTATACATGCATAACATGTGTAGACGCCTGTCTGCGAAATATGCAAAGATGGTTAGTACGAGTATCTTATAGTCGGATAAAAAGTATATATATATATATTCTTGATCATATGCAACAGCCGACTCGATCTAGCCATGTCCTTTTGTCCTTCTGTATGATCTCCTAGATCTCTGAGACTTTAAGAGCTGAAGTCGCTCAATTAGACTCCTCTAGTATGTCGTCAGATCAAGTTTGTTTTTTAATTTTTTCCAAATCGATAAAAACCTATCTCCCACAATTTTTCACACATTTAGCTAAGACGCAGTTTGTATATGTATTAGCAGATAATCACCGATTTGCCAAATTTCATTAAGATTGGATAATAAATCGTATAAACAAAATCGTATAACAACATTTTGTATGTGAGCAACCCACCCACACAAAAAAAAATTGCATATTTTTGAGTGTCGAATATTGAATAAATGCTGAGTACGAGTATCTTATAGTCGGAATATCGACTTCTCACTTGTTAAAGTTGATCTTGACACCTTACTTTAACACATTCCCTTGTTAATTTCAAATTAATGCTGAATATATATGTGATGGACGTGATCATCGAGGATATCGATAGCTGTAATCGATAAGGCCGGCCGCAGGGCAGGGTTGCCCATAAGGCTGATTCGGTGTTGGGTAACGGAGAAATGAGGGAAATTTTTCAAGGGCACGCGGGCGTTTAGCTGTCAGTGGGCCAATGACCTAAACCAATGGAATGTAACAGGGAATGCATTTGCCGAAAATCGCAACGGTTCCTAGTTTGGGGCAATGGCGGTGCCAGTCATTTAAAAGAGTAGTCGGTGTCGTGGGGTTGGTTGACAGCGAGTGCGGCAATTCGATTGTGTATTTTTTTTTTAAATATCATTCGCAAAATGGTATATTAATTTTGTCAGGAAACTTGCAGCGCATAGCAGGAAGCGTTTCCGACTATATAAAGTATATATATTCTTGATCAGAATGACAAGGGGAATCGATATAACCATGCCGGTCTGTCTGTCCGTCTGTTTCAACGCAAAGATCTTAGAAGTTTTTAAAGCTACAGAGCTAATTTTTGCCAGATGCTCCTTTTCTATGCACGCTGGTTAGGTTCGAGTTTTATCCAGATCGGACAACTATATCATATAGCTCCCATATAATCGATTGTTCCGGAATGATTACTTAGTAACATAGCTTTTCTGTTTTTTTCCCAATCAAATCTAATTCGGATTGTATCCATTTTATGGCGGCCACACGTCCGCTTGCCTTTTCTGATCGAGATCGGAAAACTTTATCATGTAGCTACGATACAACTGATTGTTCCGGAATAAACACTTAGTAGCATAACTTTTCTGTTTTTTATCCAAATCAAACCAAATTTGGTTTGTATCCATTTGAGAAGGCCCCACGTCTACTGGTCTTATCTAATCAAGATCGGACAATTATATCGTATAGCTACCATATAACCCATTGTTCCAAACACTTAGTTGCATAACTTTTCTGTTTATCATCCAAATCAAACCAAATTCAGCTTGTATCTATTTGAGGACACTCTACGTCCTCTGGATTTTTCTGATCAAGATCGAAGAACTATACCATATTACCGATTGTTGCGGTATGAACACTTAGGAACATAACTTTTCTAGTTTTCATCCGAATTAAAACAAATTCGTTTTGTATCTACTACCACATGATCACAGATCAGATTTGATCTAGATCTATTATACATTCACAATGAAATAGGATCCAGTGTTCAAATTTATTTCTGCTACAGTGCTCTACTTCAGGCCTGCTTCTGCACAGGCTGTTCCCATTCCCATTCCATAGGACAATATGGAGACTTAATTGCATTGCTTGGCCAATAATGACGTGAGCAGTTGGGTCATGGCGGCGTGGTAAAGCATCTTCTTCATCATTGCCTCCAGTCGGTCCATTGTAGTGTTGGCTTGACTTGGATCAGGGGGTGTGGGTAGTTGCGGTGCTTGGTTTCCTCCTCGAAGGGTGTTCCCAAAACTCATTGCAGGGTTGATGTGTGCAGAACGGTTTGGAGTGGGTGCTGTGTAGGTTGGTGTAGTGGGTCTAGGCTTCGGGGCTTGTAGTTCCTTGGCCTTTTCGTAAACCGTGCAGCCTTTAGATGAGGCGGAATGGTTACCACTGCAGAGGGCACAGCATGCATGGTCATCATCGGTTTTACTGCACTCGGATGAGATGCGGTTATCACCTCACTTGACGCATTTTGGGAGCGGAAGCACTGGATGACATCCTTACTCTTCAGTGGCGGCTCAATAGTCACAACGCGCTTGCACAGTCGTTTAATGCTGAAGGCATTCTTTTTGTTGCTCGCGCGTTCCAAATTAAAGAAGAATACTGACATAAGCTTTTTGTTGATGCGACTGAGAGCGATTTTGATTTCATTGCCGCGAACGTTGTGTCCTTGTTCAGCAAAAGCTTTCTTTATTTCGCATTGGTCGGTAGTGCGGTGGAGACCCTTGATAACGATCCGCGCTCATCCTTGTCTTCGAAGGTTTGGTATATGATCTTGTTTGAGTTCAAGAAGCCTTTGAGCTTCACAAAGCTCTCCTTGTCTGCCAAATTGACCCTGACTCGACCGTCACTGCCAGGCTTGTACTCCTAGTTGTAATTACCGATGGCCTGGGAGATGTCACTGCGTAGTCCCTTGATGTCACCTACATCGGGGATGAAAATTGGTGGAGGCTTAAAGTTCTTAGCTGTCACAGTGTGGACGCATCCTTGATAGCAGCTAGTGCACCGGGATCCGCGTACATGAAGTTCTCTTCTTTGTCGTCATCTTCTTTTTCCTCTTCATTGTAGTCGGATAGTGCACTGAACCTGTTAGTGTGCATGAGGCTGTACTCCCTGGCATTCATGGCTTTCGTTCGGGGTATCGAGCTTGTATCGCTTTTGCTCAAAGGACCATCTTGCCGCGGCTTAGGAGACACATTTTTCGCCTGAGCCTGCTTCAGCGTTGAGATTCCCTTAGCTTTGGAGGTTCCTCTTACCAGCAGCTTCAGTGGCGTTAGGTGCCTCTTAGGTGCGGCTGGAGCTGGTGGGTTCATCAGCCTGTTGGAGCCGCGCAGAGCGACAACAGCAACGAATTTTCCGGACATTTTTTATTGACGCTACATAATATAGTTCGAATATACCCGCGCACACAAACAATCGTTTTTGGCTGGCCAGGAGGCGGCAAGGGAGGCCAAGGCTGAGCATATAGTTATTTTCGTCTTAGTTTTATATATTCATTAATTTTTTATTATTTACTTTATTTATTTATTTTTGTACACGTCTTTATTTATTTGTTTTATGATTAATTTATTATACCATTTACTAAATGGTATATTAATCTTGTCAGGACTATAAAAAGTATATACATTCTTGATCAGCATGACAAGGGGAATCGATATAACCATGCCCGTCTGTCCGTCCGTCTGTTTCAACACAAAGATCTCAGAAGCGTTAAAAGCTACAAAGCTGAAATTACTGATGCTTCCTTTGTCTGCACGCTGGCTAAGTTTGAGTCTTATCTAGATCGGACAGGTTTATCATATAGCCGTCTTATAACCGATTGTTCCGAAATGAACACTTAGGAGCATAGCTTTTCAATTTTTCATCAAAATAAAACCAAACTCTGTTTGTATCAATTTGAATAAGCCCCACGTCCACTGGTCTGATCTGATCAAGATCGGAGAACCATATCATATACCTACCATATAGCCGATTGTTTCTGAAAGAACTTTTAGAAGCATAACTTTTCTGTTTTTCATCCAAATCAAACCAAATTCATCATTCATTCTTTTGAGGAAACTCTACGTCCGCTGGCCTGTTCTAATCAAGATCGGAGACACTATATCATACAGCTACCATGTAACCGATTGTTCCGGAATGAACAATAATAGCATAAGTTTTCTGTTTCTCATCCAAATTAAAACACTCCATCTAGATTTGATCTAAATCGGATATATATTTACAATGTAAAATGTAGCTTTCATTCCTTGTTGTTTTTGTCAATTCACTTTTTTTTATATATCTCGTCTTAATTCATGTTTCTTATATCGATTTGTACATTTTTTTGTATGTATTATATGCATATTTTATTGTATTATTATTGTTTATTGTATATGTTATATTCAGCCGGATGCAAATAGGTGCCGTTTGTGAGTGTTGTGAAATGTGTAATTCGTGTCTGTGAATTCTGTTTTTATACTCGTACTCTATTAGAGTAAACGAGCATATTGTATTGGTTCAAATGTATGTAACAGGCAGAAGGAAGCGTCTAAGACCCCATAAAGTATATATATTCTTGATCAGCATCAACAGTGGATTCGGTATGGGTACCTGAAGCTAGCTTTCCCTTTATGTTTCATTTATACGTTTGTTTACCCCACATCAAATTCATTTAGATATCCTGATAAGATATTACAAATAATATTATCAATTAATTAACAAATTTATAATACTCATTGTCTATTTGCTTGCTATCAATAATATTGTAGGTATTTAAATTTGACACATAGTCCAATTAATTAGCTAATGGTCTAAATGGACATATATGTAATGTCATAGTGCTTATCAATTTAGTTTAGCTATTTCGTTTTTTTTTTTTTGGCGGGTGTGAGTAATAAATGCTATTTGCTCTATTTTGCTTAGATACGTTTTGTGAAATTGATAAATATGGTATATGAGTTCAGTTCAACTCAGTTGAGAAGTGTCCGCATTACGGTACGGTCGAGCATTAGCTGCTTTATAATATCGACTATCGGTGATTAGATTTCGATTGCACATCTTGATGGTTATTTTATCCTTTTTGTTGTTTCTATACTCGTACTCAAGTCGAGTAAATGAGTATATTGTATTCGTGCAAATGTATGTAACAGGTAAAAGAAAGCGTCTCCGACTCTATAAAGTATATATATTCTTGACGGACATGGCTAGATCGACTCGGCTGTTGATGCTGATTAAGAATATATATACTTTATGGGGTCTTAGACGCTTCCTTCTGCCTGTTACATACATTGGCTTGAATACAATATACTCGTTTAATCTACTAGAGTACGAGTATAAATATATCAAAAAATTTTTCATACTTACGAGTGTATCGAATATTAAATAAGTGCTGAATACGAGTATCTTTTAGGCGGAATATCGACTACAGCGTTCTTGCTTTTTTTTTTTTGTTTGTTATTATTGTGTTTGTGGTGAGTGAGTGTGAAAATGTTTTCTATATTTCGTCGAATTGAGTTCGTTTCTAACCGAGTTATCAGCAGAGAATATGCGGACAGATATCCGTTTAATTTTTGTTGTTCACTACGTGTCGATTGAGCAATGCTTGCTTATCTTTTATACAAATGTACTTATTTCTGTTACACGATGAGTATCCCACCATACAAAGTTGCTAAAACAACAAAGTAGATTTCATGGTCCGTGCCTTTCTTGCCCCTTTCTGCCCCTTTCTTAAGGGGGGATTTATAACTTTTGCAATGCAATATGTGCAAATTAAAACTTTTGAACTTCACCGATATTTAATATTCTATCGCTTATTTTTTTTCTTTGAGAGTTCGTATACCATTCATCAAAATTTGTGATGGTACATACAGGTATAATAATTTTGTCAGGAAGCTTGCAAGACATAGTAGAAAGGGTTTCCGACTGTACAAGGTATATATATTCGATGAGGGGAGCCGATATAGCCATGGCCGTTCGTCTGTCCGTCTGTCAACCCACTCAATATCTGCAATGTAGGTTACGGATGTCCGAAGAGACACCCTATCGTTGCTGATTTTCGCTCTGTTTAAATTTTTAAGCACTACAAATCTGCTTTACCTGGCTTGTTTGTGTGATGTTCCGTTAAAACGCTAAGAATTTTCAACTTTTTGCAGTCAGCATGTTGCGTATTCTACGAAATTTTATTTAAATTTTTTCCATTTCCAATATAAATTCGCTTCTATCTGCTGTTTTCGCAAGTAATTATTATTTATCAGTAATTTCTGATTACATGTGTACCATTGTTCTCGATAAATATGTATTTATGTATGTGCACCTGAAAGAACAGAGTATTTTTGGCTGGCGATTAAACGAATAACTCGCTGTTGATTTCATTATCGTCAGATTTGTCGGCTTCTATGTGGGTGTACGCGACAAAGAATTTTGCACATGCTTGATAGAATGTAGGCAACATTATCAATTGCTAATAGCACTTTTTTCTCCTTAACTACGCAGCATTTTATATTTGCATTTCAGGGCTATGCCTCTTAAGCTTATAGAGTGTTGTTTTAGAATAAATACCTTTCAACATAGAGGCAATAAATTTCCCATATATGTGTTTTTAACGGTTATTAAATTTTGCCAGACGATGTCCGAGATATTGTGTTCGAACTATTGCAATATAAAAGTACTTTATGCCATTTATAATTTTAAAACGGATCGAATGATTATTAACTTTATTATCCTGTCAAAAACGAGTACCATCTGTTTAGGGACTATTGCAAAATTTTGAGCAAGTTGCGACATTTAGTTTGTGTTTGATAGCCATTGAAAGCAGATACTTTTGTAAAGTTCGATGACAATGAAAATATAGCAAATTTTGTATGCTCATCTAGCATTATTTTGTACGTAAAAAAACTAGCACCTATTGAAATAAAGCTTTGATTGGCTCTGGTGACTTTAGAATCAATGGATAATAAGTGGAACTGAACTACGTTGTGGGTGTACCTGGTGTGTTGTACAGGCGATGTCGAACTGTCGGACGCTCAAAACAGATTGGCAGGCAAATCGAGCAAATCATTGGAATGATAATCAAAGAATAAAAGTTAATGATATAACTGACAGTGAAGTCATCTGATCTAAGCAGCAGTTTCACATTTTCAATTAATATTGGCACATGGTGAAGCTGTCCGCGCGATTGGTGCTGCCATTGCTGACACTTAACCACAATTGTTGACACTTGACCAATTCAAGGGAATATTTAGCGATGTTCAACGGAAATCCGAACAAGTTTTTGGGGATGTTTCCTAACCATGGACGAAGCATTGATCTATCAGCAACTCTACAGATTAATGAATAGTGGACTTCTTCGAATAGACGCACACCAAAAGAAATCAAAATGTGTCTGTCGGCCAACCACAGTTTTTTAGGATACCTCGATCATCAGTGATTACTATTTACAGCATTTCAATAGATTTTTTCAAAGAAAACAGTGCGCTACTATGGAATGCCATGATACAAATGAATATATTGAGCTACAAACCATTAATTATTAAAAATGTCATTATCGAATCATGAACACTTGCAAAAACTCAATGTTTTACATTCTTTATTGAACATCAATTTCTATAATTTGAAAATCTAAGTCGGGAGAGATATTTATTTACAAATTTAAAAATATATACTTTATTAATTATGATCGCAAGTGATTCAGTTGCTTGGAAAATAATTTTAGATCGTGTCACATATTTACTGATTTTAAATGTATATAGTTCTTGGAATTATTATGTTTTCCAGAGTGGCACAATTCTCGCGGCCGAAGAAAAATGGTGAACGTTGGTAACTGGGACAAGTTCTTGCTACTTCTGTGGAAGAATTGGACGCTGCAATGGAATCATAAATGGCAATTAGTCATTGAACTGCTGCTGCCAGCCATATTCTCATTGCTGCTAGTATTGGTACGAACGCTTGTGACAGCGGAGCCCAGGCCCATTACTAATTTTACCGAACTTCACATAGACAATCTAGATATATTCAAGTAAGTAAGCAACCATTTATAATACGACTATTGTCCGTTATTTTGGGTTTAAACCGGATTTCCACTTTAAATGAAATGCAAACTTCGTAAATTCAAGTTGAGTGTTGCAGTTGAAAAGCTTAATATCAAAGCTTAATGCCAGTTTTCATATCTTTATGGAACTAAGTTTTACATTGTATAAACTTATCGAAGGGGTTATTTTCTCTTTCAATACTTAATCGAAATCTTAAAGGCAATATTATAGATGCTTATAATTAAATGCAAAATAAAGAAGAAATTAAAGCTAGCTTCGGCTTGCCGAAGCTTATATACCATTTTCATTGTAAATATAAAGCCGATCTAGACCAAATCTGGATGAAGTGGATACAAGGGATACAAGACGAATTTGTTTTAATTTGGATGAAAAACAGAAAGTTATGCTACTAAGTGTTCATTCCGGTTATATGCTAGCTGTATAAAATAGTTCTCTGATCTTGATCAGATTAAGCCAGCGGACGTGGGGTCTCCACAAAGGGATACAAACAGAATTTGGAGTGATTTGGATGAAAAGGGAAAAGTTATGCTGTTAAGTGTTCATTCTAGAACAATCGGTTATACGGGAGCTGTATTATATAATTGTCCGATCTTGATCAGATCAGGCCAGTGAACGTGCGGCTTATTCAAATTGATACAAACCGAGTTTGGTTTATTGGTTATATTGGAGCTATTTAATATCGTTGCCCGATCTGGATAAAACTCGAACTTTACGAAATAAATAAAGAGTGTTTTAGTCTTATAGTCGGAATATCGACTGTAGATTTCTTACTTGTTTTTTTTTTGGTGGGGTGCTCCCATAAAAAAAGATTTTTTTTTCGTTTTTGTCTACAATTATTATCTGATCTTAATTAAATTTGGTAAATCAGTAGATTATTTGCTAATACATATAGCCCGAGTTTCAACTAAATGCGTTTAGAGTTGTCGGAGATATAAAGTTTTTATCGATTTGCGGGGCGTGGCAAAATTGTGAAAAAACGCATTCTGACGTCTATATACGTGACCTACATTTGGTGACCTTATCTCTTGTAGTCTCCGAGATATAGTTGTTTTTGTGGATAACGTGCTGCTCGTTTTGCGGGGGTGGAAGTTTAATAAAAACTTGATCTGACACCCTAAAAGGGGAGTCTACATACCAATTTGGTGACTCTAGCTCTTGTAGTCTTCGAAATCTAGGTGTTCATACGGACGGACAGAGGGACATGGCTAGATCGACTCGGCTGTTGATGCTGATCAAGAATATATATACTTTACGTCCGAAGATCGGACGACTATTTCATATATCTACCATATAACCGATTGCTCGGGAATGAACACTTAGTAGCATAACTTTTCCTATTTTCAAAATCAAACTAAATTCGATTTCTATCCATTTGAGGAGGGCTCACGTCCGCCAGATTTTATATAGATCAGTTATACATTTACAATGTGAATGTTATATAAGCTTCGGCAAGCCGAAACTACCCTTCCTTTCTTGTTATACCATTCACAAAATGGTATAAGGTAGTTTGCTACGCATAGAAAGAAGCGTTTCCGACTGTATAAAGTATATATATATATTCTTAATCTGTATAACAAGGAGAGTCGATATAACCATGTCCGTCTGTCCGTCCGTCTCAAAGATCTCAGAAGTCTTACAAGTTACAGAGCTTCTTTTGTGTACACGATGAGTGATTTCGAGTTTTGTCCAGATCGGACAACTATATCATATAGCTACCATATAACCGATTGTTCCGGAATGAACACTTAGTAGCACAACTTTTCTGTTTTCATCGAAATCAAACCAAAGACCCCACGTCTACTGGTCTGATCTGATCAAAATCGGATCACATACCTATCATATAACCGATTATTCCGAAATTAACACTTTTATATCTTATATCGCTTGTATCCACTGTAGGCATACGTCACCGACCAGGTTTGATCTAGATCGGTTATGTATTTACAATATGAAAGGAATATAAGCTTCGGCAAAACGAAGCTAGCCTTCCTGTCTTTTTATTATCTTCTCTATCTATCTAAAAGTAACATTCGATTGAAATTGTAACAAGCCCTGCATACGTGCCTTTTGGTGTGTTGTAATTCAATGTTCCTTTTAATAGAGTTTTTCTTAGCGTTGCATATAAGCTCGTGCAGGGCTGAAATCGATAAATATATTATTCCCATTAAAAGGTAGATGTAATATAATAAATAGATAACTTGTTGCAAATGTCTTTTAAAGTCGCAAATATCGTGGCTTATAACTAGTACTGCAGCTGGATTCCTGATCCACGACTTAATTTTGTAGTTCTATATCATACTCCTAGTTTCCTTTTATTTTCCTTGCATTACCTACAATCTATTGCATTACTATACTTAGTCTTCAAGGCTTACAAAAACGATTCCATCTAAAACTAGGCCCTTAATCTTTCAACTTTGTTGGCATGAATAATACTTTGCCTCACTATTGTATATGTGTATTTTTGAATGCAAAACAACTTTCCAGAGATGTTATCCAAAATTCACGTCGCATGCACGCTCTCATAGCGCTGCTCATGTCCAAGAAGAAGACAAGGTAAAGAATTTGAATTACCAAAAAAAAAAAAAAAACGGAAGGCTTAATGTTTTCGGCAATAGCCGAATCTTTAAATACCCATGCAGAACCGTATATTGTAACTTTCGGAATCAGTTATAGTCGCAAGATGTACATTTTGTTTATTTAAAGATTGAAGCTGTGTTAGCATCAGCTAAATTTGCAGTCGTGGAGAAAAGTTAAAGTCTACTGAAGCTAGCTGCAGCTGAAATTTATGTTAGCTTTTCTATGTTTTTCAACTGTGCATCTATAGCTTGCCCGTAGTAGAAATTAAAAATGCCAAGGCTTTTCAATTTAAAAACTGCTGCAGGATAGCAACAGCACAAAAAACAGCCAAGTTGATGTTGCGAGCGACAGGTATGCTTGAGAGCGGTCGCCATATACATACGTGCACCTTGGTTATTGTTTCGATTGGTTTAGATTGCCACTATAAACAAGAGAATCTCGTGGCTATAGGAGGGGGTGCGAGATACATCACAACTTCTGCCTTTGCACTTTTGCTTTTCTCGCGTTAAGGTTGGTTTATCAAGGGCCTTGGATATCTGGGCAAGCTAAATATGTGCTCGTTTTGACCAAAGCAAAGTATACATGAACACACAGTCTCCTCGTATGTTTTGCTCTTATAGTGAGTTCTGCAAGTGTAAGAAATAGCCTATGCCCTTTGTTTTCACGTTTCTATATCGATTATTCTTTTTATTAAATTTGGTTTTAATTTTGGCATGACACTGCACTAAACCGTAAGCTAAGAAAGCACACAGACAGACGCACCACACACACGCTCCAATACTCGTAACAAAGGTGCTGGAGACCACTCTGACTAACACTGCATGCCTTTAGCTTGCTCTTTAAAAGTAGCCAACAATTTGCGTAAATAACCCAAATCCTATGTGCATATTATAATCCATAAAGCCAAAGACTAATCGACTAATATATATAAATCCCGCAAAACAGTGAAAAGATGCGACTTAATAATGCAATGGGCCCGAATTATTGGCTTTATTACTCGCCCTACAATAGCGAGCTGGATAAACTCGTTAACGAAACATCCCGAACGTTGCAGATGGCTGGGTACAGGGGCTACGAGAATTCTTCCGTACTGCAGAGCTCTGTAGTGGCGGACAATGCCTTTGCGGGCGTACAATTTAATGACTCATGGGCCGATCTGAAATCTCTGCCGGACGAATTGGACTTTGCGCTACGCTTTCCATCGGAGTCGCGCACAACTACGCTGAACATTGGCTTTACGTGGTTAACGATGCGATTGTTTCCCATTATCGATTTGACGGGGCCACGTAATGCCGAATCTGAAGATGGCGGCATTCCGGTGGGCTATTTGCGAGAGGGATTCCTGCCGGTGCAGCATGTGTTGAGCATGGCGTATTTGCGGCAAAAAAATCAGTCAGTTACATTGCCGGAAGTGCTCATGCAACGATATCCGTATCCCGAGTATATTTCCGATCAGTTGCTCGAAGGTTTGTCCTCCATAATGTCGCTGATCATATTACTGAGCTTCCTCTATCCGTGCACATACATCACCAAGGTGAGTGGACGTGGCATGGTACCTAATGTCTAATTTTAAATGGTGTCACACGGCCTTTGAGCTTATACTTGCAGTACATAACCGGTGAAAAGGAAAAACAGCTCAAGGAGGTGATGAAGATCATGGGACTCAGCAACTGGCTACATTGGACAGCCTGGTTTGTCAAGTCCTTCGCCATGTTGACTATTTCGGCCGTTCTAATATCCATACTGATGAAGATCCAATGGAGCGATGGTGTGGCCGTGCTAAGCTACGCAGACTTTTCAGTGCTGCTCGTCTTTTTCATGGTCTACATTATTACTAGCATTTGCTTCTGCTTTATGATGGCCACGTTCTTCTCCAAGGCCAGCACAGCTGCTGCCGTTACGGGTCTGATCTGGTTTATAGCCTACATACCGTTCTCCTTCACGATCAACACCTACGACGATATGTCGCTGGGCAGCAAGCTGGGATGGTGTCTCATCTCCAACACGGCCATGGGCTTCGGGTTTAAGTTAATACTGGGCTTTGAGGGCACCGGCGAAGGTCTGCAATGGAGCAACTTGTTTACGCCCGTCTCCGTCGATGACTCGCTGACCGTGGGAGCCGTTATGCTTATGATGCTGCTTTCATGTTTCATATATATGACCATCTGCCTTTATGTGGAACAGATTCTGCCCGGCGACTTTGGAGTGCCGCGCAAATGGAATTTTCCTTTCAGCAGAAAGTTCTGGTGCGGCGAGAGCGAATATATTGGTGTTGAGGATATGCCCCATGGCCATGTGGAACGAAGCGACCCGAAAGCCTTCGAAGTAGAACCGCAGGACAAGCACATTGGTCTACAGATGCGCAATCTGAAGAAGAAATTCGCCGATAAAATGGTTGTCAAAGGTCTCTCAATGAACATGTTTGAGGACGAGATCACCGTCCTGCTAGGCCACAATGGCGCCGGCAAGACCACCACCATATCCATGCTGACTGGCATGTTCCCGCCCACGGCTGGCACGGCCATCATTAATGGCAGTGACATACGCACTAACATCGAAGGGGCACGCATGTCCCTGGGCATTTGTCCACAGCACAATGTGCTCTTTGACGAGATGAGCGTGTCCAATCATATACGCTTCTTTAGCCGCCTAAAGGGGCTGCGCGGCAAGGTGGTTGAGTACGAAGTAGCTAAATACCTAAAGATGATCGAACTGGAGGACAAGGCCGATGTGGCAGCGTCCAAACTGTCGGGAGGCATGAAGCGTAAGCTGTCCGTGTGTTGCGCCTTGTGTGGTGACACAAAGGTGGTGCTCTGCGATGAGCCCAGCTCAGGCATGGATCCGTCGGCAAGAAGGCAGCTCTGGGATTTGCTGCAGCAGGAGAAAGTAGGACGCACTGTGCTATTGACCACACACTTTATGGACGAAGCTGATGTTCTGGGCGATCGCATAGCCATCATGTGTGACGGTGAACTCAAGTGTCATGGAACCTCGTTCTTCCTAAAAAAACAATACGGCTCGGGTTACCGGCTTGTAAGTAAAGAAGACTTTAAGTGATATAAATCAATATAGCTCGACCTAGCTTCACCGGAGCTAAGTAGCCAAAGCAGACGAAGCTAT
The DNA here is from genome assembly GCA_037043425.1 of Hirtodrosophila duncani. Classification (NCBI taxonomy): domain Eukaryota; kingdom Metazoa; phylum Arthropoda; class Insecta; order Diptera; family Drosophilidae; genus Hirtodrosophila; species Hirtodrosophila duncani. Next base: position 154,495 of record JBAMBM010000807.1, read on the forward strand.
TTGTCACCTAGTCTAACCAAATCACACTAAATATTCAAACCTACGGCAACCTAATGTATTCGTGTTAGCCTGTCATTACTCGTCGATACCCGACGTCGTCTGACGGTACCACACTTGAGTAGCCTAATCCAGTGTAACTTGCTAAGCTATGGATCCAATCTAATTCAATTCGTAATTGTCTTTTGTAAACCAACCACTTGCTTTTGTTTCAGATCTGTGTGAAACGTGACAACTGTGAGGTGAATGAGGTGACAGCGTTGCTGAACGAGTTCATACCGGACCTACAACCAGAGGCTAACATTGGTGCCGAACTCTCCTATCAACTGCCGGACAGTTTTTCATCTAAGTTCGAGGAAATGTTTAGCGCCCTTGAGCAACGATCGCAGGAACTTCATCTTAATGGTTACGGTGTCGGAATCACCTCCATGGAAGAGGTATTCATGAAAGTCGGCGCGGAGAAGGATGGCGCAGGCAAGCTGAAAAATCAAAGCGCTATCATGAATGGCGGTACGGGCTATGCTGAGGAGGACAACGAATCGATGCAGTGTAAGCAGTTTTTGAACTTGATCTCTTTGGCTTGGATAAGCTCAATTTACTGTTTGCAGCGGATGGTGTGTTCTCGGACAACAGACGTCTGCTCGAGGGCATGCATCTATTCGTAAATCAGTGGCATGCCATGCTGCTGAAGAAGCTGCTCTATACGTGGCGCAATAAGCTGCTGCTGGTGATACAGAATGTTATGCCCATTTTCTTTGTGGTGGTCACCGTATTGATTTCGCGCACGCAAGGCACCTTCCAAGAGCTCAAGCCCATCACCATGAGTCTGACGCAGTATCCAGTGGCGGTTTCAGTGCTAGATCGCTCGGAGATCGCCTCCAATGGCACACAGGCTGCACGCATAGCCGATTATTATGAGCAGATTGTCACGTCCTACGGTTCGAGCTATGACTACGAGTCCACTGGAAGTCAAAAATTCTCCAAATACATACTGGAGCTGGGCAAGACCATACAGGTGCGCATTAATGCACGCTATCTAGCTGCCGCCAGTATGAGCGAGACGAAGATTGTCGCCTGGCTGAACAATCAGCCGCTGCACACGGCCCCGCTGACCATCAATCTGGTGCACAATGCCATAGCTCGCGCGGTGATTGGACCAAACGCACGCATAGCCGTGACCAATGCACCGCTACCGTACACGGCTCAAACGCTACTCACACAATTGAACACGGGCAATAACCTGGGGACCCAGCTGGCCACCAATCTGTGTTTCTGCATGTGCTTTGTCAGTGCGCTCTATATACTGTTCCTCATCAAGGAGCGCGAGTCACGCTCCAAGCTGTTACAGTTTGTCGGCGGCGTCCGGGTGTGGACCTTCTGGCTGTCGCAGCTGCTCTGGGACTTTGTGACCTACACTGTAACGGCGCTGATTGTTATAGCGACAATTGCTTGCTTCCAGGAGGACGGTTTTACCTCATTATCGGAGCTGGGCCGTTACTTTTTGCTGTTGTTAATATTCGGTTCCTCTGTGCTGCCCTTCACATACATTGTGTCACTGTTTTTCAAGGAGCCAGCTACTGGTTTCTCGCGCGTCTCAATCATTAACATCTTTGCTGGCATGGCGCTGTTCATTGTAGTCGTTGTGATGTCCTTTGACGTGTTCGACACCAAGGACACAGCCGATTTGCTCGGCTGGATTTTTCGCATCTTTCCACACTTCTCATTGGCCATGGGCCTGAACAAGGCATACATCAATGTAGCCACACGCACTGCCTGCGATAGGGTTGGCGCCCTGCCGCCCATATTGCTCTGCGAGCTGGTGCCCAAATGCTGCAGTGAGTGCGAATGATATAATATTAAAAGTATTTCGTGAGCATCTTCTAAACTAATAATAACTTTCGCTTTAGATTTGAAACCATTTTTTGCTTGGGAAGAACCCGGCATACTGCCGGAAACAATCTACATGGCATCCACAGCAGTTATTTTCTTCCTGATTATCGTCTTACGTGAATTTGGTTTCGTAAGTGAGCTCATCTATATGGTGCGTAAGCGAGCTATGTAAGTAATAAGAAAGTAAGAAGAGGGTATCATTGGAGAGGATGCACGAAAGAGAGACAAAAGATAGCGCAAGTCGCAGCTCCGTTATGAGAGTGAGCCATTAATAACGTCATAAATGTATCGTGTATGCATGTATAAATACAAGTGTGCAATTTAATTCGCCGTCTGCAATCATTTAAAACATGATTTTAAAAAATAGTAGTTGATTCCAGATCCGATGTCCATAGATAAAATATCTTTGGTTTTAGCTTCCTATAAGTAAATTCATACTTTTTTAACTGCAGCTTGTCTTAAAACACTAACTCGCCTCAATCAAAGGAAAACCAGGAAAAACATTATTCAGATCATCAGTTAATTATATGATAACATAGTAACATTATTTCAAATATTGAAACAATTCATATTCATTATGAATTAAATTATCAAGATTCAATCGTAGAGATCTAACTAAAACAGTCATAAGATCATTTAAGATAATTTTTAATTTTTTTTTATCTAGTCTTTACTTCGGCTGCAAGATCTAATCCATCTCGCATGCTCACAAATCCGGCAGCAGGCAATGGTTTCACCAGGTTTCAGCCAACCGATGAACTGTGGACACTTACTCAAAAATAATTCGTTTGTTTTAAATTTGTTCTTTTGAAAAATCGATCCTTGATGTCGATTTGTGACGATCTTGTATGGCACTTGAGACCATGAGCTATACTAATGCAACTTTGGTTGTCTCTCAATATTCTATTGCCTTTATCAAATTTTATATTTATAATCAGTGAAGCTGCTACTGAGTTCTATTCGTTTTGTATTCCAAGTTACCAAACAAAAATCAAACACTTTAAACATATACCCAATCGTGCTTTTTGTATCACTCTCACCTTCGGCCCAATCAGAATCAACATAACCAATAATAGTGCTCTTAAAACTTAACTTTATTCAGAAGTCAACTTTAAATCAATACTTATTGTACTCGTGCTCTAGTAGAGCAAATGACTATATTGTATTCGTAGGTACAGGGTATTTTACTGTCGATCGGGCTCGACTGTAGCGTTCTTACTTGTTATACCCTGTACCTATAGTATAATGGTATAAGGTAAAGAAAAGCGCTTTCGATCCCGTAAAGTATATATATTCTTGATCCTCCGTATAAACATCTAGATTAAAAACATATTTTGCATGAGAGCACAAGTGTATTTAAAGTGTATATATTCATGATCACCATCAACAGCCTTTGGCTGCATTGAACCCTACTCATGTATCTAAAATGTCTACTACCTAGGAGTAAATCGAAGATTGCAAGACTGCAAGATCTGCAAAGCTCCTCTGTGGCACATGGAATGCAAAAAGGGTATAGGTGGGAATTTATTTTTATGGCCTAAATGAACTTGTGAAAAATTCTTTGAGCGAATTTACATAAATATATGTACTTTTCAAGTAATTACAAACAATTCCCATATTAACAGCAAACCACCGCCAGCACCGGAGGAAGGTTACCTGGACGACGATGTTGACAGCGAACGGCAACGCATCTTGAGCATGAGTGCCAGCGATATTGCTAACAAGAACTTGGTATTGGATCGAGTGACCAAATATTATGGCAAGTTTCTAGCCGTCAATCAGGTGTCACTGTGCGTGCAGGAGTAAGTAGCCCTATCTGAAGTTAGTTGATATAGTTGATAATGGTTGATGAACTTGATGCCCGACAGCGTGGAGTGCTTTGGCCTGCTTGGTGTGAATGGAGCTGGCAAGACAACCACCTTTAAGATGATGACTGGTGATGAGCGTATTAGCTCCGGTGCCGCCTATGTGCAGGGCCTTAATCTGGAGTCGGACATGAATGGAATTTATAAAATGATCGGATATTGTCCACAGTTCGATGCATTGTTGGACGATCTGACCGGACGTGAAACTCTTCGCATATTCAGCTTGCTGCGCGGCGTCCAACCGGAGCGCATTAATCAGTTGTCCGAGGAATTGGCGAAATCGTTTGGCTTCATGAAGCACATTGACAAAGAGACGCGTGCCTACAGCGGTGGCAACAAGCGCAAGCTAAGCACCGCCATCGCCGTAATCGGCAGTCCATCGGTCATTTATTTGGACGAGCCCACCACTGGCATGGATCCAGCTGCCCGGCGACAATTGTGGAACATGGTGTGTCGAATACGTGACTCGGGCAAGTCCATTGTCCTCACCTCGCACAGCATGGAGGAATGCGAGGCGCTGTGCACGCGCTTGGCTATCATGGTTAACGGCGAGTTCAAATGTATCGGCTCTACGCAGCATTTGAAGAACAAGTTCTCCAAAGGTCTCATACTAAAGATCAAGGTGCGACGCAATTTAGATGCACTGAAGTTGATGCGCAACAGCAGCTATTCGCGGCACGACGATGAGCCAACGGTGGCCACACAGCTGGCCAACCAGGACATCAGCAATGTCAAGGAATTTGTAGAACGCGAATTCCTCAATTCCATACTGCAGTACGTTCTAGTCCTAAAGGAAATCAATGCAGAAAATACGGACTGGCACTTGAACGGTGCCCAAAACCTGACAATAAATTCAAAACTATTGCCTCCCAATCATCTGGACGCCCATTGTACCAGTCCGAACCTGCATTCTACATAAAACACTTAAGCTCCAAACCCTTCTCACTTTCACTTTCAGGGAGGAGTACCAAGGTATTTTAACGTTTTACATTCCATTGACGGGCATCAAATGGTCACAAATCTTTGGCCTCATAGAACGCAAACGCGAGGAGCTAAACATTGTGGATTATTCCATCAGTCAGACCACGCTGGAGGAGATATTCCTTGAATTTGCCAAATATCAGCGTGAGGACACGCGTGCAACGAAGTGAGCTATATATATATATATATATATATATATAGTATATATATATATATATATATATATATATATATATATATATATATATATTGATATTATGTTATATATATATTTAGTATTTTGTATATATAAAATATATATAACATTATATCAATAACACCTACAAGCGCATGCACACACGGGCCAAGTCATACCTCATGAGAGTGCAGCCCTGCCTCCACCTCTGCACCTCTTCATAATGTATTTTAATTTTAAAAAATGAACAAACTTTTAGCTAATTTCTTGGTTATTGGTGTAGTAGCTTATGCTTGCTATGTGCCTCTGCCTTCAGACATAACTGACACAAAAACGCTCATATCCTATAGCCGCCTAACTAAAGGTAGTATGTAGAGATATGTAACTTGCGATTGCAAACACAAAAGCACATCATGCTTCACACGCGGTTACTCTACGAATATTGTATGCCTCTACATTCAGCCAATGTTAGGTGTATCTAAAGTGTATGCATCGTTAGTTCAACAATAGATAATCTACATTAATAGATGCTTTAAAGTTAATTAACAGCGAATGTCAAACTTTGGTGGGCACAGCGAAGCTGGCATCGTACTCGTACTGTTTGCATTTTCAGGAAACGTCTGTCGTCAAAATGTATAATCAAATGCTATTAAGTGGGCGTGGCACCGCCCACCTTCTCCCCGTTTTAATACAAAGTGGAGCTCGCTTTTTCGGATCGTTCCTATGACAGCTACATGATTTAGTCATCCGATCTGGTCAAAATGTATATATATCATGGACAAGACTGCAAAACTAGTCTATACTTTTTAAAATTTTGCCGACATCAAGCATTTATAAATTGTAAATGGAAGAAAAAGAAAAAATGAGAAAACTCTATTTGGGCGCTTTAAAAAAATGTGTATAAATTTGCTATTTACGAATATATTTTCATGATCAATAGCTTAAATTGTGTACTATAAATATTTTTGATTCATTTATTTTCATTTTTTAAAGCCCATTAAATATGAAAACGTGATAAAAAAAACTTGTATTCTTAAAAGGGAAACTAATTCTATAAGCCAATTGACAATAAGAGAGTAGTAACTCATAGGATATTCAATTAAGATTCTTTTGAAAGTAAGCTGGAATTGATCGGTGCTGTTGTTCTCCTGTAATTCCCCAAAAACGATCAGCACTTTTTATGGCAACTAAAAGTGAGGTTAAGTACTTTTGAGAATATTTGGGAAACCCGCACAAATATGCATATTAGGCTTAAGTCTCCTAGTTCACAATTGATTACTCTTTGAAATGCATATATATTCACATTTTCACCGAGTGTCACCGTAAACTCTTTGTAAAGGTAATACTTCATAACAACATTTTTTTGAGACAAACTTTTAAATTACACGGTACAACACTTAACACACAATATATCAACAACGCAAATCTACCAACACATAGATCGAACAACACTGATTAATATCCATCGCAAATTTCAATTTAAAAGCATTTTGTATTTTTCTGCGAGGCTTTTAAAATTAACCTAAACAGGTGAAAATAAAAGGAAAGGCTAGCCTCGGCTTGTCGAAGCTTATATACCATTCACATTAAAAATATATAACCGATTTAGATCAAATCTTCTCGGCGCGCGTAGGCTACTGGAGATAAAAGTCGAATTTGTTTTGATTTGGATGAAAAACAGAAAAGTTATGCTAATAAGTGTTTATTGCGGAACAATCAGTTATATGGTAGCCAAGGCCGTAGCCAGCGGGATGAACGGGGGCCGTTGCTTCACCCTACAACTGGACTTTCAGTATAAATTCACTATCAATTTGCCTAATGGTAGAAAATGTATTGATGTTGCCCCCCCTTGGACCGGTCGGCCCTTCCCTCTACGGACAAAGCTGGCTACGCCATTGGATGGTAGCTATATGATATAGTTGTCCGATCTTGATCAGATCAGGTCAGCGGACGTGGGGCCCCCTAAATGGATACAAATCGAATTTGGTTCAAAAAGAAAAGTTATGCTTATCCTAAATTATCCTAAGTGCTTATTCCGAAACAATCGGCTATACGGGAACTATATGATATAGTTGTCCGATGTGGATTAAACTTGAACTTAACCAGCGTGCAGACAAAATAAGCATCCTTGTCATTCTGATCAAGAATATATATATATACTTTATACAGTCCTGACAAAATGAATATACCAATTTGTGAATTTTATAAACATAAGCATGTGCTTTTCGTTTCAAACAGCTGACTTTGACAGCTCTTACCTTAAGGGTGGGGCCAAGGTTAAAAAATCTGTTGTGTAACATGAATGGATGGATGGATGTATTTCCAGCGTATTGTTGCCAAATTCCGCATAGTGCACTGTTCGAAAAAACATACTAGCTGCAAATGTGTAATTTAATGCTTGGTAAATTCGAAAATTGGAATTAGTGTGTATTTCATTATTATAGTTTTGTATATTTTTGTGCAATTTCAATTGCAAACGAAGTTTCCTTTTCGTTTGCAAAATTGTATAATACAATAATTCAGTAATTTTTAGTGGTCTCAATGGTCAATACTCAATGGGTGACCAACGCTGCTTTAGAACACCACCATCCAAGCTCCAGCCCCCGGATCTGCCGTAGAAGTGGTACATATGTATCTTAAGTATTTTGAGACCGTGTCATGGTATTGGTATGATAGCTAAAAGAAATCTTAGCGCAAAGTAGTCTTATAGCAATCACGATTCTAGCGGAGACAAAGTAATGCTCAATGAGCCTAAACTGACTTATAGGTAGTACTATACTTGTTAAATAAATTATACACATTTTTGAAAAGCGCAGTGACAATCGAGTTCACAAAAATATGTGAATTTTAGAAGTGTATAGGACAATTAGGATCTGAATCACAAACGTTTTTTCCAGCACACAATTTAAGAAGTAAATATATTAGGTTCTTCGGCTATGCTGCGCCTGGCCCATGCCGAAGTAAATATCATAGAATTTTGCATAAAATAAAACACGAACCATGCATCCTAGAAGCCATTATCGATGCAGCTCAATAAGTAAATGTATATTCTAAAATTGAACAATTGCATTTTTAAAGACGAATGTATTTCGGAATAAGAATATTCAATCACCACACAACAATGAAGGTGCTTGAAAAACTTAGCAAAACATTAATGAAACATTTATTTAATAATTAAACATTGATTAATAATAGTTGGTGTGTTTTTTACAAGTTTTTGTGAAAAGTCCTTGATATTTGCTTCTAAGTTCTTTCTGTAATACAAATACAAAATGGTTGTTGAAGAATAATTGGACGGTAGCACTGGTCGACATAATAAAAGTTTTCTCTTGCCACGCGAGCTTCTTCTATTATACCATTTACAAAATTGTATGAACACTTAGGAGCATAACTTTTTTGTTTTTCTTCCAAATCAAACCAATCTCGATTGTTCCGGAATGAATACTTAGGAGCATAACTTTACTGTTTTTTATCCAAATTAAAGCAAATTCGTCTTGTATCCCTTGTATCCACTCCATCCAGATTTGTTCTAGATCGGTTATATATTTAAAATGTAAATGGTATATAAGCTTCGGCAAGCCGCAGCTAACTTTCCTTTCTTGTTTTTTTTTTTATATAGTCATATAGTCAAAATAATTTTCTGTATGCATTTCTTACTTTTTTTTTCCAAAAAAGTTTATTTTTCCAATATCTCGCTACTACTACTCGCTTTGTACAAATGTCCCGAACAAATGTTGAAATGAACAGCCATTTTGCATTGTTAGCTTGAGAAAATACAGATCTTTAGATGCAATGCTGTTTCCGATATCTGCATGTAATGAACGGCAACCTTACACGCGAATTCTTTAAATGTAATATCAAATATTATTTTGTGGCACACGTTTAATGCTGATCTCAATGTAATCACTGATTACTTACAAGACTTGACAAATATAATCACAATACAAACACAAATTTATATTCATTACATCACTCGTTTGTTCCGTTTGTCATTGAAGTCTAAATGCAAATTGATTTGGTGAATACTAGATTTGGCTATGTTTTGGATCGTGGTAATTGTGTTGGCTATAATTGTGATTGCTATACATTGCACGCTACACTCTTTTTTTGTTGTTCATTTTTTAGAAAAAAAAAAAACAGAACCAAATACCTCATATATCTTCGAACAAATGAACTATCCCCACTCAATTGTGTTAAAAATCAGCAAGTCCAGGGCCAAAACGTTTTGTAAATGCTTGTCTTAAATGTCGAAATTCAACAGGCTCAACAAAAGTATAACCACCTCTATGTAAAATTACTAAGGGGTAAACGCAGCCACAACAAAATTATATCTCTATATCTTATAGTCGGAATATCGAATATAATGTTCTTACTTGCTTTTTGTACATATGGGCCCCATATAAAGAAAATCGAAAACAAAAATTGTTCTTTGTCGAAACTTTTTTAAAGAATTTGAAATAAGTACTTTTTAAAGCTTTTTCCAGAGGAGAGCTTGCAGTTTTGATCATTACTCGATAATGTCAGAATCTATTTTCAAAAACCTTTTTCTTTAAAGCCAATGAATATATCTATTTAACATCCAGACACACTTTTACACTTGTTTGAGAACAACTTGTTTTTTTTAAGTCTGCTTTTATACAATTTCTGTTCTCAGAAACTATTAAGTAAATTATAGCTAATGTGTACATGTGGTAAAAGGAATCTTATATATACGACCTGCACTTGTGGTAACCAATAAAAATGTCTAATTATAGACTGAGCATTGTCAACTACATATTTAGTTTCTCTGTCACTTTTGTGCAAGTATCTCTCTTGTGGTTGTCTTATCAGTCAGAACTGTATATAATTTATATTTAATTGTATGTTAAATACATTTATTCAGGGTACATTTATTGTGTTTCATGTTTATATATATTTATCTGTTGTACATTTCTTCGTTAATGTGGACTGTAGTTCATAGTTCTGAAACTTTAATTATACATTATAAAATATTTCTTAGGCTTGAGGCTTTACCTATACAATATGTAAATAAGCCGTTGTTCATTCTTTAACATATTGCCAAGGGTAGCAAGACGGCGGTGTATGTGTAAGTATATGCATGAACATTGTATATGCACATTATCTTAAATATAGTTCTTACTTAAACATTTGACATTGGGCCTGGAAAGATTATGGCTTGTATTTGTCACTTTAAATTATATTTTTAAATTGTGTATGCTATCATTATGATTATTATGATTAATCCTACTTCTAAAGAATCATGACCGGATATGTGGTGAAAGTAAAAGCCCTTTAACTCACTGTGGTTGTCGACTAATTCTATTTGAGCATTAGCACCTTTAAGTTTTATTTTAAAAATATATCGAACTTTGATCAACCACCTATTATTCTTTTCTAACTTGATACAAACTGTCTTCAATTTTGTTATGGTTTTATGCATAAAATTTATATTTTTATACTTGTACTCTAGTAGAGTAACGAGTATATTGTATTCGTGCGAATGTATGTAACAGGCAAAAGGAAGCGTTTCCGACCATATAAAGTATAAATATTCTTGGTCAGCATCAACAGTCGAGTCGATCCAGCCGTGTCCTTCTGTACGTCTGTATGAACACCTAGATATCGGAGATTTTTTTTTTTCGACACATTTATTTAGAACTCGGTTTAGTAATTTACAAGCACATAATCGATATCGATCGGATAACAATTGTATATACTTTAATACAGTAAACGAGTACATATATTGTATTCTTGCAAATGTATGTAACAGGCCGAAGGAAGCGTCTAAAACCCCATAAAGTATATATATTCTTGATCAGCATCAACAGCCGAGTCGATCTAGCCATGACCGTCCGTCCGTCTGAACACCTAGATCTCGAAGACTGAAAGAGCTACAGAGACCCGATTTGGTATGTGGACTCTCCTTATGGGGCGTCAGATCAATTTTGCCACGACCGCTCCCCCTCCCGCCAACGCAAACCGCAAAAACTTATATCTTCTACAAATTTTCACGCATTTAGCACATAATCCACGGATTTCCCAAGTAAAAAACATTTGGTATGAGAACACCCCACCCCAAAAAAAATGTCTTTTTTGGTCATTATTTTGAGTGTGTCAAATATATAATAAATGCTGAGTACGAGTATCTTATAATCGGAATATCGGCTATAGCTTTCTGACTTGTTTTTGTTGTTGTCGAGGATTTGTTGAAACAGTTTTCTGCATATAAGAGGTTGGGTTGAGGTTTTTGGGTACTCGCTAAGGGAGGAGTCGATTGAAATTCTGTGTAGAGGGGAGTTTCGGTGATAATGTGTGCTCGAAATGCAGAGGTTTCTTGCAGTGCTGATGATTCTTTCTATTGTTGATTCGTATTTTAATTTGTTTAGTTTTTCTGTCTTTGTAGTTTTTAATGATTGGTGAGTCGTGTGAATTTATTATTGATTTGCAGAGTTTAGCTGTAGCGAATCGGTTTTTTTTTGTACAGGAGGTATTTGTGCCTCATGCAGCATGTTATTGACTGGAATAGTTCTGAAAGCACCGAGTGCTAGCCTTATTGCGGAATTGGTAATTAAATTGAGGGATCGGGCGGTGCTCTGGGGTGCTGAGCCAAACAGGGGGAGGCAGTAATCGAATTTGGAGATCATTATAGCATTGGTGACGTCGATTAGGGAAAATGTGTGGCAGTTGAAGTTGAAGTTGACAAAGCATTGTATAATGTTATTTGTTGTTGTATCTGTTGTTAAATATGATACTAAGAAGTTTTATGCTGTTAGCATTTGTTAGCTGAGGGTTGCCAGTACGGACGTTACAAGAGCAGTTGTGTTTGCAACAGATATGTAGGGTTTTGCATTTTGTTGTTGAGAACTGGGCTCCGAAGTATTCGCACCATTCTGATATTTGGGAAAACAGTAGGGTTAGATCGATGTCTTAGGTTTTGGAGTTTGGGATTTGAAGGATTATGTTGAAGTCATCGGAATATGCGCTAACTTGAATGTTTTTATGCAAGTATATTATAGTGGTCCGCATGTTGTAAGCGATGATAAAGAGAATGACAGAAAGGGGGGAGCCTGGTTTAATGCCATTGTGTTGAGGTTGCGCTGTTAAGTAATTTAGTCCTATTTTAGTTATAATTTTTCTGTTCGTCATGAAGTTTTTAACGTAGTTGTATATTTTGGGTCCGTTGGGCCATATTTTTAGTTGTTCGAGTATGGTGTGTAATCCTATTCTGTCGAAAGCTTTGGCGAAGTCAAGTGAAATTATTGAAGTGTGGCTTTTTTTTTTAGAGTTTTCTAGCTCTGAGATGGTCTACGAGAGGAATGTTATCTATAGTTGATTTGCCTTTCTAGACTCTAGACCAACTTGAATATTGTGTATGAGTTTGTTGTTGGTAACAAACCACCACAGTCTTTTTGCAATTATTTTGTCCAATAATTTTGATAGGCAGGGGCTTAGCGAACTTCAGTTATTGGGGAGGATGGTTTGAGAATTGGGATTATAATGCTAGTCTTGTATACTTATAGGATGTAGATGTTAAGAAGTTTTGTAGGTGTAGTATGCGAGTCTTTGTACTATTGTCTATGTTTTTAATACTCGTACTCTAGTAGAGCAAACGAGTATATTGTATTCGTGCAAATGTTTGTAACAGACACAAGGAAGCGTCTCCGTTCATATAAACTATATATATTCTTGAACAGCATCAACAGCCGAGTCGATCTAGCCATGTCCGTCTGACCGTCTGTCCGTCCGTATGAACACCTAGATCTCGGAGACTATAAAAGCTAGACAGACCCAATTTGGTATGTAGACTCTCCTTTTGGGGAGTCAGAGCAAGTTTGTTTTAAAATTTGGATACGCCCCCTCCTACCCCCGCAAATCGATAAAAACGTTATCCACAAAAACAACTATATCTCGATTTGTATATTTACTAGCCCATAATCTACCGATTTATTTCATTAATATCGAATAATAATTGTAAACAAACACGTTAAAAAAACATTTTATATGAAAGCACACCTCACCTTACAATTATTATCCGATCTTAACAAAACAAAAAGAGTTTCAACTAAATGCGTTAAAATTTGTGGAAGATAGAAAGTGTTGCCGTTTGCCGGGGCCAAAATTTAAAAACAAACTTGATCTGACGGCTCACAAGCGGAGTCTATATACCAAATTTGGGAACTCTAGCTCTTATAGTCTCCGAGATCTAGGTGTTCATACGGACGGACAGACGGATATGGCTAGATCGACTCGGCTGTTGATGCTGATCAAGAATATATATACTGTATGGGGACGGAGACGCTTCCTTCTGCCTGTTACATACATTATACAATACAATATAGTCGTTTACTCTACTAGAGTACGAGTATAAAAATGAAATTATGTTGCATATGCCAGATATGACATTAAATTGGAATGTTATAAATGTGATAAACAATGTGGCATCATTTAAAACATCTTTTGTACTTATTTCACTTACTCTCATTATATTAGTCACTATAAAGCACTCGGCTGCATTGATGTACTTATTGTAACAAAATTTTTTTGAATATACGTAAACAAAGAATTTGAAGGAAGTTAAGAAGAAGCTTGAGAAGTCTACACGTCTGCTAACAACATTTTTGAAAGATTGTGTCTACTAAGTATATAGTTCTGCAAGGGTATATAAGCTTCGGGTACCCGAAGTGAGCCTTGCTCTCTTGTTTGTCTAATAAGTAGTGAAAACCCGATAATGCATTATTGATATAGATTTTATTGATTTTAAAACTATATCCAATGCCTACATATAACCAATGCCTACATAAAAAATTTGCTTGTTGAATGCTTCAGTTGCCTCTTCTGGTATTTGAAAACATTGACCATGCAATTTATTTGTGATTGTCGTAAACAAAAAGAAGTCATTAGGAACCATGTCGGGGCTTCAATATTGAGTGTTTCATTTTGCAGTGACTTTGTTGAAACACAAAATTGCAATTAAAGATTTAATTGTAAAAAACATTTACATTCTAATTTCAGAATCAAGGCACATCAACATATCACTCGTAAATATCGCATTACTTACGCTTCTTGCCAGTCGGGTTGCTTATCGGTGCTCTCAATATACTCAATATGCATGCCAGTGACCATATTGCGAGTGATATAGAAATCCTCCACGTTCATTTCGAAGGCATCTTTGCGTATGGTAAGAAACAGGTTGGAGAATGAGGTCGAATGGAGTGGTACAAAAAAAGCCATTGACTCGTTTCGCTGATCTCTGCAAGAAATAAAAATGGAGAAATGAGTTGGGAACACTCTGCCTCTGCCCTGCGATGCTTCTGCTGTTCCTAACTCATTCTTGTTTTTGTGCTTGCAATTTAACGAGAGCGAATATTCCTGTCTAGTTTTTATATATGGTCATTGGGATTACACCTATCCATATCTGTAATGGCTGCTGTCTCGCGAGAGTGCATGGTTGACAGAGTGTTCGCGTGCCTTCGTTATTCATATATCGCTCGACAGCAGCATTTGTAGTTATTATGAAAAGATATCCTGCTCTTCCTTTTGCAACTCACCGCAAGGTGGCGTCGGGAAACTTGATTTTCATAAAGAGCGCCATCTTTTTGTACGGCGATAAAGGAAAGTGATTGATGCGATTCCAAGTTTCACGCGTTGTGTTTACATTTGGATTTACTTTGCGCTTAAAGCGCATCTCCAGCAGATAGCCGCTTTTATACCGGCGCGCTTGATCCTCATGTGAGCCCATTGTCCATAGCTGACCCTCGTACATGACCGGATTGCGCTGACACAGCCGTTCACAGTCCAAGCTCGACAAGCTGGTGTAAAGGAAACTGCTTCCGTGCTTCTGCATATGTGAGGTTAGGCTGAAGATGGCACGCTTGCCTGTAGGATCAATGCCTGCTGGGACGCCATCAACGCACACCATAACTGGATTGGTCAAAATGGCCAAAGCAAAGCTGAAACGTCGTGCTTGTCCGGCAGTGCATTGGTGGATAGGCAGATTATAGCAGCTGTGCAGGCCCAACAGACGCGCCAGACGATCGCTAATTATAGACGCCGTCTCTCGCCGATGACCGTGCAGCTGGGCTAGGAGCACAAGCATTTCATTGGGCGTAAACTCACTTGGAAGCTGATCATACTGGGGACAATAGCCCAGCATTGGGTAGCATTTTTTGCGCTGGTGCTCCAAATCGAAACCGCTTATCCAGATGCGGCCATGCGAGGGCCGCGTCTCACCCACAACCATCTTCACCAGGGTTGTTTTGCCAGCGTTGCTGAATCCCACAAGGCCTATGCACTCCTCTCTGTATGAAAAATGTATAGCTCTTAGAAATAAAGTAGAGTGTGCCGACTGTGGCGCTGGAGCCATGCTGAGGCATGCCTTACCTCCAATTTCTACGGTGTGATTTCTAAATGCTAATACACTTACTGGCAAGCCGCTTCTATAGCCTTCACTTACCTGGATATACACAGATCTAGCCGATTGATCACATGCTTAGAGCCATACTTCTTGCCCACGCCGTAACAAATGGCTGCTGGATAGCGCCGATGTGATTCGGGCATACGCTCGATACGCTGGCGCTCCGCGGTCACGGATTCATCCACTACCAATATACCCTTACTGCCATGCCTTATTTCGTAGTCCTGTTTATCGCTAGTCCGCTTATTCTTTGGTATGCTGCGGTGCATATAAGGTGCATGCATTACACCATAGAGTTCCTCCACAATGAGCAGACCGACAGTCATTAGAATCGTTATCAATAGCGTACAGAATTCAAAGCCAATGCCAGTGTCGTGCCAGAAATACGAATAGTCAACTATGAAGAATGAAACATGAAAAAGTATAGAACTTTCAAGAGAAACCAATGGCACATTGGACAGATTCTATTATTCAAGTGGGTAGAAAGCAGCCAAACGATGCAGTTGCTAAGCAAATACTTCAAATGAAAAGCTACTGACTGTGCTGTCAGGTTTGCCATACTGATAGTTATGAATTATTATACTCGTACTCTAGTTGAGTAAGCGAGTATATTGTAAAACAACCACATCTCGTAGACTATAAAAGCTATAGTCACCAAATTTGGTATGTAGAACCCTTGTGGAGCGTCAGAATGTTTTTTTTTTTAATTTTTCCACGCCCCGCAAATCGATTAAGACCTTATATCTCCTACTAAGCTTAACGTATTTAGTTTGTATATGTCTTAGCCCATATTTTACCGATTTGCCAAATTTTATTAGGATCGGATAATAATTGTAGACAAAGTGTGTCGTATATTAAATAAATAAAGAGTACATTATAAAGAGTGTATTATAGTTGGAATATCGACTATAGCGTTCTTACTTGCTTTTTTGGTACTGAGTGAAATGGACTTCTAATACATTGAGCATGCTTCCCACAAAGTTTAACAAACTTGTAATTTTTATACCATTCACAAAAATTTGTGATGGTATATTAAATCTGTCAGGAAGTTGGCAATGCATAGAATGAAGCGTTTCTTTTCGACTTTATAATATATATATAGTATTGATCAGAATGTTAAGCCGAGTCAATATAGCCATGTCCGTCTATTTCTATGTGGACTAGTCTATCAGTTTTGAAGGTATCGACTTGTAATGTTCTGCTGTAAGCTATTCATATTTTAGAATCATCAAGATCGGACCACTATATCATCAAGCATCAATATACCTATACAAGCAAGAATATATAGACCAAAAACTCATACTAAAGCTCTATAGATCAAGTGGAAATGCTATAAGAATATATGGACTTCCCAAAATCCATAAAACGGACACACCGCTAAGGCCAATATCCTTTTTCACAGTAGTGTACCAGTAGTATGTTACGAATTATCAAAAAATGATATACTATTCACATTACAAATATATAGCCACTTCTATACCAGCTATATGATATAGATGTCCGATAGTCTTCCAATTTCGTCAGCGTATAGTTTACCGATCAAATTTGGTCAACGGGCTTCCTTTAATGAATATAAACCGAGTTTGGTTTTATTTTGATGAACAACATAAAAGTTATTATACTAAGTATGTATTCCAGAATAATCGGTTATATGGGTGCTATATGAGTAATATAGTTGGCCGATCTGGATGAATCTTGAACTTAATCAACGTGAGGACAAAAGAAGCAACTGGTGTAAGTTTCTACTCTTCAGACTTCTGAGATCTTTGTGTTAAAACAGATGAACGGACAGACGGACATATTTATATAGACTCCACTTATGCTGATCAAGAATATACACACTTTGTATAGTCGGAAATGCTTCCATCTCTTCCTGACAAAATTAAATTACCATCACAATTTTATTTTGTGAATGGTATAAAAAACAGAAAAGTTATGCTAGTAGGTGTTCATTCCCAAACAATCGGTTATATGGATGCTATATGATGTAGTGGTCTGATCGGGATCAAATTTGATAAGGGAACGTGATGGTAAAATGGATACGAACTAAATTTGGGTTTATTTGGGTTAAAAGCGTAGAAGCTATGTTACTAAGCGTTCATTCCGAAAAATAGATTGCGGTGTCTAAATCTAAATTAAATTTGCTGAGCGGGCTTGGGGACTCCTCAAATGAGTACGAGCCGAAGTTAGTTTTATTTAGAAGCTTATTTATTTATTTAGAAGCTTATTTATTTATTTAGAAGTTAAGCTACTAAATATTCATTCTCAATAAATCAGTTTTTAGGGAGCTATTTGTTGAGCGCCAAGATTCTGGACGCAAAAGAGAAAGTTAAAACAAGTCTGACATTAGAAAGAATACGAATACAGCAAAAAGGAGAGTATGCAATAAATCATTAAAGACATTGAACAGGCGAACTTTGTTTACATAACAACTATCATACCGCAGTGTAATACAATTACAAATAAATCCAAAATAAATACAAACAGCCGAAAAGGCAGAGTGCCCAGTGCAGAAGACGAACGACAAATGGTTTGTTTTTACGATTTTACCTACAATTATTATCCGATCTTAACAAAACTCGGCAAATCAGTAGATTATGTGCTTATACAAGCATATACAAGCCGAGTTTCAACTAAATGGGTTAAGATTTGTGGAAGATATAAGGTTTTGCCGTTTGCGGGGGAGGGAGGGGCCGTCGCAAAATTTAAAATCGAACTGATCTGAAGCCCCACAAGGGGAGTCTACTTACCAAATTGGGTCTCTCTAGCTCTTATAGTCTCCGAGAACTAGGTGTTCATACGGACGGACAGACGGTCAGACGAACATGACTAGATTGACTCGGCTGTTGATGCTGATCAAGAATATATATACTTTATGGGGTCTTCGACGCTTCCTTCTGCCTGTTACATACATTTGCACGAATAAAATATACTCGTTTACTCTACAAGAGTATAAAGTACGAGTATAAAAACAAAACTGCTAAACTACTATAAGATGCTATTACTCATTTATTTTATATTTGGCACCCTCTCAAAAGTATGCAACACTTTCTGATATTTTTTTTGGCACAAAATGTAATGAAATTAAGCATATCGGTAAATAATGTGCTTACATATATAGAAAGCGAGTTTCAACTGAATGTGTTAAAAAACCCTATATCTGGCTTTTTATCGAGTTACGTGGGCGGGAGATGGCGTGGCAAAATTCTAAGACAAGGTTGATCTGTGTGTACAGTAGGGGAGTCTTAATGACTTTAGCTTTTATAGTTTCCGAGATCTAGGTGTTTATACAGACTGAGAGATGGACACGTCTAGATCGACTCAGCTTGTCATGCTGATCAAGAATATATACTTTATGGGGTCGGAGACGCTTCCTTTTGCCTGTTACATACATCTACAGTCTTCGAGATCTAGGTGTTCATACGGACGGACAGACGGACATGGCTACATTGACTCGGCTGCTGATGCTTTATGGAGTCGTAAACGCTTGCATTGCCTGTTACATACATTTGCACGAAAACTCTACTAGAGTACGTTTTACTCTACTAGAGTACGAGTATAAAAACAAGTAAGAACGCTATAGTCGATATTCCGAATATAAAATTCAAAAAAATTCAAGAGTAAGAAAAACAATTTATTTTTAATTTTTGGGGAGTGGGGCGCTCTTATAAAATGTTTTTTACGATTTTGTCTACAATTATTATCCGATCTTAACAAAACTCGTCAAATCGGTAGATTATGTGATTATGCATATATTAACCGAATGCATATATTAACTAAATGCGTGCTATAAATTGTGTTATAAGAGCTATAAGACTATCGATTTTCGGGGGCGGAAACGTTTCCTTTTGCCTGTTGCATACATTTGCACGAATACAATATACTCGTTTGCTCGACTAGATTACGAGTTTAAAAATTAAAACGTGTAAATTTGGCTTGCATTTGGTTTAGAAGGTCCCATGTCTGTTGACCAAATTTCATTCAGGTAGCTCAATTATATCGCACAGTCCCCTAACCAAATTTGTTAGTATCCATTTTGGGAAGTGCCAAGTCCGGAGTTGGTCGAAGTTGTTCAGGAGCGGTCTGCTATATTGTAGTTCATTGGGTAAATTTACAGGGTATTCAACTGTCGAGCAAGCTCAACTGTAACGTTGTTGCTTGCACGTTAAGAATTGGGGAACCGAAATCATAAATTTGGGGTCTCTAATATCTCTTATATTTCCGAGATTTGAAATTTTTTCACATGTGGACAGACAGACGGCGAGAAGGATCTTCAGTACCATTAGATTAATTGATAGTGCATTTCGAATTGCCCCTGCCTCGTCCTGGCTACGACCATGTTCATACCACTGTGCCAATAGTTTCAGTGTGCGTTTTCAAAGTTTTGCACTCAACTGCAGCAGTTGGGTGAGCTGTCACAATTCAAGACTCGCTTTGATATAAAGCTCACATCGGCATCCTCGCAAAACAATTTATGATCGTAGATAAGGAATAGCTTCAGAACGATCTCGGCAAAAGTATACTGGGTGAGAAAATTGAACTCGTCGGGCATATTGGAGAGCTCGTCCTTAACCAGTATTGTGAATAAAATTATGCCCAGGGCATTTAGAAAGCAGATCACAATGTAACCATAGTTGGGATCCTGGAAAAATGCCGTCAGAGCATAGGCCAAGGATATTACCGAAGCGCCCGACATCATCAGCGCCAAAAATAGCCAGACTGTAAGCAAATTAGCAAAAGGACACAGCTAGTTCAGTGGCATCTAAAGATTTGAACTAACCACTCACTGTAAAGCGCCAAATCATGGCGCGGATTCAAGTAGATGGACACCATCAATATAATCCAAATGTTGATGATTCCCAGCTGCATTAGATCAAACAGAGCCGTGGCTACCCAAAATGTATGAAGACGTGCGCCGGCCAGAAATTGTTGCTTCTTCAACGAACATGTACGCTCCCGTATAATGTAGGTGGCAAAGCCCGGCCACATATAGCTGAAAATGAAGGATAAGTTTATGGCCAGCAGGCTGCCCAGGCAGAGCGGTGATTGTGGAAACATATTGACTTTGGCCTGAAATGGTAACGGCCACAGAGTCACATCGATGGAGGCCTCTTCGTTAAAGGAGTGTCTAGATAGTTTTAGGGGTAGAACGAGTAGCCAGTCACATGAAATCTACATATATCTTATGGTAAGTTTTATAACATTTGCAATCAAGAACGTCTAATGCACCATAATGCACGATCCAGATCGTATCTCTTGCTACAATGGTAGTGCCAGAAATTGTTGCATATAGAACCCTGCACAAACGCATTTGAAAATCGCAAATTAAGTTCTCATTGAAGGGATTTTCGTGCAGCTTTGAGCTATCCAACGTCCTGTGTGCCATGCGCTCGTGCAGGGCTCTACCTGAGTTTTTTCGCTTACCGGGCTACCGCATTGTGTACAACATTGAGACTAAAAGGCGCTGCATGCAGCGGTATGTTGTTGAACCAAGCCGTGACAGCTCTCTCCCCAAAGGAGGCACCAAACATGTACCGGAAGTTGACATTCTTGACAAACTCGTTGTGCTGCAGCAAATAGAACTCACTGGTGTCTTCACTTTGCAGCATCTTGACGTGGGCATCGTACCAAAAAAGCAACTCCGCATAAAACTCGTGCATTTCGGCGACATTCGAAGAATCGGACATGGACTCGGCAAAAGCGTCGATATACCGCAACATTGTCAGATTGTAGGAGAGTGGTTTCAGCTCATAGTTCTTGCCGTATAGCAGAACGGCCACAAAGGTCCAGGCAGCGGCCATTAGGAGTGCCACAATATGTACTATCTTAATGGACATATGTCGCTTGGCTACTATCCAACGCTTGATGAAGAGGGCGCGCAGGTGCATACGAAAGAGCCCTTTGGTACATCGTTGACTATCATTGGCGAACTCCAGAATGCTGTGGAAGTCCTCAATGCCTGTTGTTGGGCTATTGAATAGACGGCTATTGCCCAGGAATTCGCTGCCCTCGCAGCCAAAGCGTAGAAAGATCTCTTCCATGGAGGTATCGCGTATGCGAAAGCTCACCACATCCAGATGGCGCATATGATCTTCCAGATCGTCAAAGAGAGCGGGAAACTGTTTTTCGTACTTGTTCTCAAGTACAAAGGTGATCTTATAGCCAATGGCACTTTCCACAGTCAGATCGGGCAAATGTTTGCTCAACAATTCGTGCACTTCCTTAGGATCGCAATGTTTGCCCTTGACACAGGTCTAGGGCGAAATGAGGGAATACTGTTCGCTGAAAGACAAAGCTATGGACACTTACCAATCGGTAACCATGACCGTACATGCTGCGCAGAAAGGGCTTGGTGCCTGTGCATTTCAGCTCGCCATTAGACATGATAGCTAGACGATCGGCCATGAGCTCTGTGAGCGATGCCGAGTTCGACACCAGTATAATAGTGCGTCTGGATTTTTCTTCATTGATGAGGCTCCATATGAGTGCCTGCGTGGGCTTGTCTAGGTTAGAGTGTAAATCGTCTACCAGTATGACGGGACTACCGCCTACAAAGGCGCTGCAAACGTTAAGAAGACTCATCTCCGATGGTTTTAAGTTGCGCACCATACGTTGCTTGAGATGATCAATTTTTAGAGCACTGGTGTATATATAAATCTCTTCATCGACCTCCGCCTTAGGCGTGCCCTTCACACGACAAATAAAGCGTATGTGATCGGCGACGGTGAGATCGGGTAGCAGCAGATCATTGCCCAAAGCAATGCCCAGTTGCATGCAGGCATCTGTGCGCTCCGTCTGTATGTTGTGCCCGGCCACAATGGCCGTGCCGCGATTGGGCTCCACAAGACCGGCAATTATCTTAAGCAGCGTCGTCTTGCCGCTGCCATTGTGACCCATCAGTACGGTCACCTCGTTCTCATACACGTTCCATGTGAAGAGACTGAGTGACTCACGCTCGTTGCCCTCGAAAAGCTTACTCAACTTCTTAATCTTTAGCTTGAAGCGTCGATGCGAAGGCTCCACCTCGTAGATTTTTGTGGAGTTGACGCCAATCGTCTGTTGGCTTTGCATCGTTGAGCCTTTTTCATGTTCTTGATTGGACACCTCATCGGTATTGGTTTGTTGTTTGGGATGCTTGCTGGCCTGCTCGCTAGTATTCCATACATCCATGTACAGTCCAATGGCGCAATAGATCACCGAACCCACCAGGAATACGCAAGTGCTCATGTACACATTGACACGATCGGAGGCGTAGTTCAATGCATAGCCGTGATCCACCCACTCCTTATGAAATATCACCTCACGTTCGATCAACCCCTCCAGCACTAAGGCCAACACAGTGTTAGGGAAGGCGCACGATATGTAACGTATGAAAATGACTGCTCGTTCTGGATTGTTCCACAGCACAAAAAAGGGCATATAGGTGAAGACCCATAGTATGGTAACGACGCGTATGCCCATCGAGGCATCTCTGAAGAACGAGGCAACCATGAGGCAAAACCCAGTGCAGGACATGTTATAGGTGCTAAGCACCAGCAGCACAATGTACCAGGGTGTTTGGGTAAGCAGGCCGTATGTGTTGTTCCATTTTACCTACAATAAGAAATGAAAGTTAGCTTCGGCTTGCCGAATTCCTATACCATTCACATTGTAAATATATAACCGATCTAGATGAAATCTGGTAGGTGGGCGTGGGACTACATTGCATACAAGGTATACAAGTCGAATTTTGTTTAATTTGGATGAAAAACAGAAAAGTTATACTACAAGTGTTCATTCGGGAACAAACGGTTATATGGGAGCTATATGATATAGTTGTCCTATATTGACCAGATTCAACCAGCGGGCGTGAGGCCTTTCAAAATAGATACAAACCAAATTTGGTTTGATTTAGATGAAAAACAGAAAAGCTATGCTACTAAGCGTTCATTCCGAAAGGATATAACCGGGAGCGATATGATATAATTGTCCGATCTGAATAAATTTTAAACTGAACCAGCGTTCATTCCGAAAGGAGATAACCGGGAGCGATATGATATAATTGTCCGATCTGAATAAATTTTAAACTGAACCAGCGTGCAGACACAAGAAGCATCTGTAGCTCTTAAGACTTCTGAAACATCGTAGTTGAAATAAACTGACGGACGGACATAGTTATATCGAATCCCCCCGTCATGCTGATCAAGAATATATATACTTTATATTGTCGGAAACATTTCCTTATGTGCGTTGCAAGCTTTATGACAAAGTTAATATACATTCTCATTTTTTGTGAATGATATATGAAGGAACGGTACTCTGAGAAGAATCAACTCAAATCATTGCAGGACTTCCTTTATATTATATATTGTCAAATATATGCCTATCATCAATCATTCTGCATTAATGCCACTTTCTCATTTTTTATACCATTTAAAAATTGGTATATTAATTTTGTCAGGAACGCATAGAAGGAAGCATTACCGAATATATAATCTTTATATATTCTTAATCAGCATGACAAGGTGAATCGATATAACCATGTCCGTCTTTCCGACTGTCCGTCTGTCTGTTTCAACACAAAGATCTCGGAATTCTTAAAAGCTACAAAGGTGAATTTTTTACCAGAGGCTTCCTTTGTATCAGCCTGCAGGCTGGTTAAGTTCGAGTTTTATCCAGATCGGACAACTATATCATATATCGCGTATATTACCGATTGTTCCGGAATGAACACTTAGTAGCATAACTTTTCAGTTTTTCATCCAAATCAAACCACATTCGGTTTGTATCAATTTGAATGAACCTCACGTCCACTGTCCTGATCAAATCAAGATCGGACAATTCCATCATATTGTTACCATATAGCCGATTGCTCTGGAATGAACCCTTAGGAGCATAACTTTTCTGTCTTTCATCCAAATTAAAACACTCCATCCAGATCTAGATCAGTTATAAATTTACAATGTAAATGGTTTATAAGCTTCGCAAGCCGAAGCTAGCTTTCCTTTCTTGTTTTGTATTGTACATGTTACTAATTACGCACACACACACGCATGTATAGTTCTTAATATAGCTATATATTTAATATTTTAATTTTTATACTCGTACTCTAGTAGAGTATTCGTGGAAATGTATATAACACCCAGAAGGAGGCGTTTCCCATAAAGTTTAGATATTCCTGATCAGCATCAACAGCCGAGTCGATCTAGCCATGCCCGTCTGTCCATCCGTATTAACACCTAGATCTCGGAGACTGCAAGAGCTAGAGAGACCCAATTTGGCATGTAGACTCCCCATGTCGGGCGTCAGATCATCTTGTCTTGACACGGCGAGATCGACTCGGCCGTTGATGCTGATTAATATATATACTTTAAGGGTTCTTAGACGCTTCGGTCTGCCTGTTACATACATTTGCACGAATACAATATACTCGTTTACTCTACTAGAGTACGAGTGTAAAAAAAAAAAACAGTTTATGGCAAATGACATACAAATATTCGAAAGAAAATAGCGCCAGTGTGTGAACGGGTACCACATATGGAGGGTCAGTTATGTTTTGGGGATGTGTGTGTTTTAATAGTCTTTTAGATTTAGTACCGTTCATAGTGTTATGAATAAGAAAAACTATTTAAACTATTTATGAAGGACCACGCATTGATTTCCAGGGACAAACTAATTGGAAAGTTCTTTGTATTAGAATAGGACAATGCTTCGTGCATGTATGTTATATAAGATTTAGTAAATGTCAGTTTTAAAAGCGGCTACGTCTGCTGACCGAAGTTGACGAAGATGTTATCACTATATCATATAGCTCGCCTCTAACCGACCGTTTCGGAATGATCTCTTACTACATCAAACTTGGTTAGTTTTTATTCAAACTGAACTAAATGTGGTGAATGTCAGTTTTAGAGGAATCTATTAATGCTACCAAAGTTGATCCAGATAGGATCACTAGCTCCCATATAAACGACCGATTCGGAATGAACTCCTTCCTTTGTTGTTATGCCATTCACAGAATGGTATATTAATTTTGTCAGGAAGCTTGCAACGCATAGAATGGAAACGTTTCCGAAAATAAAAAGTATACTTTCTGTTAATTAGCATAAAAAAGGAAACGATATAAGCATGAGCGTTTGTCCTAAGCTAAGTTAGAGTTAAGTTCGAGTTTTAAACAGATCGGACAACTATATCATAGAGCTACCATAAAACCGGTTGTTCCGGAATGAACACTTAGTAGCATAACTTTTCTGTTTTTCATCCAAATCAAACTAAATTCGGTTTGTATCTGATTGAGGCGGCCCACGTCTACTGGCCTGACTTGATTAAGATCGGACAAATATATTATATAGCTCCCGTATACCTGATTGTTCCCTAATGAAGACTTAGTAGCATAACTTTTCTGTTTTTCATCGAAGTCAAACCAAATTCGGTTTATATCCACTTGAATGGACCCCACCTATATAAGATACTCGTAGTCAGCATTTATTAATTATTCGAGACACTCAAAAGTATACAACAATTTTTAATATTTTAAAATATTTTTTTTCATAGTATCAGATCATAATGAAATTGGTTGATTATGTGAACAACACATATAAACCGACTTTCAAATAAATGTGCCAAAAATTGTGGGAGATTTAAAGTCTTAATCGGTTTGCGTAGGAAGGAGGGGCCTGGCAAAATTTTAAGCGAACTTGATCTGACGCCCCACAAGGGCACTATATACCAAATTTGGTAACTCAAGCTCTTATAGTCTCCGAGATCTAGGTGTTCATACGGACGGACAGATGGACAGACGAATAGACGGACATGGCTAGATCGCCTCGGCTGTTGATGCTGATCAATAATATATATATACTTTTTGGGGTCGGAAATGCTTCATTCTGCCCATTACATACATTTGTACGAATACAACTGTTTAATTTTACTATCGTAGACTTTATATATACTCTTAAATTTTATACCCATACTCTAGTGGAGTAAAGGAGTTAAAATTTAAGAGTATATATAAAGTCTACGATAGTAAAATTAAACAGTTGTGTATGTTTTAGGTCTATTTATAGTTAATTTGATAATAGAACACTTATAATTTATTATGGGTTTTTGGCATTAAAATACATACAAAGTTTTCTATTTGATATCTTTTAAATATACAAAAAGTATACTATTGATATTCAAATGTTTTAGGCCTTATTGGATCCTAAAAAAAGTACCTTAATTACCCTCTTGTGAGAATTTTCACACTGGGGTACATGGACCGTTAAATAAACTATATTAAAAAAATAAAATAAAAGATTCCACTGGCTCCATATACCAACGACTCCATCGCGATTGAGTTTCGTTTTGTAAGAGAGGATCATCTGTTTAAATAAAACATATTTAATACCTTGCATTGTCTAAAATTGGTCTTCTATTTCGTTCCGTGATTTTTGGTTTGGCCCATATCTCCTCTTTTTACCATAATTGGCAGTTTCATTTGAAAAACTGGTGATTAAACATCGCGTTCAATGAATAAGTTTCGATATTTCACATTATGACCAAAACTGTACTATTGGAAATTATGCCATTTTATTCGTCAAATCAAATTTTTCGATGGAGTTCTTTGACATTATTTTCCAGAAAATACTCCAAATCATGAAATTAGTGCAATTTGAGTACAGTACTTCCTATCGTAATAGTGCAAAAACCCAACCCCTTTTTTAAACAACACAAAATTTCAATTGATTTGAGCAAGCGCACAAGGAAGCATGCCTGAAAGAGGAAGGGAGACGGAAACACTGCTCTTTCAAAAATGCTATTGCCGACCATTCGGTTTTGGTTTGTGGTAGGGGTAGGGGGTTCAGGCATTCAAGCACCAGCAGCATAGGTGTCAGTGGGAGGGATACAGAAACAGAAAATTTGTAACTAGAAAATATGATCTTAATGATATTTAGTAAATCTGTAAATAAAAACTAAATGTGTCAAAAAATTGTGGAAGACATAGGGTTTTTATCGATTTTCGATGGCTGGAGTGGCAAACTCGTTCTGCGTGTACAGCTAGTCTACTACCTTTTACTCTACGAGTCCCGGGTATAAAAATAGTGACCCCTGCATATATAAGGCACTTTTTGATAAATATTTTAAGCTTGCAACATAGTAGAAAACCCAACTCCAGCCAACCTTTCTGGTGAAACTAACGGTGCTTTTACAGTTATAGCTAAAAACAGCTGGCACCTGCTGCAAATCACTGAGAAATTCTTACCGTTTGATTTTAAACTTTGACCGAAGTCAATCGAATAGTCTCAATTTAGCAAGTGTTGAAAGTGAAATTTAATGAACGTTTAGATATGTTAAGCACGTTACACACAAGCATCCAGACATCAAAATAGTTAGCAAGAAACACCCTTAACTTGAGGGCACGACTCTTATCGCGCATGAATACATAACTTTTCGTTTCTCCAGAATTTTAGGCAAGCATTGGCCACTCTAGGTATGCAGCTTGCAGGATTCGTACTTAGCACTCACCTGAACCAGCAGCGTGATCATTAAGGAGCTGCAGACCATGTAAAGCAAACCCTTGCAGTACCAGGCTGAGAAGTGTATGATATTGCCAATGTTCATGTTGATGAGAAATAGACGCATCTGGGTCTGCTTTTCGCGCACAATTTGCTGGAACAGTGAAATATATGACATCTGTGCTTTCTAACGATTAGGATAACAATGCCTTACCCAAACTAGGAGCTGGGCTGGAAAAAGAAAGCCTATAATGATGAGCAAGGCCAAGCCTCGATTAATATAGTCCATCAGAGGGTCTTGCTTACGTCCAACGACCGGAAAGCGTCGCAACACTATTTCCGGCAGCATTGCTTTGCCAACCACCTTGAGAAATGATTCGGAGACAGCCTTTTGCAGCTTGATGAAGCCCTCACGCACATAGCCAACATAGCCGCCGCAATAGGGCATATTCAGGCGCGATATTATTGAAGTTTTTGGGTCGTTCTGGTAGCCGGTCATCCAGTTGGCGCCGATGAAGGAGCCATTGAAGATGCGCAGCTCACTGGGAAACACAATGGAGTAATTGAGGTGCGGTACTGTGGCCTCATCGTCCAATATATGTCCAGAGTCCATTTCATAGAATTCCTCGAACTCACCCCGATCGAAGCAAATGCCTGCGAATAGCGAATCTTTCTGTATGGCCTTGGTCATGTCATCACAGTCACTGAAACTGCGAAGCGTCATGGGCTTCAAATCGGATGCGGCATTCTTCATGACAGCCGAAAATAGGTTAAAGTTGGAGGGTGCCCAGCCAATAACCAGCTGCGGCATAAATGGGGTTAAACTACGGTTGTAGCTTTGGGCTATCTTTTGACGATACTCCAGCGTATCGACTAGCTTCACCCAGCTGTGATCCAGATCTATATTATCATAGTAGCTATCGATGCGCTTGTCCACATTCAGCATCATGCGAAAAATGACCGCTATCATGCACAGCAACACCGGGGAGAATAGCAACCAAAATAACTCCAAGGAACGATTCCATTGAGTTTTGTGATTCTTCCAAGAAATTAATATAAATTTGACTATATAATCTTGGATGCTCATGTTTCAACATTAGAGCTATGAAATGTGTATATGAGTTTCTAGAGCTCTGTAAGCTAATGAATAGGCATTCACATTTAAAATAGGCATTTTGAAGTTATGCTCGAATACCAAGATTGTAGCATGTGCATATAATGAGTAAACACTGAAAACAATTATTTTTTGTTATTGTTTATAACTTGTACCTATAGTACAAGGGTATATTAAGTTAGTGAAATGTATGTAGCAGGCAGAAGAAGCATGACAAGCCGAGTCGATCTAGGCATGTCCTTTTGTCCTTCTCTACGTCTTCTCTATGTATGAAATCTATATCTTGGAAACTACAAAAAAAAAATAAAAATTTAAAATTTGCATTTTAATTTTCCAGAAATATGTACCCAGATCAAGTTTATATTAATTTTTTGCCATGCCCACATTTATTGGGATATTTTTTGATTTCATAGCTTTATTATTTTTCCTTATTGGAATTGAACCAAATTTGGGGATTATATATCCTAGAGGCATCTATATCAACTGACCAAATTTTATTCGGATCTGGCCACTATATCATAAAGCCCCCATAGAATTGATTTTTTCGGAATGAATAAAACATTTTTGTGTTTCATCCAAATCGAACCAAATTCAGTTTGTATTCATTTTAGGATGCCTTACGTCTATTGCAGCAGCGAGGCAAACCAGCATCTGATAACTTACGCAATTCCCTTAAAGCGGCTTAAATACATATTGACTTAGACTCAAATGTAGCTGAAGTTTGTATCTTTTGACCTTGTAGTAACCGGCAAAATATTTACATTTCTTAAAAAAAAACAGGTGCAGACATTTATATTTTAAAGGAAAATTCGTATGTCTTTCGTGACATCCAAACACATAACACAATTAATATCCACGGCGTAGGAAAGCTGTAATAAAATCCAAAGGCCTGGAATTAATTGAACTATTTACAGATAGATACATAATACCACTTCATTTTCATATAGTTGACTTACATATTGCAATACCATGTAATTGGATAATAGGCATTGATTTTATTAAAAGATTCAATTGAAATTTAGATTTCAAACCATCGGAAGATTTGTTTATAATTATACCCAATAATTCTGGTAGCAACTCAATACTTCTACTAGCAAGATCAAAAGTCGTCCGAATAGTCGAGCTGTCTTCAAGAGAAGATAGTGTATTAATCTCAGCTCACCGTTGCAACATCTCAAAATACATTTTTGCGGATACTGAACACAAACAGTACCGATAAATCAGTTAATATAAATAATTTAAAATACGAACCACTTTCGAGCTACAATGTAGTTCAAACGAATCCACAAATAAGTCTAACAAGAAAAGAAGGCCAAAGCCTTCTATAAGCCGAAGTTTACATGCCATTCACATTGTAGATATATAACCGATCTAGATCTAGTGCATACAAATGATATAGAATGATTTTTTTATTTAAATTTGGATGAAAAACAGAAAAGTTGTGCTACTAACTGTTCATTCCGGAATAATTGGTTCTATGGTACCTATATGATATAGTTGTCCGATCTTCATCAGATAAGGCAAGCGGACGTGCGGTCTCCTCAGATGGAAACATACCGAATTTGGTTTGATTTCGATAAAAAATAGAAAAGTAATACTACTAAGTGTTCATTCCGGAAAAATCGGTTATATGGTAACAAAACTATATCATATATAGTTGTTCGATCTTGATTACATCAGGCCAGTGGACATGGGGTTTATTCAATTGGATACAAACTGATATTGGTTTAATTTGAAGGAATAACGGAAAATTTATGCTCGTAAGTGTTCATTCCGGAACAATCGGTTATATGGAGCTATATGATATGGATAAAACTCGAACTTAACGAGCGTGCAGACGCAAAAGCATATGTTTAAAATTTTAGCTCTGTAGCTCTTACTAATTCTAAGATCCTTGTGTTGAAACAAGCGGGCATGATGATATCGATTACCTTTTTCATGCTGATCAAGAATATATATACGTTGCAAGCTTCTTGAAAAAGTTAATATACCATTTTGTGAATGAACAGCGGTTAATTGGATTACATATAACTAGATGTTAGAACCTCTGTAACACGTTATAAGTCAAGTTTGAAACCTATGGAATATATTATCTAAGCTTAAAACCTAAAAATGTACAGTCCACTCAAGTGAAGAAATAGAAATTTACATATATATATATTAAGACATAAGCATATGGAAACACACACAAAACAATGATATGTACTACAAATACAAATATATGTAAACATAAAAATACACATACACACACAGTAACACATGATGCAATACTAAGAAACTCACGCGCAGGCAAAACAGAGATTATACACAGTTGACACCATACAGAAATTTAGGCAGCTAAAACGCGCGATCCTTACATGAGGCCGATATCTCACCCTTAAGAGACGCCTGTCGAATATGTACTTAACAATGTAAGAAACTATAATTAGACACAAGGCGTTCAGGTCATAAAAAAATATCATGAGGTACATGTTAGATATAATTTACCCCCCTAGCTCCAAAGACCAAAAAAAATGTATAAATAGAGAGATTTTTCAAGTTAAGATTATGTTGCTATCTAGCTCTCAACCATTTTGATCCTTCAAAGTCAAAGTCATGAGAGAGTCTGCGACAATTTAATAAGAAGAAAGTAAGAACACTATAGAAGATATTCCGACTATAAAATACTCTTACTCAGCATTTATTTATTAAGCCGCTGGTGTTGGCGCTGGCGTCTAAAGGCTCAAACTTTTGACGTCAGGAGATTAACAGCGGTCGCGGGTTCGATTCCCGCGCTTGGGCTGGGTGTTCTGTGTTGTATATATATATGTTTGTGTTGTGTTTGTTTGTGCTCGTCCTCGTCCCTGTCAATTGTGTGTACCGGGATGCTGAACTCCCCTCAACCCTTCATCCCTTCACCAACTCACCCCCTCACCACCTCACCTACTTATCACCCCTCCTCAACAACTCGACACAAGTTAATGTACTGTAATTGCTAATGTAAATTCCATACAATATACTGATTGTCCACATAATAGGACAGATTGTATATAAAGAGTAAACGATGACATTTTTTTTAGCATTTATTTATTATTCGTTACACTCGAAAGTATGCAACACTTTTTGATTTTTTTTTTGTGGGGGTGGGATGGGTTTTATCGATTTGCGGGGCTGGAGGGTGCTAAGCAAAGTTTTAAAATAAACTTGATCTGACGCCCCACAAAGGGAGTCTACATACCAAATTGGGTCTCTCTAGCTCTTAGAGTCTCCGGGATTCGGGTGTTCATACGGACGGACGGACAGACGGACAGACGGACATGGCTAGATCGACTCGACTGTTGATGGTGATCAAGAATATATATACTTTATGGTGTCGGAGACGCTTCCTTCTGCCTGTTACATACATTTGCACGAATACAATATAATCGTTTACTCTACTAGAGTTCGAGTATAATGAGTAATTGGGGATAACAGTTTAACTAATAAGGAGGTGCCAAAATAAGGCAGTATTAAATTCAAGACCTTTATACACTTGAGGCGATAATATAGATGACGTTGAAATACCAACACCCAGCTATTTCTTAATATGTAAGCCAACAATAGAGTCAGTAGACGATCTTAAAAAATATTTAGTAAGAACGCTATAGTCGATACTCCAATGATAAGATACTCAGCATGTATTTAATAATCGATACACTCGAAAAAATGCAACACTTTTTTATTTTCTTTGGGTGTTGCGCTTTTATAAGAACAATTTTGTTTAGGTTTTGTCTACCGATTTTCAGAAACACCGTAATCAAAAACACCCCACCGTTTTTGCCAACCTTGGCAACATGAACAACTGTTAATTGGAATATATAAATGTAAGTAGATGTTTAAACTTATGCAACACGATATAAGTAAATTTTCAAACCTATGAAGTATATTATCAAAGTCTAAAACCTAAAAATAGACAGTCCACTCAAGTGTAAAAATACAAATACACATATATACATTAAAACCTAAGCAGATGGAAACACAGTCCACATACAAAACAATGATTTGTACGACAAAATACAAATATATGTAAACATACAATGCATGAAGCCGATATCTCACCCTTAAGGGACGCCAGCCGAATAGGTACTTGACGAGATTATGTACTTAAGAACCTATAACAAGACATAAGGTTCAGGTTGAGGTTGTGTTCAGGTCATAAAATATTATCATAAGGTATTTGTTAGGTATAAATTGCCCCCTAGATCATGAGAGCAAAAATTGTAAAAAGGGAGAAATTTCCGAATAAAGATTCAGTTGCTATCTAGGTCTCAATCAAATCGTTTAAAAATTGATCTCTAACAACATTGTCGACCCGTCTGTGTCTGAGTACACCAGCACACTTTTAGTTGTCCCAAAGAAAGCCTTTCCGGACTCAGAAGAGAAAATTAGTAATTGACTATCGCCAAATCAATTAAAAAATGCTGTCCGACAAATTAACACTCCCTAGAACTAATGATATTTTGGATCAACCAGGCCGAGCTAAATATTTTCCATGTCTTGACTTAATGTCAGGCTTTCATCAAATTGAACTCGAAGAAAGTCCAAAACACATAACCTCTTTTTCAACGAACAACGCGGTTGCAATTTGGGTTAAAAATAGCGCCAAATTAATTTCAGAGAATGATGACTATAGAGTTTTCTGGACTTGAACCTTCGCAAGCATAACACGATTGTGTAAAAAAAATGTTCATTTTGAGTGGACAGTTGAATGCCACAACGCATTCCCATACCTAAAAGATAAGATGATTCAACCAGCACTATTAAAATACCCAGATTTTCGCAAAGAGTTTTTGCATAATAACTGATGCAAGTAAACAAGCGGTTTTAACTCATTACCAGAATGAACTTCAACTCTCAGTTGCATACGCATCACGTAAATTTACAAAGCATGAAAATAATACAAGTAAACCCAAGCAGGAATTATCTGCCATTCATTGGGTTTTTACACATTTTCGACCAAATATTTATAGCAAACACTTCACAATGAAAACGGCTCACACCACCACTTACAAAATGGTATATTAATTTTGTCAGGAAGTTTGCATCGCATAGAAGGAAGCGTTTCTGAGTGTATAAAGTATATATATTGTTGATCAGCATGAGGAGAGGAATCGATATAACCATGTCCGTCCGTCTGTTTCAACACAAAGATCTCAGAAGTCTTCAAAGTTAAGGAGCTAACATTTTTACCAGATACTTCCTTTGTCTGCACGCTGGTCACGATCGAGTTTAATCCAGATCGGACAACTAT
This sequence comes from Hirtodrosophila duncani, assembly GCA_037043425.1. Lineage (NCBI taxonomy): Eukaryota > Metazoa > Arthropoda > Insecta > Diptera > Drosophilidae > Hirtodrosophila > Hirtodrosophila duncani. Next base: position 188,673 of record JBAMBM010000807.1, read on the forward strand.
ATCATATAACTTACATATTACTGATTTTTCCGGAATGAAAACTTCGGAGCATAACTTTTCTGTTTTTTTTTCCAAATCGAACCAAACTCGGTTTCTATCAATTTGAATGAACCCCACGTCAACTGACCTGAGCTGATAGCGATCGGAGAACCATATCATATAGCTGCCATAGAGCCGATTGTTCCGGAATGAACGCTTAGTACCATAACTTTTTTGTTTTTCTTCCAAATTAAAACGAATTCGTCTTGTATGCCTTGTATCCAAGATCGGCTATATATTTACAATGTAAATGGTATTTATGCTTCGGCAAGGCAAAGCCAGTTCTCCTTTCTTGTTTTTAATGACTAATCCCAGTTCTAAATTAACACGCATGCGGCTCGAATTAGAAGAATACGACTTTACAGTCGAGTGTCTAAAGAGTAGAGATAATTTCGTGACAGATGTTCTATCTATATCCGAACTAAAAGATTTAAAATTTAAAGTCCTGAAAGTCTCTGCCAGGCAGCAAAGTATACAAAATAAGCCCTGCGCATTGAATGAACAAGAATTTTTCTTAAAGCATAACAAAGCTTCAAATCCCAACTTATATGAGGTCATCAAAAATTACCATATACGAAAAGTAGTGGATTACATATAACAAATATGATATGTTACTTTAAACATGGAATTAAAGTTATTGCAAGAACTGATGATAGCGACCTATACATCATTGGAACACTTGAGTTAGGTCAGTTCTGTCAAAAGTCTGAAATGCGAGCCAACTCAAAGTGGCACCATGGAAAAGGTCTTTGAATTCGTTTCAGTAGACACTTTTGAAAACATTTGCCATAAAATGTTGAAATCATTGAGAGTAGCGCTAATCAAACCGGTTACCATAATACATAATTAAAAAGGAAAAGAAGCAATATTGTCTACATTTCATGACGATCCCATACAAGGAGGTCATAATGGCATTAGAAGATATTTAACTACGGTTAGAAGACTCACTCTCCGACTTTCGCTCAAGATGGTTGCTTTATTTCAATCTCCCGTATTGTGCCAATTTTTGCGATCGTGTATCAATTTTTAAGTTGTGTCCGAGTTTTCTTTTATTGTGCTTAATTTCGGTTTCGGTTTTAACGCAAACCTTTAGGTGCACTTAATAGGTGCATTATATTATTTTTGTATTGTGCAAATAAAACTAAAAGCTGAGCCACAAACATAGGCACACGTTGCCATCAATTGCATATTTTCTTTTGTGCTTATCGTGCTGTGTTTTTTTGTTTGTGCTTGCGGAGTGCTTTTAAGCTTGAGCTATTTTTAGACTTTTCCCTGCTTGCTGTGATATTTGTTTGTGTTTAGGTATCGCTATATTGTGTTGTTAGTTGTTGTTTCGTTACATATTTCGTTCGTGTGCTACCAGCCACCCAGTGAGAAATTTATCAGTCCTATTGCTTAATAATTTTGTGCTCTCAATTTCAATGTCTGTGGTTTTCTGTTGGCTTTGTCGTAACACAATTCATTACAAATGTGCCCATATCAGTGTACGTGTAAGCAATTATTTAAAAAATAAGCCTGGTTTGAAATGTATATGTCGGTTGTGTTGACCTGCTGAAGCTGAGTTGTCTTCGTTTTTAAGGAACGCAAATGAAGGCTCTAATGCTCTCAACGTTGGCTTTAGGTATTTTCGGTGTTTTAATATGAAGTCTTTTAAGAAAAAGAAAGAAAATTATCTGGGTAGATCTGGTCTGGATATAGACTCTATCGACCCTGTCATTATAGACCCGAAAACCCCTGAGCCGACTACTAGATATTCTATCTTTCGTACTCCTAGTCCGCTCGATAGTTACAGTCCCCAGCCAGTACAACGGCTGCCTAATGCGGACGCTTAAATGGGGATGGGCCCTCCGGCCAATCTGGAGAGGGTGGATAGCGCAAAAAGTGAAGGTTCCTCGTCTGTGCAAAGGTCGGAAATAGCTCCAACGTACTAAGTTTCCATTGTCGAGCCCTTGGTATCGTTGACTTTTTCCGGCAGCATACCTATTGCTGTGGCTGCCCTGCCTTGACCTCTTATCGGCGTTCCAAAGCTGAAGATGGTTTTATTACTAGACTAGCCGTAGATTCTACATCAGAAGATGTACATCAGGCCAAAACTAGTTTACGTAGTGTGATCCCAATCCGTATCCCCTAATGTAGCTCCAATAAACTAACTTCAACTTTTTTTCGTGCCTTCCAAAATGTAAGAGGCCTTAAATCTAAACTCCCTTAACTTTACACTGATAGCTTATCTTTATATTTTCATATTTTACTATTTACTGAAACTTGGTTAAAACCTGATATCTTATCTGCAATTTTTCATAATAATTATACTGCCAATAGATTTGATCGTCTCTCCGTCAGAACCAATTTTGCTTAATTTTCCTCTTATATTCCGTCAAGTTCCGATATTTCTGTTTACTGTGATCATCTTGATGCTATTCAATCTATCGCGTCAATGCTATCTGATACTGATCAATTGTTGGTTTTATGGTGATTTCAACATCTGTGATGTCACGTGGTCCTCTGTGATCGGCTCAGCCGGATAGATACCTTCAAGGCAATACGAATTGAATTGATCGAAATCGGTTATATATTTACAGTGTAAATGGTATTTGAGATTCGGCAAGCCGAAGCTAGCTTTCCTATCTTCTTTTTTTTTCAGGTGCTGTTATAGAAAATGTTTTTTAGGATTTTGTCTACAGTTATTACCCGTACTAACGAAATTTGAAAAATCGGTAGATTATAAACTTATGCATATATAAACCGATTTTCAACTAAATGTGTTAAAAATTTGCGTTAGATAGGGAGGAGGCGTGGCAAAATTTTAAAACAAACCTGATCTGATGCCCTCTAAAAGGGGAGTTTACATACCAAATTTGGTGACTTCATTTCTTATAATATCCGAGATCTAGGGGTTCATACAGACGGACAGACAGACATAGCTAGATCTACTCGGCTGTTGTTATTGACCAAGAATATATTTTCTTTATGGGGTGGGAAATTCTTCTTTTGCCCGTTACATACATTTGCATAAATACAATATACTCTTTTACTACTAAAGTACGAGAATAAAAAAGGTGTTGCAAACTTTCGAGCGGGTCGAAAATAAAATTAGTAAAGAGTACGAGAATCTTTTAGTCGGAATATCGACCATTACGAGCACACTAACACACACTGCTTTTGGCAGAGTGATAGTGATACTATAGGTCCACCACCAAAATAAAAAATGGCACCTTAATATGTGACTAAATTAAATACTTATTTGCCATTCCAGTTGCAAATAAAAGTGCAAATACTATCGCCAAGCAATACCCGAATCTTTTATACTAAACTTCGATCCAATGAAGACGTTTATTTCGGACATGGGAACTGAATATAAAAATTCCATAATTAGTGACCTGTGCAAACACTTAAATATAGACAATATAACGTCTAAGTGGAAAGAAAACATAGAACTTTCAATGAATACATCGGTTCATATATATCTGTTGATAAGACAGATGGGATGTATGACTTCAACACGACCCCCCCCATGGCACATATCTATTTTCCATATGAGTTACTTTTCGGCAAACAAAGTAATTTGCCAATATATTTTAATAAAATAGATAAGATCAAGCTCTTATATCCATAGACGTTTATGCTATAGAATCTAAATTTAGGTTAGAATAAAAAAGGAATGCTAGCTTCGGCTTGCAGAAGTTTATATACCATTTGCATTGTAAATATATAACCGATCTAGATCAAATCTAGATGGAGTGGATACAAGATGAATTTGTTTTAATTTGGATGAAAAACAAAAAGGTTATGCTGCTCTGTGATCATTCAGGAACAATTGGTGATATGGTAGCTATATGACATTGTTGTCCGATCTTGATCAGATCATGTCTGCGGACGTGGGGCCTGCTCAAACGGATGCAAACCTAATTTTCTTTGATTTGGATAATAAACAGAAAGTGTTCATTCCGGAACAATCGGTTATAAAGTAGCTGTATGATATAGTTGTCCCATCATGATCAGATCACTCCAGCGAACGTGGGGCTTCCGAAAATGAATACAAACTGAATTTTGTTTCAATTGGATGAAAAACTGAAAAGTTTTGGAAATAAGTGTTCATTGCGGAGCAATCGGTTATATGAGAGCTGTATGATATAGTTGTCCGATCTTGATTAAATCAGGTCAGTGGACATGGGGCTTATTCAATTGGATACAAACCGAGATTTTTTAATTTGGAAGAAAAACAAGAAAGTTATAATCCTAAGTGTTCATTCCGGAACAATCTTTTATATGGAAGCGATATGAACTAGTTGTCCGACCTGGATAAAAAACGATCTAACTAAGCATGCAGACAAAGGAAGCATTATTGAAAAATTTCAGCTCTCAAATCGTGGGGTGAAATTAGGTCAGCATACGTGGATGCTTTTAAGACACGTGGACACGTTCCAGATTTGGTTTAATTGAAATACAAAAAAAAAAAAACAAATCCCGTATATAAGAGTACATTCCGAATCGGTCAGTTATATGGGAACTATATGATGTAGTGATCCGATCTGAATAAACTTTTGTTAGTAGACCTAGAGGCTTCTAAATTTACCAAATTTGCTTCAATCTGGATAAAAAACAACTAATCTTGCTGGACTAAGAGTTCATTCCGAATCCATCGGTTATATGGGACCTATATGATATAGTGATTCGATTGAATTAACTTTAGTGAGCAGACGTAGAGGCTTCTAAAGCTGAGGTTTACCAAATTTGGATCGATTTGGATAAGAAACAATAAATGTTGCTTCACTATGAGTTCATTTCGAGTCGGTCGGTCTTATGGGAGCTATATAATATAGTCATATGGTATGGATGAACTTCAGTCCGCAGACGTAGAAGGTTCTTAAACTGTCAGTTACTAAATTTGGTTCAATTTTGATAAAAAATAACCAATTTTGTTCATTCCGAATCTGTCGGTTATTCGGCAGGTATATGACATAGGGATCCGATTCGAATAAACTTTGGTTAGCAGACCAAAAGGCTTCTAAAACTGACATTTACAAATTTGCTTCAATTTGGATCAATAAAGAAACAAAAAAAAACAATTTTTCTGGACAAGAGTTCATGGAGTGGAGTCTATATACCAAATTGAAACAAATTATAAAAAACTCTCCTTTACTACGTCAAGAAGGACAAATAATTTAGTTAGTACAGCATATAAACTAGCGTGCTCGGAAAGGCATTTCTTTACATTCGCTGTTCGTCTGTGGAACGAGCTACTACATATCCTAAAAACTATCATTAGCGAAACGCGCCTTAGAATTTAAATTCAAGCATACTTCCAATAGCTGAATTAAAAGAATATAACTTCCAAATAAAAAATAAGTAACTTTATAATATTTAATTTTCTGCATCCAACAATTTTAACTTGTTATATAATTGTAATTAGGTTTAATTTTATTAGATATAATATTAAACATACCTTACATAATATTCTTAATAATAATGACTTCATGATTCAAAATAAGTTTTGACTGTCGTAATAATTTACGAGTAACTCTGTACTTGTAATGCTAGAAATCATTTTTAAATAAATTAAAGTAAATCAGTAGAGTAAACAAGTAGAAACGCCTTAGTCGTAGCAAAATTTAAAATTAAACTTGATCTAACGCCCCACAAGGGGAGTCCACATACCAAATTGTGTCTCTCTAGCTCTTACAGTCTCCGAGATCTAGGTGTTCATACGGACGGGCAGAGGGATGGATAGATAGATGGACGGACGGACAGACGGACGGATGGGTAGACGGACATAAGGACATGGCTAGATCGACTCGGCTGTTGATGCTGATCAAGAACATATATATATTTGATGGGGTCGGAGACGCTTCCTTCTGCCTGTTTCCTCTACTCTTACTCGTTTCCTCTACTAGAGTACGAGTACAATATTATTGTAGTTAGAACACAGAACACGAAAAGGTTAATGTTCAAATTAAAGAGCTGAAGATAGATAGGAATATAATTTATAGTAGTTCTACAATTGACACAAAAACTAATTTGGCTCATTAAAGTCGGAGTGTCAATTTCACCAATAATACGCTTATGCAAAAAGATAAAATTATGCATAATTCTATGATTTTCAAGAGATGGAAGGTTTATTGGCTCCTTTATTGAATATGAAGGAAGGAGGTTATTGGTGTCCCAATTCAACCCACGGAGAGCAAAAAGTAAAAATTTCTTTTGAACGGACTCAATGCGGTCTGGGTGATTCCTGTATTGTGGACACCAAACACACGATGCGTACTCCAAAATAAGTAGGACCAGAGAAGTATATAGTAATTTAGTTGTATAAGGATCATCAAAATCCTTGGACCATCGCTTGATAAAACCCAGAACACCCACAGCCTTATTCACGGTAATTGAAATGTGTAAATCGAATTTACTGTCTAAAAGAACACCCAAGTAATCAACTGAGTCGATCCGATCAAGGGGCATATCGTTAAGAAGGTACGATGTCTGAAGTGGTATACTACGACAACATTTAGAACACTTGACATTGGAAAGAATCAAGGTCATCTTGCAGCCTGAAGTGGGAAGAAGAATCGTTGAAGGGCAAACAAAGTTTAACTTCGTCGGCGTACATCAGTACACGAGATTGGGATAGGACTTGATAAATGAGGTGAAGAGAAGGTGATCGAGGCGGCTACCCTGCGGTACCCCTGATGTAACCCTAAGGGACTTAGAGTAAGAGTTCTTAAAAAGAACTTTCTGAGTTCTAAGACTAAGGCAGTCGGAAATCCACTTACGATTTAAGGATGGGAGTCCAAGGAGAACTAACTTATGAATAAGCAAACAGTGATATACCGAGTCAAATGCTTTGCTGAAGTCAGTGTAAATGACGGCAATTTGCATTTTATTTTTAAATTCTTGTATTAAAAATGAAGAAAATTCTAGTAAATTCTACTCTTCTGCTGAGCAGATGAAATTATAGAACCACAAGAGTGTTGTAACTGTGAAGTTAATATTTTTTCAAAAAGCTTAGAAATAGTAGTCAGTTTTGACATGACTCTCTTCTTTGCAGCATCAGTCTTGGTTCCCTTTTTATGGAGAAGAATAATAAGCGACTCCTTCTAGAAAGAAAGGAAAGACGAAGAGTTCAACAAATTATAAAAAAGCTTCCAAATCGGCTTGCAAAGCGCATCAGCGCAGAATGTGAGAGTACACCCCACATCGCGCTCAGGGCCAGGGAAAAAGTTAGGTAAAATAGACTTGAGTTCATTTAGCTACCAGCTTTCAGTAACAGTAAAGTGTAATAATGGATAAAACGGGTTTTCAGGAAGTAAAAGCCGACTGACTAAAGAGACTACTGAAATGGAAATGTCAGAAGCAAACATGAAATCAATGTGGCGAGTCAATGAGTTTGTTACAAAATTAACTTAAGATAAGAACAATTCAAGCAGGCTGTCAACAAATTCGTATTGCCTTGAAGGTATCTATCCGGCTGCGCCGATCACAGAGGACCACGTAATATCACAAATGTTGAAATCACCAAAAACCAACACTTGATCAGTATCAGATAGCATTGACGCGATAGATGGAATAGCATCAATAGCAATATAAGAGGAAAATTAAGCAGAATTGGTTCTGGCAGAAAGCCGGAATCAGCAGCAATCAGTACGTCACCACCCTGGCGGGAGGGACGATCAAATCTATTGGCAGTATAATTATTATGAAAAATTGCAGATAAGACATCAGGTTTAAACCAAGTTTTAGTAAATAGTAAAATATGAAAATATAAAGATAAGTTATCAGTGTAAAGTTAAGGGAGTTTAGATTTAAGGCCTCTTACATTTTGGAAGGCACAAATAAAAGATGTAGTCAGTTTATTGGAGCTGTATGAGAGGCTACGGATTGTGCGGCAGCAGGGAGTCTAATCTGTATCTGATTTCTAGGTCTTTAACTCCTTCAGGACTAGGCGCTCAATACACAAATTTTGTTGACAGATTGTGTCAAAATAGTCTTCCGGAAACCTATTTTGGAGGAAGCTGTTTTGCGCGTAACATTAAACCTAAACTTTTCTACCATAGTCCTCCAACTATGTAAACTAGTTTTGGCCTGCACATAAGCGGAAACATCTTCTGATGTGGAATCTACGGCTAGTCTGGAAATCAAGACCATCTTCGGCTTTCTGACGCCGATAAGAGGTCATGCTACATCAGTAGGTATGCTGCTGTCGGAAAAACTCAACGATACTGATAGGGTTTGATAGGGGGAGCAATTTTTGACCTTAGTCCAGTCCAAGAGTAGTTGGAGTATGGAGTAGTTGGCCAGGGGTTTTCGGCTCTATAACGACAGGGTCGATAGAGTATGTATCCATTCCAGATCTACCAAGATCATTTATTTTTTACGCTTCAGAAACTCCATATTAAAAGATGTGAAATTGAAGCGTCGAGAATGACGTATTTAATTGCTTAAAGGCAACGTGAAGATCATTAAAGCCTTCCATTGCGGTAATTAAAATCGAACGCAACTCGGCTTCACTCACATGTAATTTTCAAATCATGATTATTTTGTTAAATAATCGCATACACGGGCACTGATATTAGCACATATGTAATAAATGGCTTTATGACAAAGCCAAAGGCATAGGCTCGGTAGAAAAGCATTCAAAGGGAACTTTTTTTTATAGGAGTCAGACATTGAAATTGTGAGCACAAAATTATTTAGTAGTATTAATGGTAAATTTCTCACTGGGTGGCTGTACAACGGATATGTAATGACACAACAACACGCAACATAATATAGCAATAGCTAAAACACATAAAAACATCACAGCAAGGAGAGAGTATAAAAGTAGCATAAGCTTATAAGCACACCACAAGCATAACAAAAACAAACATACATAGTGATGAGCGCAATGGAATATATAGGATTGGTGTCAATTCTATGCTTATGCTTATGGCTCAGCTTTTGGTTTTATTTGCAAAATAAAAAAAAATAATTGAATGCACTTTTATTAACTGCTCAAGAAGGCTTGCTTTAAAACCGAAATTAAGGAAAATAAAAGAAAACTCGGACACAACTTATCAATTGATACACAAACTCGGCTTCACTCACATGTAATTTTCAAATCATGATTATTTTGTTAAATAATCGCATACACGGGCACTGATATTAGCACATATGTAATAAATGGCTTTATGACAAAGCCAAAGGCATAGGCTCGGTAGAAAAGCATTCAAAGGGAACTTTTTTTTATAGGAGTCAGACATTGAAATTGTGAGCACAAAATTATTTAGTAGTATTAATGGTAAATTTCTCACTGGGTGGCTGTACAACGGATATGTAATGACACAACAACACGCAACATAATATAGCAATAGCTAAAACACATAAAAACATCACAGCAAGGAGAGAGTATAAAAGTAGCATAAGCTTACAAGCACACCACAAGCATAACAAAAACAAACATACATAGTGATGAGCGCAATGGAATATATAGGATTGGTGTCAATTCTATGCTTATGCTTATGGCTCAGCTTTTGGTTTTATTTGCAAAATAAAAAAAAATAATTGAATGCACTTTTATTAACTGCTCAAGAAGGCTTGCTTTAAAACCGAAATTAAGGAAAATAAAAGAAAACTCGGACACAACTTATCAATTGATACACAAACGAAAAATTTAGAACAGCACAGGAAACTAAAAAAAAAGTAAGAACGCAATAGTCGATATTCCGACTATAAGATACTCGTACTCTTTATATATTTTATATTCGACACACTCGAAGTATACGACACTTTTAGACTTTTTTTTTTGTTTGGGGTGCTTTCGTACAAAATGTTTTCTTTTGTTGACGTTTTGTCTACAATTATTATCTGATCTTGATGAAATTTGGCAAATGCTAGTACACATATAGATCGAGTTTCAACTAAATGCGTCAAGATTTGTGGTAGATACAAGATTTTTTATCGATTTAGCGTGGTGGGAGGGGGCGTATCCTCAAGAGGGGAGTCTACATACCACATTTGGTGTCTCTATCTTTTATGGTCTCCGAGATATAGGTATTCATAGGGACGGGCAGACGGATATAGGTAGATCGACGTGGCTGTTGATGTTAATATAGAATATATATACTTTATAGGGTCGGAGACGTTTCCTTCTCTACTTCGTTTACTCTACTAGAGTACGCGTATAAAAGCAACCGTCTTAAGCGAAAGTCAGAGAGCGAGTGATATAGTTGTTCTAACTTGATCAGAACAAGCTAGTGGGGAGTCCTTAAATGGATACAAGCCGAATTTGCTTTGATTTGGATGTTAAACAGAAAAGTTATATTCCTAAGTGTTCATTCCGAAGCAATCGGTTATATCGTAGCTATATGATATAGTTGTCCGTGTGCTCGCTCAATGTGCTTAGTGTGAAAAAATTGGCACTCAATATATAAAATTTTAAATAAGAGAGTGTCGTGCCGGTTTCTTTTTGATATTTAGGGTGGATTAAATGTTAAAAATAAAATATTAAAGCGTGTAAAGGATCGTGATGAAAAAATTAAGGATGCCATTAATCTAATTAAAAAGGGAGAAATCGATTTGCAGGGATTCTTAACGCTCACTGTTTTACCACACGATCAAATTTAAAAAAAAATTAAGCCAATGTTTGTGAAAAGATGGAAGTCCTGAACTCTTCAACGTCGTCAAATGCCTCAGATGGTTCAACCCAAAGCAGGCCGATGATACACAAACGAACCCATACAATGTGTGTTTGGAGAATCCAAAGTAGGTTTTTTTGTGCCCATCGCATTGTTGAAAGCCATCGCATAGAATTACTTGACCATTTAAACTCTTTCCTAAATCAAAAACCAAAATGCACAACCTGCAACCAGCTAGTTGAAGACGCAATTTTCCATTTTACTTATACTTAATCTTCTCAAGTCTGTATTTATTTCAGTTAGCTTCAGTAATCATTAAAAAATATCTTGATCAGAACAGGCCAGTTGGCGTTGGGAGTACTGAAATGGATGCAAACCGAATTTGATTTGATTTGGAAGAAACATAGAAAAGTTATACTCCTAAGTATTCATTATGGAACAATCGGTTATGTATTAGTTATTTGATATAGTTGTCCGATCTTGATCAGATCCGGTCTGGGGCTTATTCAAATGGATGCAAGCCGAGTTTTGCTTGATTTGAAAAAAACAAAAAAGTTATGCTCCTAAGTGTTCATTCCGGAACAATCGGTTATATGGGAGCTATATGATATGGTTGTCCGATCTGGATAAAACTCGAAACTTAACCAGCGCGCAGACTAAAGAAGCATCTGGTAAAAATTTTTAGCTCTGTAGTTTGTAAGACTTCTGAGATCATGGTGTTGAAACAAACGGACGGGCAGACGGACGGGCATACGGACATTGTTATATCGATTCCCCTCGTCACGCTGATCTAGAATATATCTACTATATATGGTCCGCAACGCTTCTTTCTATGCGTTGGAAAATCTTCCTGTCAAAATGAATATACCGTTTTCAATATTCATTATTCAATATTTTCAATATTCGACAATATCAAAAGAAATTTTTTTTTTTTTGTTTGGGTGTTCTCATACAAAATGTTATTTTACGATTCTGTGTACAATTATTATCCGATCTTAACAAAACTCGGCAAATCGATATAAGATATGAAGATTTGCTGTTTGCGGGGGCGGAAGTGGGCGTGGCGAAAGTGAAAAACAAACTTGATCTGACGCCCCACAAGGGGAGTTCACATACCAATTTGGGACCCTCTAGCTCTTACAGTCTGCGAGGTCTAGGTCCTTATACGGACGTACAGGGGGACATGGCTAGATCGACTGGGCTGTTGATGCTGATCATGAGTATATGTAGTTTATGGGGTCTTAGAGGCTTCTTCTTGCCTGTTACATATATTTGCACGAATACAATATACTCGTTTACTCTACTGGAGTACGAGTATAAAAATTTGGTTCAATTTGGATAATTAACAACCAATTTTGCTGTTCTAAGAGTTCATTCCAAATCTTTAGGTTGTATGGGAGCTATATGATATAGTGATCTGATGTGAATGAACTTTCGTCAGCAGACGTGTAGGCTTCTAAAACTTACATTTACCAAATTCGGTTCAATTTTGATGAAAAACAAAAATTTCTGATGTACTAAGAGTTCATTCCGACCATGTCGCTTATATGTTTGACACACGATTTAGTGATCCGATTGAAGTAACCTTAGTCAGCAGACGTAGAGGCTACTACAGCTGACATATACCAAATTCGGATCAATTTGGATAAGAAACAATCAATTTTACTGTACTAAGAGTTCATTCCGAATAGAACGTTTATATGGGAGCTATATGATATAGTGATCCGATCTGGATAAACTTTGGACAGCTTCTAAAACTGACATTTACTAAATTTGGTTCAATTTGGATAAAAACCTACCAAGTTTGCTGGACTAAGAATTGTTTCCGAATCAGTCGGTTATAAGGGAGCTATATGATATCGTGGTCCGATCTGAATTAGCTTTAGTCAACAAACGTAGAGGCTTATAAATTTGCTACTTACCAAATTTGGTTGGATTTGGATAAGAAACAAGAAAGGAAAGCTGGCTTCGGCTTTACATTGCAAATATATAACCGATCTAGAACAACTCTGGATGGAGTAGATACAAAGGATACGAGACGAATTAGTTTTAATTTGGATGAAAAATATAAAAGTTATGCTCCTAAGTGTTCATTCCGGAGCAATCGGTTAAATGGTAGCTATATGATATGGTTCTCCGAACTTCATCAAAACAGGCCAGCGGACTAAGGGTCCACTAAAATGGATGCAAACCGAATTTGGTTTGATATGAATAAAAAACAGAAAAGTTAGGGTTCACTCCGGAACAATCGGTTATATGGTTATATGATAGCTGATATATACCTCCTATCTTGATCAGATCAGGCTAGTAGAAGTTTAGGCCTTCTCAAATGGATGCAGATCGAATTCGGTTTGATTTGGATGAAAACCCGAAAAGTAATGCTTCTAAGTGTTTGTTCAGAAACAATCGGTTATAGGGTAGCTGTATGATTTAGCTGTCTGATCTTGATCACATCATTGCAGTGGACGTGATGTCTTCTAAAATAGATACAATCCGAATTCGGTTTGATATGGATGAAAAACAGAAAAGTTGAGCTAGTTAGTGTTCATTCCGGAACAATCGGGTATATACTTGTTATAAAATATAGTTGTCCCATGTTTTTCACATCAGGGCAATAGAAGTGTGGGGTTTTCAAATGGATACAAACCGAATTTGATTTGATTTGGATGAAAAACTGAAGAGTTATGCTCCTAAGTGTTCATTCCGGAATAATCGGTTATATGGTAGCTATATGATTTAGTTATCCGATCGTGATCAGATCAGGCCTGTGGACGTGGAACCTGCTCAACCCGAATGTTGTTTGATTTGAAGTTAGAACAGAAAAGTTATGGTCCACAGTGTTCATTCCGTAACAACCGGTTATATTTTAGCTATATGATGATATATTTCTCCGATTTTGATCAGAATAATGCAGTAGAAGTGGGGCATCCTTAAATGGATAAAAACCGAATTTAGTTTGATTTGGATGAAAAACAGAAAAGTTATGCTACTAAGTGTTCATTCCGGAACAATTGGTTAAATGCTGCTGATGTGCGCACTTCGGCTACGCGCATTGCCTCCTGCCGTTGTTTTCACCACCCTTCCAGTGATCCAATTTTATGGTGGCATGTTGTCCTCGTGAACAAGGACAAGACATCCTATTGTCAGGTCGGGTCTGTCGACTGATGGCGTTGGTGTAGACTGACCAAGTAGTCCTTGGACCAGCTCTGTCAGAACTGCTGCAGCATTCGCCACCTCTTCAAATACCCGAAGCTGGACTTGCTGCTGACTGCGTCGAGCTCGGAATCAGGCGGCAGCAAAAGAAGGGGTTGCCCGATTAGGATGTAACCTGGCTGGGTTCGCGGGGCAAGGACTTCCCAGCAGCCAGGATAATAACCTGATGGGTCCTGATGGGCCTTCAGCAGCTTATCCCAGCGTCAAAGACACCATTGCCATGATGCTGGTGAGTATACAACAGCTGAAGGATGCACATGCTGCCAGTCTTTCTGGATCATAAGCCAAACATATCCAATACTGCGCCTCGGATTCTGGAATGCTGGTAGCATAACCGCTAAGCTTAATAAACTGAAGGTGTTTCTCATCAGACATAACATATATGTCATGTTGGTTGCTGAAACTCACCTTAATGCCACCTCTGGCCTCTTCGTAGACGGATATGAGTGACATCGAGTGGATCACCCTAGCGGGTATCCTCGAGGAGGTTCTGCGGTGCTCATCAGGAAAGACCTGATGCAATATTACCGCCAAGTCTTTGCTGGAGCATCGCGGACTTCCACCAGTTGCTCGCCCAACTGGGCCAACGGAACATGCTTAGGGACAGCTTCCGAGAAGACACCAGAGGGCGTATGCCACACTCCTCGATCGCCAACAGTGGAGTAGAGGTAATAGCTACATCCGCAGCCGCATCCGCTGCGATTTGCTAGTCACTCGCATCTCTCAGGATCTGTTATCCGACCGTCTGCCATTGCTGATCGATATTAGCGTTCAACCTCAACAGGCAGAAAGTAGCGTTTCCGACCACATAAAGTGTATAAATTCTTGATCACCACGACAAGCTGAGAGATAAATAGGTACCATAAATAGTACCCAGATCAAGTTTATTTTTTTTTTTTGCCAGAGGCATCTACATCAACTTACATCATATAGCCCCCATGGAATTGAACTTTTTCGTAATGAATAGAACATATTTGCATTTCATCCAAATAGAACTTAAATGAATGCGGTTTGTATTCTGTATTCAACTGAGCCAACGGTTCCAGATGGGAGTCGACTTCAATGCCAAGAACATGCTTAGGGACATCTTCCGAGAAGACACCAGAGGGCGTATGCCACACTCCTCGATCGCCAACAGTGAAGTAGAGGTAATAGCTACATCCGCAGCCGCATCCGCAGCGATTTGCTAGTCACTCGCATCTCTCAGGATCTGTTATCCGACCGTCTGCCATTGCTGATCGATATTAGCGTTCAACCTCAACAGGCAGAAAGTAGCGTTTCCGACCACATAATGTGTATAAATTCTTGATCACCACGACAAGCTGAGAGATAAATAGGTACCATAAATAGTACCCAGATCAAGTTTATTTTTTTTTTTTGCCAGAGGCATCTACATCAACTTACATCATATAGCCCCCATGGAATTGAACTTTTTCGTAATGAATAGAACATATTTGCTTTTCATCCAAATAGAACTTAAATGAATGCGGTTTGTATTCTGTATTCAACTGAGCCAACGGTTCCAGATGGGAGTCGACTTCAATGCCAAGAACATGCTTAGGGACATCTTCCGAGAAGACACCAGAGGGCGTATGCCACACTCCTCGATCGCCAACAGTGGAGTAGAGGTAATAGCTACATCCGCAGCCGCATCCGCAGCGATTTGCTAGTCACTCGCATCTCTCAGGATCTGTTATCCGACCGTCTGCCATTGCTGATCGATATTAGCATTCAACCTCAACAGGCAGAAAGTAGCGTTTCCGACCACATAATGTGTATAAATTCTTGATCACCACGACAAGCTGAGAGATAAATAGGTACCATAAATAGTACCCAGATCAAGTTTATTTTTTTTTTTTGCCAGAGGCATCTACATCAACTTACCGATTTTGATTCGGATCGGGTCACCATATCATATAGCCCCCATAGAATTGAACTTTTTCGTAATGAATAGAACATATTTGCTTGTCATCTAAATAGAACTTAAATGAATACAAACCGCATGCATTCATTTTAGGATGCCTTACGTCTGTTGAAAAAGTTTGATGTAATCGGGCAATTCCATCATATACCCCCATAGAACCAATTTTTATACTCGTACTCTAGTAGAGTAAATGAGTATATTGTATTCGTGCAAACGTATGTAACAGGCATATATTCTTTATCAGCATCAACAGCCGAGTCGATCTAGCCATGTCCGTCTGTCGTCCGCTTGAACACCTAGATCTCGGAGACTAAAAGAGCTAGACCGACCCAATTTGGTATGTAGACTCCCATCGTGGGGCGCCAGATCAAGTTTGTTTTAAAATTTTGAAATCGCCCTCTGCCACCCGCGCACATCGATAAAAATGTTATAACTAGAAACACCTAGATATCGCAGACTATAAGAGCTAGGGTCACCAAATTTTGTATGTACACTCCCCTTGTAGATCGTCAGATCAAGTTTGTTTAAAAATGGTGCACCGCCCCCTTCCCATCTCAATAAAATCAATAGAAACCCTATATCTCCGACAATTTTAACCGCTTCAGTTTTTTTGGCGGGTGGGGTGCTGTCATATGAAATGTTTTTTACAATTATTATCCGATCTTAATGAGATTTGGAAAATCGGCAGATTGTGTGCCAATATATACACAAACCAAGTTTCAGTTAAATGTGTTAAAAATTGTGGGAGATATAAGATTTGATCGATTTGTGAGCTCAAGCATGAGCGTGGCAAATTAAAACAAAACAACTTGATCTGACGCTCCACAAGGGGAGTCAACATACCAATTTGGTAGCTCAGACAGTCTCCGAGATCTAGGTGTTCATACGGACGGTCAGACGGACATGGCTAGATCACCTCGATAAATGCAATATTCTTGTTTACTCTACCAGAGTACGAGTATAAAAATCAAAAAGTGTTGCATACTCTCCTGTGTATCGAATATTAAAAAATGCTGACTACCAGTATCTTATAGTCGGAATATCGGCTTCTATAGGAGGCAAGACTAATATAGCGAGGTATAGCTATTTCGTCTAAATCAAGCATATTGTGTTTAAATCTATTCCAGGTAGTATGAAGATTTATGGGAGCGGACTCGTCCCAATCTAACTTTGCCGCCAACATTTTTGCCCTTGTAATCAAGGGACAAAGCAGGCTCAATGCGTCGAACAAACGTGATGCAACTGACAAAATGTTGCGCTTAGTTGCGGATAACGAACCAAACGAATCATCTAAATGATAGTGAAACAAATCATTTTGAGGGTTCCATTGTATTCCAAGTGTTTTTATGGAAGCAGAAGGGTCAAACTGTAAAGACTTATCCTGCCCACTGTTAGACAGCAGATGGGGATAATATGAAGCCCATTTGGCCAACTTCCAAGTTCTAAAGTCCTTGCAAACTGTTTGCTTAAAGTTGCGTTCCAATTGTTCAGTGTTCGCTTTCAATAGCGCGGTTGCACACCCAAGCTCGATTTGATGCGCCTTGACTGTACTTTCCAGATACAATCCATCCCAACAGCGTTTTTTGGTTAGATGGATGTTCGGAACTCAGCTTTATTTGGCCCACCAAATGTAATTCGAAAAATGTTTCAGCTCCTAGCAGTAAGTCAACTTTAGCAGACTTGTGGAAACAAGAGTCCACCAGCTCAATGTTGGGCGGAATATTCCATTGCGCGAAGCTAACTACATGATCGGGCTGATAAGTAGAAATCGAGCTTAATACCCAAAAGTTGGATGCAAACTTATGATCATTGACAAGAGAGTGGACATAGGTGTGAACTTTATGCCTTATGACAGAGACATTTTTTCCAACTGTCACTATGTTTAGGCATGAATCTTCACGATGCAATCGTAACCGCTGTGCTAGATCCTCTGACATAAAATTGATTTGAAAGCCGGAATCTAGAAGGACGCTTGCGTATTGATACTTTCCGGATCTATATTTGACTTTCACTAATGCAATGGGGAGAATGACCTGATCAGTGCTAGCATCATGAATAGAATACACGTTTGGAGACTCAGAAATTGACGAGTGTGAATGCTCCGCAGGTCTAGAACCTACACTGTATCTGTGAAGTAGAGTATTATGGGGCTTTGAGCACACTCGACTAATTTACGTCTTGCATTTTATAACTGTATGAACAGTTGATACACAAACGATGATGTTTGGTGAAATCAGATCGTTGATCAACCGGAAGAGCACTAAGCGATTGACATTTGCCTATACTATGAAAATTAAGACTTTGTGTGTCCTCCTTTGACTCCTGTGTGGATTTCCCTTTATTCTTGGTTGAGTCTTCAGCAGCCAGATGCTGATAACGTCGATTCAACTGAGCTGCGCACTTGGACCAAGATGGCAACTTTTTATAATCAAGTTGCTCAAAGCAAAGCGAGACTTTGTTGTATAATCAACTTTGGACATTGCTATATGAATCACTACCTTAAGACTGCAGAGATGAGGAGAAAGCTGACACCGTGTCAATAAGTGATCTAAAGCAGAAGGCTTTTGTATGTGGGGGATGCCAAAGACTTGCGAAATCGTATCGAAAAAGATCAAACATTTATTATCATAAACTCCCTTTAAACTTGTAAGAGCCTTTTCATAGTTGTTGTCAGAAATTTGGAATGTCTTCACGGTCCCCAATACCCTATCACTCGTGTAAAATAGTAAATAGTTAAATTTTTTAACGTTGGCTAGTGAGGAGTCTTAATGAGTAAACGAGTACATTGTATTCGTGCAAATGTATGTAACAGGCAGAAGGAAGCGTCTCCGACCAAATCAAAAGAAAACCCTTATACTGTCGACAAAAACTTAAAAAAACAATATGTATAAGAGCACCCCAACCCCCCAAAAAAAAAAAATCAAAACGTGTTGCATACTTTCGAGTGTGTGGAATATAAAATAAGTAAAGAGTACAAGTATCGGAATATCGGGTAGAGCGTTCTTGCTGATACATTGATCCTCAGCAGCTGCACTTAAATCGTTAGAGGCATTTAGTGAATCCATACCTTTCACATTACCGCTAACAACTGTGAGTTTGGCTTATTACTACCTGCTTCGATTCAGACTCAGTCATTTTGGAATTTTAAAGTTGACTAAGGTCGACGAGTACGTATATGAGATACAAGAGGGCTTATGCAACACAGCAATGTATAAAAATCTAACGATGCTAATGCACTTACTTGCACTCACACTGTCAAAATATTCACAAACGCACTCAATGTATAACAATATAAGGCGTCTTTGCTTGGCAAAAGTAACTGTTCCGAAGGAAAAGAAAAATGCAAGAATAAGCAGTACTTCACAAAAGGGAATTGCAACTAGCGGCAAATGACCATTGCCTGCAATTACTGTATCATCGTAATTTTAATTATCTACGGCAAGAACAGTATTGCCTCACTATATATATTTGCACAGTACCAAATCACCACACAAATTTCCACATCCACAAATTGCTTCTCTGAAATGATCAACTCTTGGTTTTGGTGATTTTAACATTTGTGATGTCAAGTGGTCCTCTGTGATATTTGCTTCTGACCCTTCCATTTCAATCGTCTCTTCGCTTTTGCTTCTTGTTTCGCCCATCATTAAACGTTACTATGGATATTCCTATTCCTGCTGTATCTGCATCATTCAACTTGCCAGCTAGAACACATTCATTTAGAAAAGCTGATTTCGCTAGCCTTAACAATGTCATCCTTCAATCAGACCCGTCATACTTGTACAATTGTACAAAATTCTTTATTCTATTTTTAAGGATTTGGTTCCGTTCAGTAGTCCTGTTAGGCTTAATAAGCCTACTTGGCTTACTCCACAGTTGTCTAATCTAAAAGCTATCAAGTTTAGACTCTTTAAGAAGCTCAAAGTCTCGGGAAGGTCTTCTGACTATTCGGTCTATATTGCTGTTCGTTCAAGATTCACTGTCATTAATTCCGAGTGCTATAAAGCATATTTGCATCGCTGTAGGGTTCAATTTTCTCAGGACCCAAAACAATTTCATAATTTTTTGTATCCAAAACGTAAAAAACCTGTCTCGCTAAGCTTTACACTGATATCCTATCTTTTCATTTTCATATTTTAATTTTTACAGACACTTGGTTAAAGCCCGATATCTTAGACTCTGCAATCTTTCCTAATAATTATACTGCCTACAGATTTGATCGTCCCTCCCGTCAGGCTGGTGGCGTATTGATTGTTGTTGATTCCGGCCTTCTGTCGGAACCAATTCTGCTTAATTTTCCTAACGTAATTGAATTTATAAGTACTAAAGTATCTCTTAAATGTACCTCTGTCTTTAGCACTGCCTCTTATATTCCTTCACGTTCCGATATTTCTGTTTACTTGGATCATATTAATGCAATTCAATCGATCGCGTCAATGCTTTCTGATACAGATCAATTATTGGTTTTTGGTGATTTCAATATCTGCGATGTCACGAGGTCCTTCGTGATCGACTCAGGCGGTTCAATACCTTCAAAGCAACACGAATTTGTTGACGGCCTACTTGAATTCCTTATCTCAAGTTAATTTTGTAACAAACTCATTGAATCGCCAACTTGATTTGATATTCGCTTCTGATCCTTCCATTTCAATGGTCTCTAGAGCTAGTCCGCTGTTGCTTCCTAAAGACCCGTTTCACCCATCATTACACGTTACTATGGATATTCCTATTCCTGCTGCACCTGCATCATTCAACTTGTCAGCTAGAACATATTCATTTAGAAAGGCTGATTTCTCTAGTCTTAACAATGCCATCCTTCAATCAGAATCGTCAAACTTGTACAATTGTACAGATATGGACTGTGCGGTTGACTTCTCTTACAAAATTCTTTATTCCATTTTTAAGGATTTGGTTCCGTTCAGTAGTCCTGTTAGGCTTACTAAGCCTCCTTGGTTTACTCCGCAGTTATCTAATCTAAAAACTATCAAGTCTAGGCTCTTTAAGAAGTTCAAAGTCTTGGGAAGGTCCTCCGACTATTCGCGCTACATTGCTGCTCGTGCAATGTTCACTATCATTAATTCCGAGTGCTACAAAGGGTATTTACATCGCTGTAGAGTTCAATTTTCTCAAAACGCAAACCAATTTTATAATTTTGTTAATTCTAAAAGTAAAACATCTGTCCTACCTTCTTCATTATTTTATATAAATACTAAGGCAACTACAGATTAAATCATTGCCAACTTGTTTACCAAGTTCTTTCAGACACAGGTCTAATAACATCCCACCTCCCCAAGTCACTGAATGCTTATTGCTTAGTGAACTTAAGTCTATTGAGGCTAACTTTTTTCCTGGTCCTGATGGTGTTCCGGGTTGTATTCTTAGAGTCTGCGCTGATGCGCTTTGCAAGCCGATTCTGAAGCTTTTTTATCTATCTTTGAATTCTTCGACCTTCCCTTCTCTCTGGAAGGACTCGTTTATTATTTCTCTCCATAAAAAGGGAAATAAGACTGATGCCCAAAACTACAGAGGCATATCAAAACTGTCTGCTATTCCTAACCTGTGGGAAAAATATTGACTTCACAGTTACAACACTCTGATGGTTCTATAATTTTATCTGCGCAACATGGGTTTCTGAAACGTAGGTCTACCAGCACTAAATTAGTAGAATTTTTTTCATTTGTAATACAAGGATTTGATAATAAAAATGCAAACTGACGTCATTTACACTGACTTCAGCAAAGCATTTGACTCGGTAAATCACTGTTTGCTTATTCATAAGTTAGATCTCTTTGGCTTCCCATCCCATCTTCTTAAGTGGATCTCCGACTACCTTAATCTCAGAACACAGAAAGTTCTTTTAATAACTCTTATTTTAAGCCCCTTAGGGTTACATCAGGCTTACCGCAAGGTAGCCATCTCGGCGCCTGCTATTCACCATATTTGACTTGGGCGTTCTTTTAGCCCCTAAATTAAAATTCGACTTACACATTTCAATTACCGTCAATAAGGCTGTGGGTGTTGTGGGTTTTATCGCTTGGTCGAAGGAATTTGATGATCCTTATATAACTAAACTACTATTTACTTCTCTAGTTCTACCTATTTTCCCACAATACAGGAACTACCAGGACCGCATTGAGTCTGTTCAAAAGAAATTTTTACTTTTTGGTCTCCGTGGGTTGAATTGGGACCCCTATAACCCCTTCCTTCATATTCAAGTAGGCTGCTGCTAATAAACCTTCCATCTCTTGAAAATCGTAGATTTATGCCTAATGTTATTTTTATACATAAGCTGATTAATGGTGAAATTGGGTCGCCGACTTTAATTAGCAAATCACCTTTTGTGTTCCTCGTAGAACTACTAGAAATTATTTTCCTATCTATCTTCAGCACTGTAATTTAAACTATCTCTACCTTTTCGTGTCCTTTGTTGGAACTACAATAATCTCTTTAACTTTATCTCTATTAATAACTCATTTAACTTAAATGAAACATCCATACTAACGCATCTAGCTGGTAGATAATGTAAATTGTTTATGGCTTGTAGTTTTTCCTTTCATTGAAAGTTAGCGATTCGTGCCGCTCGTTATGCGGCTGCCGGCCGGTTGGGCGGGAGATGGAAGCTTCTAGCTTGGACGTACAACTTAACAAAAAAAAAGAAGAGGTAGAGTCACCAAATTTGGTATGTGACCTCCATTAGTATACACGCAGATCAAGGACCCGCCACGACCACACCCGCAATCGCCCATCGTGTAGCAGTACGGTAGCAGAACTTAATTTTCGATGGCAATCACGGCGAAAATCATCGTAGCTGTCATATTTTCACAATCCTTTTGGGCAGAAGGAAGACTGCTGTAAATCTGGCCACCTTCTCCAAAAACGCAGCCCAATACCATGCCAGGAAAAAGCAACTGCATCCCGGTTGCCCTCGTGCAGCAGGGACTCTCCTACTCCGGTGCTGGCCGTTAACAACAGCCCTGTAGTACTGCGAGTCCAGTGCCGCGTTCGCGCGGTAAGGACTTCCCGGCAGCGAAGACAATAACCTGGCTACAGTCCTGATGAGCCTTCAGCAGGCTATCGCAGCTTCAATGACACCATTGCCATGATGCTGGTGAGTATACAACAGCTGAAGGATGCACATGCTGCCAGTCTTTCTGGATCATAAGCCAAACATATCCAATACTGCGCCTCGGATTCTGGAATGCTGGTGGCATAACCGCTAAGCTTAATAAACTGAAGGTTCTCATCAGACATAACATATATGTCATGTTGGTTGCTGAAACTCACCTGAATGCCACCTCTCGCCTCTTCGTAGAAGGATATGAGTGCTATCGAGTGGATCACCCTAGCGGGCATCCTCGAGGAGGTTCTGCGGTGCTCATCAGGAAATACCTGATGCAATATTACCGCCAAGTCTTCCCTGGAGCATCGTGGACTTCCACCTCTTGCTCGCCCAACTGAGCCAACGTTTCCAGATGGGAGTCGACTTCAATGCCAAGAACATGCTTAGGGACATCTTCCGAGAAGACACCAGAGGGCGTATGCCACACTCCTCGATCGCCAACAGTGGAGTAGAGGTAATAGCTACATCCGCAGCCGCATCCGCAGCGATTTGCTAGTCACTCGCATCTCTCAGGATCTGTTATCCGACCGTCTGCCATTGCTGATCGATATTAGCATTCAACCTCAACAGGCAGAAAGTAGCGTTTCCGACCACATAATGTGTATAAATTCTTGATCACCACGACAAGCTGAGAGATAAATAGGTACCATAAATAGTACCCAGATCAAGTTTATTTTTTTTTTTGCCAGAGGCATCTATATCAACTTACCGATTTTGATTCGGATCGGGTCACCATATCATATAGCCCCCATGGAATTGAACTTTTTCGTAATGAATAGAACATATTTGCTTTTCATCCAAATAGAACTTAAATGAATGCGGTTTGTATTCTGTATTCAACTGAGCCAACGGTTCCAGATGGGAGTCGACTTCAATGCCAAGAACATGCTTAGGGACATCTTCCGAGAAGACACCAGAGGGCGTATGCCACACTCCTCGATCGCCAACAGTGGAGTAGAGGTAATAGCTACATCCGCAGCCGCATCCGCAGCGATTTGCTAGTCACTCGCATCTCTCAGGATCTGTTATCCGACCGTCTGCCATTGCTGATCGATATTAGCGTTCAACCTCAACAGGCAGAAAGTAGCGTTTCCGACCACATAATGTGTATAAATTCTTGATCACCACGACAAGCTGAGAGATAAATAGGTACCATAAATAGTACCCAGATCAAGTTTATTTTTTTTTTTTGCCAGAGGCATCTACATCAACTTACCGATTTTGATTCGGATCGGGTCACCATATCATATAGCCCCCATGGAATTGAACTTTTTCGTAATGAATAGAACATATTTGCTTTTCATCCAAATACAACTTAAATGAATGCGGTTTGTATTCATTTAAGTTCTATTTGGATGAAAAGCAAATATGTTCTATTCATTACGAATTTTAGGATGCCTTTTTTATGTAGATCGGGCAATTCCATCATATACCTCCATAGAACCAATTCTTATACTCGTACTCTAGTAGAGCAAATGAGTATGTTGTATTCGCGCAAATGTATGTAACAGGCAGAAGGAAGCGCCTCCGACCCCATAAAGTATATATATTCTTTATCAGCATCAACAGCCGAGTCGATCTAGCCATGTCCGTCTGATCGTCTGTCCGTCTGTCCGTCCGCATGAACACCTAGATCTCGGAGACTAAAAGAGCTAGAGCGACCCAATTTGGTATGTAGACTCCCCTTGTGTCAGATCAAGTTTGTTTTAAAATTTTGATCAGCCCCTCCCGCCACCCCAAATCTAATGAAACGTTATCCACAGAGACAACTATAAGTGCTAGGGTCCCCGAATTTGGTAAGTAGACTCCCCTTCTGATGAGTTAGAATGTGTGTTTTTTTTTTTAATTTTGCCACGCTTCTCGCCCCTCAAATCAATAAGAACCTTATATTTCCCACATCTTTACGCATTTAGTTGAAACTCGGTTTGTATATGTACCAGCCCATTGTCTACCAATTTGCCAAATTCCATTAAGATTGAATAATAATTGTAGGCAAAGACGTAAAAAACATTTTGTATGAAAGCAAAAAGTGCCGCATACTTTCGAGTATGTCGAATATAAAATAAGTAAAGAGAATGAGTATCTTATAAAAATAAGTAAAGAGTACGAGTACCTTATGGTCGGAATATCGACTCGACGGAATATCGTTCGTACGTTTTTTTTTAATAAACACAAAATGTTTGTTTTTCCTCCAAATCGAGCCAAATTTGGTTTGTATTCATTTTACGAGGCCAAGCACATACAAAACTTTATTCAGATCAAACAACATATAATATATTCCCCATATAACCGATTTTCTGAATGAACACCAAATGTTTGTTTTTCATCTAAATTGAATTAAATTTGTTTTTTTTTTTATCTATTTTATGATTCTCCAAATTCACAGACAAAAGTTTAGGCTGCTCGGACAATTTTATCATATAACCCTCATAGAACCAATGTTTATTTTCATCCAAATCTAACCAATATTTGGTTTTTATTTATGTAAGGAGGCCTCAAGTATGTTGACCAAATTGAATCCTGATTCCGACCCTATTAATTATATATATTCGTGATTGGGAAACAAATTTGGTAAGTGCCGGTTTTAAAGCGGCGCAAAGATCATACGGCATCATCTGTTGACCAAATTAAATTTTATTCCGGCCACATAAGCTGTATATATTCTTAATCGGAAAAGAAATTAGACAAGTGAAGATTTTTGAGCGGCACAAAGACCCAAAAAACAAACAACGAAACGCTTGTATACTCTCACTCTGTTTCTTTCTCTCTCATTTACATGACTGATATTGCTTGATGCTTTTCGTAGACACAAGCAAGGTCACGGTTAAATCGTAATTTGTGAGATACGTATAATGCATGTTTGTGTAGGTATATAGAAAAATCACATAATATATAATGCATGTCTGAAAACAGCCTGTACTGTGAAATTTCAGGGCATTCAATGTGCGAGTGCGTAGTACGATCTTTTTTTATTTACCTAATTTGTTGGAAATGTTAAAATACTTTTAAAAATTTTGGTTCAGCCTGTGTCTGACACTCGTGTACGAAAAACAACTACCGATATTTATACTCGTACTCCAGTAGTGTAAACGAGTATATCGTATTAAATGTATGTATATCGTGTAAATGTATGTAACAGGCAGAAGGAAGCGTCTAAGACCCCATAAAGTATATATATATTCTTTATCAGCATTAACAGCCGAGTCGATCTAGCCATATCCGTCTGTCCGTCCGTATGAACACCTAGATCTCGGAGACTATGAAAGCTTGAGAGACCCAATTTGGTATGCAGACTCTGCTTGTGAGGCGTGAGATCAAGTTTCCGCCCCCGCAAACGGCAAAACTTTATATGCTTCACAAATTTTGACGCATTTAGCTAAAACTGGGTTTGTATATGTATAAGCACATAACCTACCGATTTGCCGAATGTCGTTAAGATCGGATAATAATTGTAGACAAAATCGCAAAAAAGGAGAAAACCTTACCCCCAAAAAAAATGTTCATACTTTTGAGTGCCTCTAATTTTAAATAAATGCTGTCTGCGAGTATCTTATAGTCGAAATATATACTATGGCGTTCTTACCTTGTTATACTAGTACTCTAGTAGAGTAAATGTATGTGAGGAAGCGTTTCCAACCCCATAAAGTGTATTCGTTCTATGCGTTACAAATATCTTGTCAGCATTTATACCTTTGGGAAGTGTATAATAAATGAAAAATATATATTATAAGGCCGGCGAACCAATGCCAAAAAAATCTAAGTTGGCGGCGAAAGGCTGGCTCTCCGGATATATTAGCCTAATACGCAGACAGAAAGGACGAACGTCATCGTCTTATCCGCAAAAAATGTTTAGTCATGCGATAGTCGTACACAATTCGGCGGCGCCCCACTTTTAGTCCAGCCATCATCATCAGTAGCAATCATAATGATCATCAAGAAGGAAAGGCACACACAGCCACAGCCTCCGTTTCGTTGTGAATGTTGATGTGAATGTAGTATGTGTGTCGCTTTGGCGTTGGCCAACTAATATTTGCCAAGCGTAAAGTAATAAAATATAGCTATGGTCAATAAATGCCATTGATTCTGTCTCGTGGAGCGGGCCTTGGGGGCTATGCTCTAGAGAAGCAAGAGTAGTAACTGTATACAACAAATTAAACGAGCCGTTGACGATGTTATTTGTGTATAGCACTAGCTTGCATATATCTAACGAATTTTGAATGCTCTAAGCGATAGATGAAAAACAATATCTAATTGTGGTTATGGATGCACAGTTTTAAAGCTCAATGTATTGTATCTCAATGTATTGGAAGGCCAGCTTACCCAGAGCTGAAAAGCTGCGAGTTATGGCTTTGAGAAAACCCCGATAACTGGTTGAACATGCTTTTATGAACGTGTGTGGCTTTGTAGTTAGATACTCTTTAAATACATAGCTTAAACTTAAAATTTGTTATTTTAAATGGAGCGCGAATATTTGTTCTCGGATTCAAAGCATTAAGAAATCAGAAATATATACATATATATCGTCTCATATAAATGGCGGACTAGTTATTTGGGGTAACGACTTATCTCCTACGTTGCAAGAGCGACATATTTCCGCCGTCTCAAGACCGGCTCAAAGCATGTCATGTTAGATAAAAGCTTGTTAAAATCATTTCGATATGCCAAATTTGTATATATCCTGTAAACAATGTATTATTTAAAATGCAAACAATTATAATTCATACAATTAGTTATACCTGCTTTACTTTTTCTCCACATTCAAATACGTATAATATTTATATTCGTACTCTAGTAGAGTAAACGAGTATATTGTATTCCTGCAAATGTAAGTAACATGTATACCCCATATACCCCATGTCAGATCAAGTGTGTTTTAAAATCCCAAAAATATATCTCCTACAATTTTCAAGATATTAGTGTGTAATTAAAACCACTTATATGTAAATGTGACTATTGTCTATGAAGTAACCGGTTAAGAAACAACGTCAGAATTAGCATTAACATTTTACTTCATTTTTCTAATATACGCAGCAAACGTGAATAATAATGTTTCTGTCTCCCTCCCACCAACACATGTGCATGCTGGTGCTTCCATAGGTGAGCTGAACGTGCTTGTAGCTTAAGAGGTGGAAGGCAGATATAGGCAGACGCTGCTAGTGCCTTTTTTGCATTGTTGGGATATGAGTAAGTAAAATTCAATTAAATAAATTTAAGGCTGTGTTATTGTTCTTATTATTCTTGCTATTTATGATAAAGACGTTCTGCGAAAACATAATATGTGCATTGTTGTACTGGTGGCTTTCATTGTCCAGTATTTGTTTTTGAGTCAGTCATCGGACAAAATCAAAGGAAAGTCCCGAAAGCTTAGGCCCTCATTTGTTCATTGATAAAGCAGGTCGCGGTCGCGTGACATTTGCTGTAACTTTGAGAAAAAGGGTTTTTTTTGCACCTGCTTAAGCAATTGTCATGGGAGCGAAATGGGCCTATCACAAAATGTTTTATCCTTTTGAATGTGTCGAATATTGAATAAATGCTGAGTTCGTGTATCTCATAGTCAGAATATCAACTATAGCGTTCTTACTTGTTTTTAATTGTTTCAATGGATGTGGATGTATTTATAGCATGATGCAAGATAGGAACAAATTTTAATTATCGATACAATTTAGGTCCGGACTCAATGCGGGCCATTTCCATACAGGAATTTTTCTGTCTTTAATCGTGGCACTTATACGGTTGGATATGAAGCATATGTCACTCTCTCCTTTTTAGCAGAACGCGGCCCACATTATCAAGGTGCTGCCACCAAAACCTCGCTTGTGGCAGGATAGCCGATCCTGGCGCAAGTCTCGCTAATATTTTTTGCAGTTCTCTCTGCCATCTCAATTACAATTTTTTCGTCATTAGCCACTCTTCATCCTAGAATCGGTATATATTATTAAACTTTAAGTAAGCCTTAATAAGCCGCTGCAAAGTCTTTGATTTAGGTACCATTGAGGTATGTTTTCAGAATTAGTTTTTGGGTAAAAGTTGAACCGGTTGAATCTGGTTGCTAAATCGGAGATCTTGCAGCCGTTTCCATGCATGCCACGAGGCAATTTTGTCTGGGAGCAATAAATATGATATACAAATTTAACATCATTTTATAAATGATATACTGACAATAGATATTTAAATGAATTTTCAAGAAATAAGCTTAAACCGCGACACTATCAGCAAGAAAATTCAGCTGTAAGTGTTTTGCACATACTACGCTATACCCAATGCACGAAAACATTTTCAAAGTAACGGTACCACGAAAGTGATTAGAAGACAGAATTTTGGTCTCATGGCAAACACAAAGTATAACATCATTCTGCATTCATCAATCTTCGAAAAATGTACTTAAAACAGTAAAAAATAAACAAATAATTATTTGTATGACGTATGTAGGACCCGCCCCAAAAAACTGACAGACTCACTGACTGATCGAATATAGCACAGGTCAAACGGAATGAGGTAGGACTTTGAAATTACACAAGGTGTAGTTCATGGAATAGGCGCGCACTTAGAAATTATTTTGTAACAGACCAACTGCAAGTGGGTCAAACTGGAGATTAAAGGTTGTATGGACCGATCGCCATGCAAATTTTTACGGTATACAAATAGTGGCCAGGAAGAGATCACGGGCTATATATCGGAATAGAAAACCCGAAATATCGATAATTATTGAAATACGCTTCTTAAAAATGTTTAAGATGTTCTTATATAAGGTAAAAAGCTATTATATCGATGTACGGTCATATAACGTTTGAAAAGCAGCATAATCGATTTAGGTATCGATAGTATATTTTTACACATTATAATCGCACTCTAGTAAACGAATTTACTGTATTCATGCAAATGTATGTAACAAGCAAATGGAAACTTTTCGAAAAATAAAGTGTATATTATCTTGATCAGCATCAACAGCCGAGTCGATCTAGCCGTATCTGTCTGTTCGCTTGTCCGTCCGGATGAACTCCTAAGTCTCGGAGACTATAAGAGAGTTACAAAATTTGGTATGTAGACTCCCCATTTGGGGCGCCAGATCAAGTTTGTTTTACAATTTTGCGCCGCCCTTTCCCACCACCGCAAATCGACAAAAACTTATATATATAAACAAATATATCTCTGACACTATAAGAGCTTGGGTCACCACATGTTGTATGTAGGCTGCCTTTATGGGGCGTGAGATCACGTTTGTTTTAATATGTTTCCACGCCTACTCCCGCCACAGCAAATCGCAAAAAAAACTATGTCTCCTACAATTTTCGAAAAATCACTTATAAATGTGACTATTTTCTATGAAGTAACCAAATTTTTTTAAAATCGGTTAATCAATAAGGTCAGAATGAGCATTAACATCTTACTTCAGTTTTATAATTTACGCAACCAGCGTGGATAAAAATGTTGCTCCCTAACACATTTGATCTGACGCCTCACAAGGGGAGTCTGCATACCAGATTGGGTCTCTCTAGCTTTCATAGTCTCCGAGATCTAGGTGTTCATACGGACGGACAGACGGGCATGGCTAGATAGAGTGCGCTGTTGATGCTGATAAAGAATATATATACTTTATGGGGTCGTAGACGCTTCTTTCTGCCTGTTACATATATTTACACGAATACGATATACTCATTTACTCTACTGAAATTCGAGTATAAATATCGGTAGTTGTTTTTCGTACACGAGTTAAAAGTATTTTAACATTTCCAACAAATTAGGTAAATAAAAAAAGATCGTACTACGCACTCGCACATTGAATGCCCTGAAATTTCACAGTACAGGCTGTTTTCAGACATGCATTATATATTATGTGATTTTTTAATATACCTACACAAACATGCATTATACGTATCTCACATATTACGATTTAACCGTGACCTTGCTTGTGTCTACGAAAAGCATCAAGCAATATCAGTCATGTAAATGAGAGAGAAAGAAACAGAGTGAGAGTATACAAGCGTTTCGGTGTTTGTTTTTTGGGTCTTTGTGCCGCTCAAAAATCTTCACTTGTCTAATTTCTTTTCCGATTAAGAATATATACAGCTTATGTGGCCGGAATAAAATTTAATTTGGTCAACAGATGATGCCGTATGATCTTTGCGCCGCTTTAAAACCGGCACTTGCCAAATTTGTTTCCCAATCACGAATATATATAATTAATAGGGTCGGAATCAGGATTCAATTTGGTCAACATACTTGAGGCCTCCTTACATAAATAAAAACCAAATATTGGTTAGATTTGGATGAAAATAAACATTGGTTCTATGAGGGTTATATGATAAAATTGTCCGAGCAGCCTAAACTTTTGTCTGTGAATTTGGAGAATCATAAAATAGATAAAAAAAAAAAACAAATTTAATTCAATTTAGATGAAAAACAAACATTTGGTGTTCATTCAGAAAATCGGTTATATGGGGAATATATTATATGTTGTTTGATCTGAATAAAGTTTTGTATGTGCTTGGCCTCGTAAAATGAATACAAACCAAATTTGGCTCGATTTGGAGGAAAAACAAACATTTTGTGTTTATTAAAAAAAAACGTACGAACGATATTCCGTCGAGTCGATATTCCGACCATAAGGTACTCGTACTCTTTACTTATTTTTATAAGATACTCATTCTCTTTACTTATTTTATATTCGACATACTCGAAAGTATGCGGCACTTTTTGCTTTCATACAAAATGTTTTTTACGTCTTTGCCTACAATTATTATTCAATCTTAATGGAATTTGGCAAATTGGTAGACAATGGGCTGGTACATATACAAACCGAGTTTCAACTAAATGCGTAAAGATGTGGGAAATATAAGGTTCTTATTGATTTGAGGGGCGAGAAGCGTGGCAAAATTAAAAAAAAAAACACACATTCTAACTCATCAGAAGGGGAGTCTACTTACCAAATTCGGGGACCCTAGCACTTATAGTTGTCTCTGTGGATAACGTTTCATTAGATTTGGGGTGGCGGGAGGGGCTGATCAAAATTTTAAAACAAACTTGATCTGACACAAGGGGAGTCTACATACCAAATTGGGTCGCTCTAGCTCTTTTAGTCTCCGAGATCTAGGTGTTCATGCGGACGGACAGACGGACAGACGATCAGACGGACATGGCTAGATCGACTCGGCTGTTGATGCTGATAAAGAATATATATACTTTATGGGGTCGGAGGCGCTTCCTTCTGCCTGTTACATACATTTGCGCGAATACAACATACTCATTTGCTCTACTAGAGTACGAGTATAAGAATTGGTTCTATGGAGGTATATGATGGAATTGCCCGATCTACATAAAAAAGGCATCCTAAAATTCGTAATGAATAGAACATATTTGCTTTTCATCCAAATAGAACTTAAATGAATACAAACCGCATTCATTTAAGTTGTATTTGGATGAAAAGCAAATATGTTCTATTCATTACGAAAAAGTTCAATTCCATGGGGGCTATATGATATGGTGACCCGATCCGAATCAAAATCGGTAAGTTGATGTAGATGCCTCTGGCAAAAAAAAAAAATAAACTTGATCTGGGTACTATTTATGGTACCTATTTATCTCTCAGCTTGTCGTGGTGATCAAGAATTTATACACATTATGTGGTCGGAAACGCTACTTTCTGCCTGTTGAGGTTGAACGCTAATATCGATCAGCAATGGCAGACGGTCGGATAACAGATCCTGAGAGATGCGAGTGACTAGCAAATCGCTGCGGATGCGGCTGCGGATGTAGCTATTACCTCTACTCCACTGTTGGCGATCGAGGAGTGTGGCATACGCCCTCTGGTGTCTTCTCGGAAGATGTCCCTAAGCATGTTCTTGGCATTGAAGTCGACTCCCATCTGGAACCGTTGGCTCAGTTGAAACGAATACAAACCGCATTCATAAGTCTATTTGGATGAAAGCAAATAGTTCTATTCATTACGAAAGTCATCCATGGGGGCTATATGATTGGTGCCCGATCCGAATCAAAACGGAAGTTGAATAGATGCCTCTGGAAAAAAACTTGATCTGGGACTATTTATGGTACCTATTTATCTCTCAGCTTGTCGTGGTGATCAAGAATTTATACACTTTATGTGGTCGGAAACGCTACTTTCTGCCTGTTGAGGTTGAACGCTAATATCGATCAGCAATGGCAGACGGTCGGATAACAGATCCTGAGAGATGCGAGTGACTAGCAAATCGCTGCGGATGCGGCTGCGGATGTAGCTATTACCTCTACTCCACTGTTGGCGATCGAGGAGTGTGGCATACGCCCTCTGGTGTCTTCTCGGAAGATGTCCCTAAGCATGTTCTTGGCATTGAAGTCGACTCCCATCTGGAACCGTTGGCTCAGTTGAATACAGAATACAAACCGCATTCATTTAAGTTCTATTTGGATGAAAAGCAAATATGTTCTATTCATTACGAAAAAGTTCAATTCCATGGGGGCTATATGATATGGTGACCCGATCCGAATCAAAATCGGTAAGTTGATATAGATGCCTCTGGCAAAAAAAAAAATAAACTTGATCTGGGTACTATTTATGGTACCTATTTATCTCTCAGCTTGTCGTGGTGATCAAGAATTTATACACTTTATGTGGTCGGAAACGCTACTTTCTGCCTGTTGAGGTTGAACGCTAATATCGATCAGCAATGGCAGACGGTCGGATAACAGATCCTAAGAGATGCGAGTGACTAGCAAATCTACGCATTCTCGGAAGCTGTCCCAAAGCCTATCCTTGGCATTGAAGTCGCCTCCCATCTGGAGCAGTTGACCCAGTTGGGTCCGCGCTGCTCCAGGGAAGACTCGGCGGCATGTAAACTACGGCGATTAGTTTAAGCTCTCCCAGTTGCGTTTCAACCTTTATCGCTGCTAGCTCAATGTGAGGTGTGGACACAGGGTGCAGGTAATATTGCATCAGTTCTCTCCTGATGAGCACCGCAGAACCTCCTCGAGGATGCCCGCTAGGGTGATCCACTCCATAGCATTAAGGTGAGCAACCAGCAACTCGTACTCTAGTAGAGGAAATGAGTATATTGTATTCCTGCGAATGTATGTAAAAGACAGAAGGAACCCTCCCCGACCCCATAAAGTATATATATTGATCAGGCTAAACAGCCGAATCGATCGCATTACTATAAGAGCTAGAGCTACCAAATTTGGTATGTAGACTCCCCTTGTGGGGCGTCAGATCAAGTTTGCTTTACAATTTTAGCCCCGCCGCCTCCCACCCGCGCAAACCGCAAAACCTTATAGCTTCCACAAATTTGAACGCATTTAGTTAAGCTCGGTTTGTATAGTATTGGCACATAACCTACCGATTTGCCGAGTTTGTAGAGATAATTGGATGATAATTGGATATTAATTGTAGACCAAATCGTAAAAAACATTTTGTACGAGAACACCCCACCCCCAAAATAAAAAGAAAACATTTTTTTGTTTAATTTTTTAGTGCGTCGAATAATGAATAAATGCAGAGAACGAGTATCTTATAGTAGAAATATCGACTATAGCGTTCGTACTTGTTTGTTTTTTTGTTTAGCGCATATTTGTCGCAAATGAGCTCCCTTACATTACTACGACAGTCATCCTTTGATATATAGAGTATATTAAGTGCCTGGAGGCCCATAAAAGTGATACCAAATGTATATAAATTTATATCTTTATGTGCTAAATATGAAGGCCAGTTCACTCTACAAGGTTCACAAATTTACAAATTATATGTAACAAATAAATAGCCAAGCATATAAAATGTGCATGTGGTACTGGATTGAACTTGAAAATTGTTGAACAGAGAGACAGCGACAGAGTGAGAGAGAGAGTCAGAGAGAGAGAGAGAGAGAGAGAGAGAGAGAGAGAGAGAGAGAGAGCCTGAGAGGCAGAGAGAGAGAAACTAGCAAAGGGTATTAGCAACTATGTGAACTAGTTTGTTACAAAGCAGAATAAAATATTTTCATGCTTAGTATTCATTTAGTATATAAGTATGTTTTATGTTGTTGGTCTCAATTTATATTTCCGATATGGATAAATATTGTTCAGCAGACGTAGGGGCTCCAAACAGGAATACAAACCCCATACAAAGTGTTCACACAGACAGAAATACGACGGAATGGGCGGATAGAACTATATCGACCCCCGGCATTTTGCTAAAGAATATAAAATAGCTTCTGTACGTGGCAAACTTTATGATATATCAGGTAAGAACGCCATAGTCGATATTCCGACTATAATATACTCGTACTCTTTATATATTTTATATTGGACACACTCGAAAGTATGAAACACTTTTTTTTTGGGGTGGGCTGCACTCATACAACATGTTTTTTTTTCGTTTTTGTCTACAATTATTATCCGATCTTAACAAAATTCGGCAACTCGGTAGATTTTGTGCTTATACATATACAAACCGACTAACTAAATGCGTTAAGACGTATGCAGATATAATGTTTTTATCGATTTGCGGGGCCGGTCGTTGGCGTGGCAACATTTTTAAAAACTCATTCTGACGCTTCACAAGGGGAGTCTAAATAGCAAATTTGGTAACCCTAGCTCTTATAGTCTGTGAGATATAGTTGTTTTTATGGATAACGGTTTAATCGATTAGCGGGGGTGGGAGGCGGCAGGGCAAAATTAAAAAAAAATCTGACGCCTCAAAAGCGGAATCTACATAGTCGATGTACTTTTTTGTACTCAGGGGTTTGTTCCAGTTTTTAGTCTAGAAAATATTGAACATTCGATTTGTTATAAATAATATATAAGATAAATTTTATATGATAAATTCCTTATAACTTGTATAAATTAGGAAAAGATGATATGTCTTGATTAATTGATATTTTTATGGAACTCTTACTGTTACATATTCTTAGCACATATTGACAATATAAGCTAAAATGTACATTATATATGTACATATATAATTAAATATGTTGAAATCATTGGCTCGAGGTACAGATAACACCAACCGCAATTCAATGCATTGAAATATTGGAATTTCAAGTTATTCTTAGCTAATAAGCAGTGTCACAAAAATATTGTCTAAAATTTCGAAAATTCGTCTGTCTTATTCTTCAAAATCATCATCATCATTATCAGTCATATCCGTCTGTCCGATCTTAACAAAACTCGGCAAATCGGTAGATTATATACCTATACATATTATTATTATATACCTATACAAACCGAGTTTCAAGTAAATGCGTTAAGATTTGTGTCTTGCGGTTTGCCGTGGCGGGAGGGGGCGTGGCAAAATTTAAAAACAAACTTGATCTGACGGCCCACAAGGGTCCAAATTCGGTCTCTCTAGCTCTTTTAGTCTCCGAGATCTAGATGTGCATACGAACGGACAGACGGTCACGGCTAGATCGACTCGGCTGTTGATGCTAATCAAGAATATATATATTTTATGGGGTCTTAGACCCTTCGTTCTGCCTGTTACATACATATGCACAAATATAATATACTCGCTTAGTCTACTAGAGTACGAGTATAAAAACAAGTAAATTAAATTACACGTGTCTTATATCATAACCTAACAGTGCACAAAAACTTACATTCAACCGCCGGCTGCTAATAAGCCCCGTTCCCTTGTTTTCAACAACACAAACAAATTCCAATTGTATATGAACTACCACCAAAAAATTTCAGTTATTCAAGCATGCGTGTAAGTGGAAGGGAGACAAAAATATATGTATTCTAAAAAATATATAAATTAGTTTTCGTGTACTTTACTTTTGGTTTGCCGAGTGTAGTTTTAGATTTCTAAATTCTTGGTTATCAATATTTCTGGATTTAGGGCAGCACAGCTGGCGTCTTGGTCGAGTATAACATTTTATAGTATTTATGACAGTATACCCCTAAAACAACAACAACAAATGCTGAACAGCTGCTTTTGCTTGGCATTGAAAATCTCGTTTAGCGAAACTGAGCAAGAGAGTGTCATGCTACTGCTACTAGCAGGCTGGGGAGCCCGATGCGTCGTCATCGTGCCGCTGACACGAAGGCTAGGCACGAAACGAGCTCCAACACAAGTGAACAACGACGAACGCATACGCAGAGCGGGCATTGCTTTGGAGACTAACTTTTGGAGCTTTGAACGCTTGCCGCATGTCGCTTTGCATGGGGCGCTTCAGTGCGAATCGAAGCATCGAGTGTGTCAGGTGAATTCCGTAGTCGAGTTTCCGTACGTTGTGGTTTTAGTGGCAAAAACAAAATTTGGCGCTGTTTTTGACGTACGTAGAGCACTGTGTTGATTTCAGCAATCGGCTTTTCACACACAAAAAAATAATAATGAAAAAAAAAAACAACATTAAAAAAGCATAGGCAATAATAGCATGGAAGTGACAAGATTTAAAAAAATTTTTGTTTAAGCTGGATTGTAATGCTTCTGATTTCTTTAAAATATTTTTGTTGAAGTGTTTGTTTTTAAAATTGTGTGTCATTAAATAAGCTTTCAGCAAATTAATGCTAAAAAATAGAAAAATTACTAGACATGTTATCGTTAATTATAATATTTGTGTGTGTGTGTGTGTGTTTCTATACTCGAACTCTAGTAGACTAAACGAGTATACTGTATTCGTGCAAATGTATGTAGCAGGCAGAAGGAAGCGTCTAAGACCCCATAAAGTATATATATTCTTGATCAGCATCAACAGCCGAGCCGATCTAGCCATGTCCGTCTGTCCGTCCGTAAGTCTGTCCGTCTGTACGTGCGTCCATAAGAACACCTAGATCTCGGAGACTGTAAGAGCTAGAGATACCCAATTTGGTATGTAGACTCCCATTGTGGGGTGTCAGATCAAGTTTGTTAAAAAAAAAAAACGCACGCCCCTTCCGCCCCCGGGAATAACTCGTGAGGACGAGTATCTTATAGTAGGAATATCGACTATATCGTTCTTAGTTGTTTTTGATTAGTTTAATTCGCAATTTCATAAAAAATGGCATTGTTGTCTTGGCTGTTGGTTGTTGGACGAACAGTTCCTTCTACCTGTTAAATACATTTGGACGAATACAATATACTCGTTTACTCTACTAGAGTAGGAGTTTAAAAAGTGTCGAATAAAAAATAAATAAAGAGTACTAGTATATTATAGTTTGTTTTACACAAATCACATAAAATGTGAATATATATATTAATTTTGTCATAAAGATTACAACGCTCACCAGGAATCATTTCCAACCATATAAAGTAAATACATTCGACAAATTTGATCACTATCGGATAAGAATTGTAGTGAAAATTGCCTGAAAATCTTTTGGTCTGATCTGTAATGTTAACGCATGTTTACACCATTAGCGGCTTATGTTACACACAAAACCTGTGGATCATATAGCTGACCTTCACAAAAAAGTGAATAACACATAGAATTTCCAAGAACTTTTAAATGAAAGCTTAATAAAATTAAATAACAGCCAGAATGCATCTAGATCGAAATCTACTTTTTTGATACATATGGGGCCCCATATGAGAAGAAAGGAATTAAACATTTTTTAATTGCAAAACTTTTTTTTAATTTACCAAATCTAGTATTCTATAAAGCTTTCTTTCAGATGTGCACTCTCATTTTTTATTTGAGAATGCCCTAACCGATTTCAAAAAGCATTACGTTTTCTGAAAGCCTATATCATAACTATTATTCATATACACTTTTTTTTTTTATTTAAATCATCATTTGTTATTTAAATCTTTATTTTGGCAGCTATATAATTTTGAATTAAGCAAATGTAGTATTTTGTTTTTGGTATTTTTTGTCAGATTTTTCACCATTTGCGTACATTTACATTAATTTCGTGTCGTTTTATATAACAATCATTGAAATTGATGGAGAGATGAAGGTCCTTATTCGCTAATAAAGGTCAGGCCATTAGCTTCGCAAATTTGTATTTCAAGATATGATTGGTTTAACAATTCACATTACATTTCCATTAAATTGATTAGCTGCCTATATATTTCTAACTAACTGAATTACTTAAGTTTCAAGTTCCTGTATACTCAGAAACCACACAAACAAACAACCGCAAACATTGGCCAATAATGCCTTTTCTGTGCTGGCGAAGCCCTCGTTCTGCGAACTATAAATATTAAATAGCAATAACAATAACGACAACAGCAACAGCACCAGCAGTCACAACAACGAAACTTATATACCGTTATATACCACATTGTAAATCTATAACTGATCTATATAAAATCTTTTCGGCGGACGTGGGGCCTCCTCAAATAGATACAAACCGAATTTGGTTTAATTTCGATGAAAAACAGAAAAGTTGTGTACCTAATTCTTCATTCCGGAACAATAGGTTATATAGAAGTTACATGATATAGTTGTCCAATCTTGATCAGATTAGATCAGTGAATGTAGGGTCTCCTCAAATGGATAACACGAGAAATTGGTTTGATTTGGATGACAAACACAAAATTTATACTACTAAGTGTTCTTTTCAAAACAATCAGATATATGGGAGCTATGTAATATAGTTGTACGATTTAGATTAAATCTAGTCAGCGGACGTGGTGACTCCTCAAATGGATACAAGCCGAAATTTTTTTGATTTGGATGAAAAACAGAAAGTTCTGCTACTAAGTGTTCTTTCTAATAAATCGGTTATATGTGATATAGTTGAGCGATCTGGATGCACCTCGAACTTCAACAGAGTGCAGACTAAAGAACCACCTGGTAAAAGTTTCAGCTCTGTAGCTTTGAAGACTTTTGAGATTTTGGGGTTGAAAACGGCGGACGGGTGGTCATGCTGATCAAGATATATATACTTTATACAGTCGTGAATGCTTCCTTCTATTAATATACCATTTTGTCAATGGTATAAAAACAATAATTTGAAACGAAAAGGTAGCTGGAAGTTGGAGCAGTTGTCTAAGTGGCTTGGCTCAGCTTGGTCTCTCGTTTGTCAAAGCACATAAAATATAATACAATAGAAAAGATATATAAGCCACTAAAAGAAAACCAGCATGAAGGAGGGGGGAGGGGAGGGAGAGGCAACAACGAGTACCGGCGCAGTTGTGTCTGACTCTAAAACACGCAACAGTCCGTCAATTTTGCAGAGGTCGCGTGTTCCGGTTTCGCCCCCCTTGCAAATCAGCTCAACTATCATTCCACTATTATTCCATACTTTGACTTGAAATACTACACACCCCCTTTCCTTTCCACTACTTTAACTGTTCGCGCTCCGTGTGGTCGCCAAACCAAAACTCTGCACCACACTTGTACTTACAGTACAATATTAATATATATGTACAATGTTTTCTTTAACAAAATGCATTATACTTGTCCTCTAGTAGAGTTAACGAGTATATTGTATTTGTGATAATAAATGTAACGGGCAAAAGGAAAAAAAAAGTAAACTGTGTAGCATAGTTTTGAGTGTCTCAAATATTTAATAAATGCTGGTCGAATATTAAATAAATACTGAGTACGAGTATCTTATAGTCGGAATATCGACTATTGCGTTCTTACTTATTTTTGTATAATATCTTGCTTTTTGTACGTTGTTTCTTTTTTTTAACCAACACCAACCGCTGTGTGCGCTGTGCCGTCAACATCAACGTCATCGTCAACGTTCGTCGCCATCAGCGTTCCCGTTGTTAGCGGAGAGTAGGTCAGGTCAGTATATGTTACTATTTAGCCATGCCTACTTATAAAGGGAGCGAGTTGGGGGTAGATTGAAGCACACACGCAGTGTAGTTGTGTATTGCTACGCTAAGAAATCGCAACATTTATAAAACTGTTGGTCCTTATTGATTGACTAACTGACTGATTGTGAAACAATGCACAAATTATAGGAGCTATAATTTCACCTATGTTCTATTTTATGGCGTAGGTGAACACTGGGATGCCGTTTAATATCTGCACCTATAGTATAAGGGTATATTATAATTGTGAAATGACAGACAGAAGCATAAGCGTAAGATATATATGTTGGAGCATTGTCACCGTTTTAGGCGCAGCGAGTTTCGATATTACCGAGATCCGTCACACAACTAACTTGTGTCTTCGCTCGAACTCTGGTTTTTATATCGAACCACACTCGGCGACAGCTGTAGACGCTGTCGCCCCGCCAAAACAGGACTTTCCGTTAAATAAATACGAACCATACTCGGCGACAGCTGTAAACGCTGTCGCCCCGTTAAAACGGGACTTTCCGTTAGATGAGTACGAACCGTACTCGGCGACAGCTGCAAACGCTGTCGCTCCGTTGAAACGGGACTTTCCTAAAACACATAGTAGAGCAGGCAACAAAACGGACTCATGAAAGGCTGATGCCATTGCATCATTTAGCAATGTACCTGCGATCCTGGTGAAGTACCCAAATACGCACTAACACAAACTCAATACAATTCTCACATGTATTCACACGCGCCGCATATTCAAACTACTTATGCTTCCACACGGCCAACCTGACTATAACACGACCTCGTGTAATTCTAAAAAAAAAATGCTTAGCTTCTTAATTCATTTTATTTATAGATCCTCAAATAAAATTTAACATTAATATTAACATTTCCTTTTTCTTATGTTTCTCGATTACAACTTATTTATTTTATTTTTATAATTCTCTCATTTCATATCATTTCATTACTGTCTTCAACATTAGAGGTCACTCAATCAAAAGCCCCACACGCCATGATCAAAACAGACATTAGGATGTTTTGCACTTGTGCTTGCTTTATGATCTGAGTACCTTGCCATTTTCTTTGGCCCACAGAGGTCACTCAATCAAAAGCCCCACACGCCATGATCAAAACAGACATTAGAATGTTTTGCACTTGTGCTTGCTTTATGATCTGAGTACCATGCCATTTTCTTTGGCCCACAGAGGTCACTCAATCAAAAGCCCCACACGCCATGATCAAAACAGACATTAGAATGTTTTGCACTTGTGCTTGCTTTATGATCTGAGTACCATGCCATTTTCTTTGGCCCACAGAGGTCACTCAATCAAAAGCCCCACACGCCATGATCAAAACAGACATTAGAATGTTTTGCACTTGTGCTTGCTTTATGATCTGAGTACCTTGCCATTTTCTTTGGCCCACAGTGTTACATTACTGTCTTCAACATTTTCATTTTCACTCTCTTCAGTGACTTCAACATTTTCAACATTTTCATTTTCACTCTCTTTAGTGACTTCAACATTTTCAACATTTTCATTTTCACTCTCTTTAGTGACTTCAACATTTTCAACATTTTCATTTTCACTCTCTTTAGTGACTTCAACATTTTC
The DNA here is from genome assembly GCA_037043425.1 of Hirtodrosophila duncani. Lineage (NCBI taxonomy): Eukaryota > Metazoa > Arthropoda > Insecta > Diptera > Drosophilidae > Hirtodrosophila > Hirtodrosophila duncani. The sequence continues at coordinate 230,818 of JBAMBM010000807.1, forward strand.
AACATTTTCATTTTCACTCTCTTTAGTGACTTCAATACCTTCAACATTTTTATTTTCAATATCATTCAAATCCTCATTACAACTTTCTAAATCATCTGGGACATATCCCTCTGGCAATTTCCTTATATCTTCATGAGCATACTTGCACTTCCTATTACTTGTCAACGACTTGAGGATATATCTATCTCCGTCTAGTACTTGAACAATTTGCAAAGGTCCTCTATACTTTGGACTTAACTTTGTTTGATGCCTTTCTTCATTCTTTAACAACACAAAGTCTCCTACGTCATACCCAACAACCTTAGCCTTAGTTTTATCAAATTGCCCTTTGCTATATGCTGCCGCTGCTGATATATTTTGCACTGCTCTAGCTCTTGATTCTGCCAAATCAACTTCTAGTGCCACGTCACTTGGTGGAAGCAACCCCAACGGACGAGCAACCTTGCCAATGAACAATTCCAAAGGGCTTGCCTTTGTCACTCGACTTACAGTACAATTTAAGGCTAACTGTACCTCGCCCAATGCGTCTTGCCAAGATCTGCTGCTAGTTTCAACTGCCGTTAATAAATTTTTCAAAGTGCTCGTAATGCGTTCTACCTGTCCGTTAGCTCTACTTGCACCTGTCGCAATTAAGTGCAAACTTATATTTTGTTTAGAACAGAATTTACTACATTTAGAGCTGGCAAAACACCTACCCTGATCTGCTATTATGCGGTTAGGTACTCCAAACAAGGATACAGCCGATGTCACAGTCCCTATGCAATTGTCAGCATCAATCTTGAGTGTGTGTGTTAAGTAAACAAATTTAGTAAAAGCATCCACTTGAACAATAACATACTCTTTTTGAACACTCTTGCCACTTAACTTGCCCGTTATGTCTATGTGTATTGTATGCCAAGGTTCTGTAAAAGAACAGATATAACTTTTTGTTTTATTTCCTCATTTCTGGCTTCCAAATAAACTCGTTCTTTTCCGATGTCAACAAATACAAAGGCTTCAAGAAACAAGAGAATCCTAGTATAAATTGCCGAAAGTAAGACGCAAGTCCAATAAATTGTCTTAAAGCAGAAACCGACTGAGGAGATGGTAAGGCAGTTAATGCAGAAATTTTTTGAAAATTTGGACGAATTAGACCTGCGCTCACTTCATATCCCAAATATTGAACAGTTGACTTCAGGAACGAACACTTTTTAATATTGAACAAAAACCCAGCTTTCGTGAGAACATCAAGAGTAACCTGTAGTCTTTCCAAAGCCTCACTTTTCGTTGCAGCCACCACTAACACGTCATTCATATAGACAACCACAAAAGTATTTGCCAGTTCTCCAAGTATGCATCACTGTACGCTGAAAAACTGAAGGTGCATTTTTCAGACCAAACGGCATTGACAAAAATTCGTACTGGCCATCTGGGGTGACAAAAGCCGTACACTCTATTGATTCTTCATGCAATGGGATTTGGTAATATCCGCTTGCTATATCTAAACAAGTGAAATATTTAGCACCATGAAGTCTGGCTATCTGATCTGCTATCAGGGGTAGAGGATATCTATCTGCAACTGTGTTAGAACTCAATTCACGGTAATCAACACACAAACGATGAGAACCGTCTTTTTTGTTTACTAACATCATAGGACTTGCAAAGGGAGAACAGCTTGGCCTTATGACATTGCATTCCAAAAGCTCTTTAATCTTGTCGCGTACCAATTCTCTTTCATTTGAACTAAGCCTGTACAATTTTTCTATTGTCTATTAATTTAATCTTCATTTCGCCTGTACTGACAGTAGATGAAGGAATTCCCTTTGTAAAAGATATTGAATAGTTTTCCAATAAATTGTTTAATTTATCTCTATCTTCACCGACAAGATCAGTATTCAATTTAGAAAACACCGTCATTTGAACAAAAGTTAACAGATTTTGATCCAACAATTTAAAACCTTCCGGGTGACATAATGACGTAAAATCCTTGCGACAGTATTTCTCTACCAATCAAAATATCATTTTTTTCAAATATTCGTCATTCAAAACATGGAATAACATTTCAATACAATGATTGTTAATTTGTACCTTGCAAAGTATTTGCAATGTACACAAATGCTGTAATTTCCAATACCTTTCAACATTACTGTATTCCTAATTCTTTTACCAACTAACTTAGCACTTATCTTTTGTTTAACCAATGAACATTCCGCTCCAGAGTCACTGCGACGCACTGCCTTTTATGTTGTTTTCGCTGTGCCTTCCTCCATGGCCACCGCCTCAAATGATTTTTTTTTTTTGCGAAAGTTTCTAATAGATCGTGTAAATCCTGCTGCGCCACATGGACCATATCGTTTAAAGTTACGCTGCACATTTTTGCGACGCTGCATTTACCGTACGTTCCTCGCACTAATACTAGCACACACACGCACACTTTTTCTTTGCAAAGACAAAAACACCGACACGAAAAAAATAACAAACAAACAATAGATTTAAACAAATTTGTAGTTGTGTTGCTGTTATTGTTATTGCTTTGTGTGTCTGCTGCTGCTGCGTATTTTTTTTTTTAAACCACTTTCTTTGCTTTCTGCTTTATCGTTTTTTTTTTTTTTTTTTTTCGTCCTTTGTTTTGTCAACGCCTATTTAGGCTAAGCACGACGCGTCACCAAAAAGCCGCATTTGGTTTGTGTTTATTTGCAATTGATTATATATCTCAACTTTGTGTTTGCAATATCAATTGCACGTATCAGGAGCGAGCCCGATCCCACTTCTGATGTTGGAGCATTGTCACCGTTTTAGGCGCAGCGAGTTTCGATATTACCGAGATCCGTCACACAACTAACTTGTGTCTTCGCTCGAACTCTGGTTTTTATATCGAACCACACTCGGCGACAGCTGTAGACGCTGTCGCCCCGCCAAAACAGGACTTTCCGTTAAATAAATACGAACCATACTCGGCGACAGCTGTAAACGCTGTCGCCCCGTTAAAACGGGACTTTCCGTTAGATGAGTACGAACCGTACTCGGCGACAGCTGCAAACGCTGTCGCTCCGTTGAAACGGGACTTTCCTAAAACACATAGTAGAGCAGGCAACAAAACGGACTCATGAAAGGCTGATGCCATTGCATCATTTAGCAATGTACCTGCGATCCTGGTGAAGTACCCAAATACGCACTAACACAAACTCAATACAATTCTCACATGTATTCACACGCGCCGCATATTCAAACTACTTATGCTTCCACATATACATTTTTGATTAGCATCAACAGCCGAGTCGATCTAGCCATGTCCGTCCGTATGAACATAAAAGCTAGAGTTACCAAATTTGGTATGTAGACTCCCCTTATGGGTGATCAAGTTTGTTCTACAATTTTGCCTATCCCGCTCCCACCACCGCAAATTGGTTAAAACCTTATATCTCCTACAAATCTTAACGCAACTAGTTGACACTCGGTTTGTATATGTATTATCATATAATCTACTGATCTGCCAAATTTCATCAAGATCGGATAATAAGTGTAGACAATTGGACAAAATTTTAAAACACACTTAATCTGACGAAATCTTAGGGGAGTCTGCATTTTTAAATTGCGTGACTCTATCTCTTATAGTCTGCGAGACAGACAGACGGCTATTGCTCCTGATCAAGAACATATATACTTTATGGGGTCGTTATAGATTAGGAGTATACAAAGTTATACTAAAATGAAATACAATTAAATTATCCAATTTCAGCATTTTCTTAGGACGTTTACTTAATTAATTTAAGAGTATGTGAGGAAATTCAGCGAATAACGGTGTACTCATGAGGTGAAAATGTTTATTTTAGATGTGCTTCTACATTGTGCAAGCGAGTTTCAACTTAAAAACTTTCACAAAACAATAACTACCCACAAGTCCGCACATACACAAGTATTTATGGGAAACTAACTTATTTTGCCTCATACAAACACCCACAATGAGGCCCCTACCATTTGGCAACCCCTCCGCCTTCCCGATATCATCGACCGTAGTTAGCAAATTAATTTTTTTGACTAAAAGCAATTCCGATGGCAGCGTAGCCCAAGCTGCGTCTTCGCTTGTGGCGCACAAATTATTTGCAACTTGGTCTTGGCTAAAAGTTTACTTTGTTTGTACGCTAGCTAAACTATTAGGGTCTGAGGGCAATAGCTTACAAATAATTTCCGTGCGTCTGTGCGTCGCCTTCGTCTCGACGCTGTTCTGCGCAAGTACTCCGGACGATTGCTTTGGTACCATCTGTCAAAACTGTTTCTGGCTTGAGCAATTAGTCGTGAAGGAGCTTAAAGCCAGAATTGGAAATCGGATACCGATTGGACCCCCTGTTGCCGCATAATCCTTACCCTCTAATATGGTTTAAAAAAACTAAGTTCATTTTTTTTCTAGCCTATCTTTTGATTTTCACATTTTAATATTTCAATCTAAAATATCAGGTTGTAACAATGTTTCAGTGTTAACACCTGATATTTTAGATTCTGCAAATTGTAAAAATAATTATATCGCTCATAGATTTGATCGTCAATCCCGTCAGGGTGGCGGCGTACTTATTGCTGTTGATTCCGCCTTCTGTCGGAGCTAATTCTGCTTAATTTTCCTAATGAAATTGAATTTATAAGTACTAAGGCATCTCTTAATTGCTTTTCTCTCTTTACCACTGCTTCTTACATTCCCCACTTTCCGAAATTTCTGTTCACCTGGATTATCTTAATGCTATCCAGGCTGTCAGGTCCATGTTTTCAGGCAGATATCAATTGGTTATCCGTTGTGACTTCAACATTAGTGATATCTCATGGTCCTCTGCTACCGACTCTGCCGGTTTGATACCGTCAAGACAACACGAGTTTACTGTCGGCCTGCTTGAGTTGTCCTTATCATAAGTTAATTTTGAAGCAAACTCAAACAAATTGAATCGCCTGCTTGCTTTGATATTTGTTTCTGACCTTTCCATATCAGTCCTCTCAAGAGTGAGTCCTATTTTGCTTCCTGAAGACCCGTTTCATTACTTCTTACTCGTCACTATGGCTATTCCTATTCCTGCAGTGCCTGTGTCTTCTAACATGTTGGGTAGACAACATTTATTTTAAAAGCCTGATTTCGTTAGTCTGAACGAAGTTATCCTTCAAGTTATATTTATGCACTTGTAAGGAAATGGACAGGGCGGTAGACTCTTTTACAAAATTTTTCATTAAATTTATAAGGATTTTGTTCCGCTCAATAGTCCAGTCAGGTCATAAGTTACCTTGGCTTACTCCACAGTTGTCTACCTGTAAAAATATCAAATCTAGACTGTTTTGGAAATTCAAGATCTCGGGAAATTTCTCGAACTACTCGCGTTATGGTTCTTCTCGTTCAAGGTTCATGTTTAATTCCGAGTGCTATAGAGTAATTTTGCTTCGCTATTGAGTCTAATTTTCTCACGACCCTAGCTATTTTATAACTTTGTCAATTCAAAACGAAAATCATCTGTCCTTTCAGCTTCTTTATCTTATATAACCACTAAAGCAAATACAGATCAAGGCATCTTCGTCTTGCAGAGTATTATCAAACATCCACCTCCATTAATTTCTGAAAGTTTTTTGCTTATTGAACTAAAGTCTTTAAAGCCTAACTTTTCCTATGATGAAGTTCCGTGGTGTATTCTCAAATTCTGCGGTAATGCGTTGTGCAAGCCGATATGAAAGATTTTTATACCATTTACAAAATGGTATATTAATTTTAACAGGAAGTTTGCAACGCATAGAAGGAAGCTTTTCCGACTATATTAATTATATATATTCTTGATCAGCATGACAAGGAGAATCGATATAGCCATGTAACTCGTATTCGTACTCTAGTAGAGTAAACGAGTATATAGTATTCTAGCAAATATATGTAACAGGCAGAACAAGCATCTAAGACCCCATTAAGTGTATATATTCTTGATCAGCATCAACAGCCAAGGCTATCTAGCTATGTCCGTCTGTCCGTCCGTATGAACACCTAGAGACTGTAAGAGCTAGAGAAATCCAATTTGGTGTGTAGACTTCCCTTGTGGGGCGTCAGATCAAGTTTGTTTTTAAATGTTGCCACGCCGCCTCCCGCCCTGCAAACCGCAAAACTTAATATCTTCCACAAATTTTAAGACATTTACTTAAAACTCGGTTTGTATATGTATTAGCACATCTACTGATTTACCGAGTTTTGTTAAGATTGGATAATAATTGTAGGCAAAATCGTAAGAAAAGACTTTTTATAAAAACACCCCACCCCCACAAAAAAATTGTTTTTCATACTTTTGAATGTGTCAAATATTTAATAAATGCTGAGTACTAGTAACTTATAGTCGGAATATCGAGTATAGCGTTCTTACTTGTAGTTCTATAATTTCATCTTTTCAGCATGGGTTTATGAAACGTAGGCTCCCCATGCTATCTTCATAAGTGGATTTCCTACCTAAATCTCAGAAAGTTCTCTTCAAAAACCCTTTTTATAAGCCCTCTAATGGTTGAATCGGGGGTACGGCAGGGTAGCCTCCTCGGTCCCCTCCTCTTCACCATATTTAGCAATCATCTTCCGCAGTTCCAGTGCCATTCTCGTGTATTAATGTACGCCAACGACGTTAAACTTTGCTTTTCCTTTAACGACTCTTCCTCCCATTTTATGCGGCAAGAAGACCTTGATGCTTTCCAATCGTGGTGTCTGGTCAACTTGCTAAATCCGAAGTGTTCTGAATGCAAAGCCATGTCGCTTTGTCGTACCATACCGCTTCAGACATCGTAAGAATAGGCTCCTTGATCGGATCTATACCGTAAATGACTTGGATGCTCTTTTGACCCGAAATTGAAATTTGATCGTCACATCTCGATTACCGTTAAAAAGGCCGTGAGTGTTCTAGGTTTTAATAAGTGTTGGTCAAAACAATTCGATGACCCTTATAAAACTAAAGTTCTGTACACTTCTGTCGTCCGACCAATTTTAGAGTACACATCCGGTGTCTGGTGTCTTCAGTTCAGGAATCACCGGGACCGCGTTGAGTCTGTTCAAAGAAAATTGTTGCTATTTGCTCTCCGTGGCTTAAACTGGGATCCAAATAGCCACCTGCCTTCACATGTATGCTTCGTCTTTCCTTTATTGTTTCTTATATTTTCTTCTCTATTTTCGTGTACGCTCTTTTTCCAGTCCGCTTTTCAGGTCACCCTATATGCGGCAGCGCCCCTCGGCCAGTTGGGCGGGAGGTGGGTGCGTCTAGCTGGGTTTGGCGCGTAAGAAGCCCCGTGGCTTGGTGTCGCTGTCGATTTGCCGAAGATTATATACCATTCACATTGTAATCATATAACCGATCTAGATGAAATCTGGTTGGCGGGCGTGTATACAAAGGATACATGACGAATTTGTTTTAATTTGGATGAATAACGGAAAAGCTATGCTTCAAAGTATTCATTCCGGAACAATCGGTTATCTCTTAGCTATATGATATAGTTGTCCGATCTTGATCAGATCAGGCCATCGGACGTGGGGCCTCATTAAATGGAAACAAGCCGAAATTGGCTTATTTGGATGAAAAACAGAAATGTTATGCTACTAAGTGTTCATTCTAGAAAAATCGGTTATATGGGAGCAATGTGATATAGTTGATCTGGATGAATCCTAAGCTTAACTAGCGTGCAGACAAAATAGTCATCTGTTAAAAATATGTAGTTCTGTAGCTCTTAAGATTTCTGAGATCTTGGGGTTGAAAAAGACGGACGGACGGACATGGCTATATCGACTCCCCTTGTCGTGCTGATCAAGAATATATATACTTTATATAGTCGGAAACGCTTCCTTCCATGCTTTGCAAACTTTCTGACGCTTAAATTATTGGTTTCATCGGTATAAAATGTTTATTGTGTACTAATACGGGCCAGGGTGAAGGTCAAGGTTAGGGCGTAACAACGCCTCCTCATGCAGGCGTTTATACAAATTCGTTATATCTTACCGACCGGTCGCCATGAAATGTTCACGGTATACTAATATGGTATATTCGGTATATATGGTATTCACGGTATATTACGTTTTACTGTCCCCCCATAATCGGTAATAAGAATTTGAAATTTTAACAGAATAATAATGTCGACCACGGAAATTTCAATGGCGGGAAAAATGGACATGGCACCATCCCCTCATAAATGCTATAATGAAAATACCTTATATCTTTGCACTTATTGAACCGATCGCCTTGAAATGCTTACGGAACACTAACATGGACTTGGGGACTCGGTACACTAATACCGGACTCAAGGGACTTGTTCTTAAAACAATGGGCGTGGCACCGCCGTCTCATATAGGCTATAATGAAAAATTGTGCAATCTTGGTACCGATTTGTACAGTATAGGAATACTGAATATATCGCCTTGGAAAAATGGGCGTGGCACAGCCCTCTTATATAAGCGATATTGAGCATTCGTCATACCTTTGACTTGTCGATATATGTTTATCGATATGTTGAGTTACTGATATATTACGCTGTCGATACATGTATATTGATATCTTTCTATTTACATAAACATATCGATTGATTAATATATATATTGATATCGGTATATATTGATTTATTTTATTGACGTTCTGCCACTCCAAAAACTTTCTGGAATACCACAGAAACTTCTGTTAGTTTGTAGAGCAAGACATTAATAAAACACATTGAAGATAACTGGCACAGCTATAAAATTAGATCAATAAGAGGATTAGCGACGCACGCTGGGTTAACTAGTAGTTTATAACTAATGTTTATATTACTTTTACCATCATACTAAGATTAATAGTGCAATGACAACACTCCACAGCCAGGTTAAGCATTCCAACATGCTGGCCCTAAATATGTTAAACAACAGCTCTACCAGAACACGGCTTAAAAATAACTAAGCATCTGGACCTTTTGCTGGTTCTTCCAGCGTTCCTTAACTTTAAACACTTTCACAAGTTATTAGTACTTATTTACATGCAATAGCTAACTAGCAAATGTTTTTGAAAGTGAAATTTTTAATTTTCATTAATTAGAATGAAGGAGGACTTCAAGAATCCCAGGTCAGATATGTATAACCTAATAATAGTGGTTTTGGAGGGGTCTGAAGGTGAATAGGTGATATGAAGATCGATCGGGTGATGGAGTACGGAAAAACTATTGTAAATCAGCTGAGAGGATATGGCTGAAACACATGCTGGCCTTTTTTAATTAACTTAAAGAATAAATGAAAATATAATCAAATTCGATTTATTTTTTAACGTCTTTATAGCTTTTACATATTTTGCCCGATGTCAGCATTCTTGTTTGACATTTACTATGGCAGCGCCACTGCTCTTCTTCTGTCTCTACTTTTGGCGCAGCATTGGATTTGGTGCTGTTGGGGTCGGCCTATTGGCGCAAAGGCAAACAATGCGCTGCAATATTTTCATAAGAGGCAGCCAAGACGGTCAGAGAAACAGACAGGCGCGCTGATGGCAAAATCTTCTTGTGGTTGCTTTTTCTTCTGCTTTCTGTTGTGTTTCCAAGTGAATTTGCAGTGAAGCCCAAAGCAGAAACTAAATCAAAAGAAAAAGTATGGTAAATTAAATATATAATCACAAACAATTGTTACTTGGACCATGTGCACAGCATTGATTTGTCTCATTGCGAAAGCTACCCAAAAAAAAAAACACACACACACGATGTAATAGTCTCTATATCAGCATTGCGCATCCGCTGTGTTAGTCAAAGGTTATCGTACGCAGCGTACACAAGCTCTCATACTTAGGAACAGAGCTCAGATTCTCTACTCATTTTGTGTACATTATTTTTGTTTTGTTGTATTTTTATTCATCTTTTTGACGCTCGTTGAGTGAGAATGAGAGAGCAGACGAATTAGTAGCCAAAACAAAGCTTTATCATAGCTTAGAATGTGGTTAGCTTTTGTTTCAATTTCTGGGCATGCATTGTAAATATATATATGTAAATATATATACAAATTACCCAGTTGAAATTGCAAAACCATTTAATAAATTATTTTGGAATTTTGGTAATTTCTAAAAAAGAGGTAATACCTCATGCATGTTTTCATATATGACTCAGCAGCTTTCTCAGCACTAAGTCATAAAATCGCTCGTTAATTCACAATATTATATAATTTTACCTTTATGTGCGGGGAACTGTCTAAGGCAGAGTAAATCAATCTCACAACTGATCGTTTCAGGATGTGGGTTCGCAATTTCGCTAACACGAACGGTAGATAGATTTCTCAATAAAACTAATGTGTTCAAAAACAATGATTAGTTCAAAGGCAGTTCAACACTATCTAAAACGTAACGAGCGCTTTCGCTAGTAAAGAACTCTTCTCATGGCAATGTTCTCTGTCTTTAAGCTTAATAGTCCGTGCGTGTCTTCATAGCTGCACTTGAACTCTTACCCTTGCTTAAGCTGAGCAACTCTTTTGTGGTCGCACACAAATCGCATGTTGTGCGAAGGGGTTACATTACCCCAAACTAGCCTCAACTCGTACACAGTTGCAGCTAGATGTGTGAATGTGTACGTGTCCTTGTGTATATACACGATTGGGTGTGTAATATGAAATTAAAAATCAATCGCAGTTAGCTCTCTATCTGGCATTCGAATTGAGATCAGACCCGAACTTTAAACTTCAGCTACAACTTTAACTCGCAGGCAGCACAAAACGTTCACTACGTCTGTGACTAACGTTGACAATTGAATTGTCACACCCGTTTATAACTTGCAGCTATGCGAGCATTTCAAGGTTAACTCTGCTATCTTTTTGATGAGAATGATGATGAGGACGACGACGACGACTTATATTTTCATAGGTGGCTGTGCTGTTCTTATTGTGATGTGCCCTGTCCCCATCTCTGTATATGTCTTGCTGTTTCCTGTCTGTCAGAATTCTGATTTTCTTATCTAATTTTTGTCTTTTGGTCTACACTTCTTATATAATTTGGCATCTCTTCCACTGTCAATTTCCATCCAAGAAAATCAAGAAAGATTTAAGAACCTTGGGCTAAATATGATTTCAGCTTTTTCGAAATTAAATCAACTGCACTGGCCAATTAAATGTCAACAAAGCATCTACAAAATCTACATTCTATAATCAAGAATCATTAATATTGAAATATAATCTGGCTGTGAGAAAGAAAAAGAAGTATTTAAAAATAAAACAAAGCCAGTGGAAAAATTCCCCTTTGAAATCTACAAATGTTTTTGCAATTTTTGTTGTTGCTGCTGTTAGAAAATTTGAGTTGTTCATTGTAAATTCAGCTTTAATCTTTACTTGATAGAAATTTGATTTATTTAATCTTTAAAGTTTTCTATGTTTATACCCTACATAAGGAGATGTTTAAGTAGATATACAATATATGGATTATGTATTTAATCGTATTTACAAAATTATATTTATATATTACATAACAATTTGACGGAATTACCGCAGAAAGGTTTTACAGGCTCTACCATAAAGCTGCAATAGCGACGATTGGCCTTGGAAAAGTTTTTTTTAGGCAAGCTATTTATGTTTATGAGCATCAATTATTATCCGATCCTAACAAAACTCGGCAGATCAGTAGATTATGTGCTTATACATATACAAACCGAGTTTCAAATAAACGGAAGATATAACAGCTTGCTGTGTTCGAGGGCGGGAAGGGGCGTGGCAAAACATTCGGAATATTCGTTTATATAGTAGCAATAAGATTCAAACAGAATTTTTTTTGATTTGGATGAAAAACAGAATATTATGCTATTAAGTGTTCTTTCCTGACCAATCGGTTATATGGAAGCTATATGATATAGAGTTCCGATCTTGATGAAATCAGGCCAGTAGACTTGGGGCCTTTTCAAATGCATACTAATTGAATTTGGTTCGATTTGGATGAAAACCAAAAAAAAAGTTATGCTCCGAAGTGTGCATTCCGGAACAATCGGTTATATGGGATCTATATGATATAGTTGTCCGGTCTTAATAAAACTCGGACTTAACCATCAGACCAAAGAAGCATCTGTTAAAAATTTCAGCCCTGTAGCTTGTAAGACTTCTAAAATCTTGTTGTTGAAACAGACGGACGGATGGACGGACGGACATGGCTATATCGATTCCTCTTTTCATGCTGATCAAGAATTCATAAACTTTAAATGCTCGGAAGCGCTTCCTTCTATGCGTTGCAAACCTTCTTCAAAATGAATATAAGATTTTGTGAATGGTATACCAGGAAAGGAAAGCTAGCTCCAGCTTGCCGAAACTTATATACCATTTACATGGTAAATATATAACCGATATAAATCAAATCTGGATGGAGTGGAAACAAGTGATACTAGAGGCATTTGTTTTGATTTGGATGAAAAACAGAAAAGTTGTGTTCGTAAGCGTTCATTCCGGAACAATCGATTATACGGGAGATATGTATATGATATAATTGTCAGATCTAGATCAGATCAGTCCTGCGGACGTGGGGTTTTTTTTTTCAAATTTTTACAAACCGAGTCTGGCTTAATTTCGATGAAAGCATAAAAGTTATGCTCGTATTTATTCAGGAACAATCGGTTATATGGGAGCTATATGATATAGTTGTGCGATCTGGATAAAACTCAAACTTGAGTAGCGTGCAGACAAAGGAAGCATATGGTAAAAGTTTTAGCTTTGTAGCTTTTAATACTTTTCAGATCTTTGTGACGGCTAGACGCATATGGTTATATCGATCAATGCTGATCAAGAATATGTATACTATATATAGTCAGAAGCTCTTCCTTCTATGCGTTGCAAACTTCCTGACAAATTTAACATACCATTTTGTAAGTGGTATAACAAAAACGCTATGAAATAAAAATACTAACATTTTTGAATATGGGCCACCCTGAAAAATTGGGCGTGCAGAGTACGAGTATCTGATAGTCGGAAAATCGACTATAGCGTTCTTATTTGTTTGTTTTTGTTTTTATATCGGGACGTTGACGTACAATGCGCTGCACGTTCAAGTGGACCCACGTTACCAAGCCACGGGGCTTGTTACGCACAGCGCACATTCTAGAAGCTCCCACCTTCCGCCCAACCGGAATGAGAGTAAAAAACAACAAATCATAAACCATTTACATTATCTACTAGCTAGATGCGTTAGTTTAGATGTTTTGTTTGAGTTAAGGGAGTTATTATTAGAGATAATAATGCAGAAGATAGTTTAAATTACAGTGCTGAAGATAGATATGAGCATAATTTCTAGTAGATCTACCAGGAACACAAAAACTGATTTGGCTAATTAAAGACGGTGAGTGAATATCACCATTGATCAGCTTATGTATAAAGATAACATTAAGCATAATTCTACGATTTTCAAGAGATGGAAGGCTTATTAGCAGGAGCCTACTTGAATATTAAGGGAGGAGGTTATTGGTGTCTCAATTTAACCCACGGTGAGCAAAAACTAAAAATTTCTTTTGAACAGACTCAATGCGGTCGTGGTGATTTCTGTATTGTGGACACCAGACACACGATGCGTACTCTAAAATAGGTCGGACAAGAGAAGTATACAATAGCTTGGTTATATCAGAATCATCAAATTCCTTCGACCGCTTGATAAAACCCAGAACACCCACAGCCTTATTGACGGTATTTGAGATGTGTAAGTCGAATTTTAATTTATTGTCTAAAAGAACACCCAAGTCATCAACTGAGTCGATACGATGAAGGGGCACATCGTTAAGAAGGTCCGATGTCTGAAGCGGTATACTACGACAAAACGACATAACTTTGTATTTAGAACAGTTGAGATTTAATAAGTTTACCTGACACCACAATTGGAAAGAATCAAGGTTATCTTGCAGCCTGAAGTGGAAAGAAGAGTCGTTGAAGGACAAGGAAAGTTAACGTCGTCGTCGAACATAAGTACACGAGAGTGGGATAGAGCCTGAGGCAAATCGTTGATAAATAAGGTGGAGAACAGGGGGCCGAAGGGGCTTAGAGTAAAAGTTATTAAAAAGAACTTTCTGAGATTAAGGTAGTCGGAGATCCACTTATGAAGAGGGGATGGGAAGCAAAGGAGATCTAACTTATGAATAAGTAGACAGTGTTTTACCGACTCAAATGCTTTGCTGAAGTCAGTGTAAATTACGTTAGTTTGCATTATATTCTTCTATCCTTGTATTACAAAAGAAGAAAATTCTAGTAAATAAGTGGTGGTAGACCTACGCTCCATAAAGCAATGCTGAGCAGATGCAATTATAGAACCACAAGAGTGTTGTAACTGTGAAATTAATATTTTTTCAAAAAGCTTAGGAATAGCAGACAGTTTTGATATACCTCTGTAGTTTTGGTCATCCGACTTATTCCCCTTTTTATGGAGAGGAATTATAGACGACTCCTTAAAGAGAGAAGGAAAAGACGAAGAATTTAAAGATAGATCAAAAAGCTTCAGAATCAGAATCTGCGCAGAATCTGAGAATACAACCCGGAACACCATCAGGGCCAGGAAAAAAGTTAGGCTTAATATACTTAAGTTCATTAAGCAATAAGCTTTTTGACTAGGGGAGGTGGGACATTATTAGACCTGTGTAAGCTATAACGGTATAACAGATCAGACCGATACTTATGGGACGAATAAATCGTTTGAAAGAACTCTGCAAACAGTTGTCAATGCCTTGATCTGTATTAGCTTTAGTATTTATATAAAACAATGAAGAAGGTAGGACAAATGTTTTACGTTTTGAATTAACAAAACTATAAAATTGTTTTGGGTACTGAGCATCCTACAGCGATGCAAATGTCCTTTATAGCACTCGGAATTAATGACTATGAACCTTGAACGAGCAGCAATATAGCGCGAATGGTCAGAGGACATTCCCGAGACTTTGAACTTCTTAAAGAGTCTAGACTTGATATTTCTTAAATTAGACAACTGTGGAGTAAACCAAGGAGGCTTAGTAAGCCTAACAGGACTACTGGATGGAACCAAATCCTTAAAAATGGAATAAAGAATTTTGTAAGAGAAGTCAACCGCACAGTCCATATCTGTACAATTGTACAAGTTTGACGATTCTGATTGAAGGATGGCATTGTTAAGACTAGAGAAATCAGCCTTTCTAAATGAATATGTTCTAGCTGACAAGTTGAATGATGCAGGTGCAGCAGGAATAGGAATATCCAAAGTAACTTGTAATGATGGGTGAAACGGGTCTTCAGGAAGCAACAGCGGACTAGCTCTAGAGACCATTGAAATGGAAGGATCAGAAGCGAATATCAAATCAAGTTGGCGATTCAATGAGTTTGTTACAAAATTAACTTGAGATAAGGAATTCAAGTAGGCCGTCAACAAATTCGTGTTGCTTTGAAGGTATTGAACCGCCTGAGTCGATCACAGAGGACCTCGTGACATCGCAGATATTGAAATCACCAAAAACCAATAATTGATCTGTATCAGAAAGCATTGATGCAATCGATTGAATTGCATTAATATGATCCAAGTAAACAGAAACATCGGAACGTGAAGGAATATAAGAGGCAGTGCTAAAGACAGAGGTACATTTAAGAGTACTTTATAAGTACTCTTATTTATTTAGTACTTATAAATTGAATTACGTTAGGAAAATTAAGCAGAATTGGTTCCGACAGAAGGCCGGAATCAACAGCAATCAATACGCCACCACCTTGACGGGAGGGACGATCAAATCTGTAGGCAGTATAATTATTAGGAAAGATTGCAGAGTCTAAGATATCGGGCTTCAACCAAGTGTCTGTAAAAATTAAAATATGAAAATGAAAAGATAGGCTATCAGTGTAAAGCTTAGCGAGTTTAGATTTTAGACTTGAAAGAATTCTGCAAACAAATTTGCAGTGCCTTCATCCGTATTTGCTTTAGTGTTTATATAAAATAATGTAGAAGGTAAGACAGATGTTTTTCGCTTCGAATTAACAAAGTTATAACATTGGTGGCTAAACGAGGGCTTGGATTGACATTAGTACCATTTGTCTCAATGCTGATGATAAGGGGCAAATTATCCGAGTCCAAATCCCAGCTTTGAGTTATAGTTGCTCGAGATTTGGTATTCCAAGATGCACTGCAAAGTCAATGTAGGAAGGCGAATGATTGGGCACATAGGGGTACCTGGTTGGCGAGCCAGTTGCAGGATCTTGGCCCCAATGACAGAGATGGCTTCTGCTAGCTCTCGCCCCCGAGGTGAATTGTAAGTGTCTCCCCAAAGCCAATGTCGGGCATTGTAGTCACCACCAATCAAATGCCTTTGGCCGCAAGCAGTGTATTGATAAAGTGTCTTTTCTCGATCCTGATACTTGGAGAGCAGTAAATGGCGCTGAACTCCACGTCATCCAGTCCTGTGGCTAATTTTACTGATGACATTTGTATGCTGCGTGTCTAAATGACCCTTTATGGAAAATGGCGAAGAGAGGTCCTCATGAATACCGTTGCTCCGCCAATGCTTTTATTATTACGCGGTGACCTAAATGCTGGATAGAAGGCATATCCATAAATCCTTACAGCTTCCCCTCATTTAATTCTAAGCTCCGTCAAAAGAAGAATGTCTACGCTGTTGTTGTGCGCGAAGAGCTCAACTTCTTTTGCTTTTCTTGAAATGCCGTTAGCATTCCAAATAAGAACCTTTAGTGTATTCATTGTGAAGCTGAAACGTTGTTTTGAAACTGGGAATTAGGTCTATCCCCAGCCCATTGGTTAATCATGTTGGCCATTTCAAATACTATTTTTTCAAGTTTTTCAAGGCGTTGATTGGCTTGTCTATTATACTGTTGCTGTTCTTGCTGCTGCTGCTGCTGCAACCACATAAGAACTGCTGTTGTTGTTGTTGTTCGATCTGCCGTTGCCATTACTGAAATTGTTGCTGAACTTCAAATGAATTATGTTGCTGATTATTCATACGTTGTGGCTGCCATATCTGTGGTGCTTGTACATTATGAAATATTGGTTCTCTTGCGGCGATTAGTCTGCAAGGTTGGAAACTGTTACTGCTCTCTAGAAATGAATACATGACCACTCTTATTTAAATTTTTCGCCTTTCTTGCAGAAACTCCTGGTACCATTGGCATCCTTTATAGCTGGCCATATAGTTTCCAGAACAGTGGATGCAGGTAGGCTGCGTGTCTATGGGACGTATGCATTGTGAGGTTTGGTGATTTTCACTACACCTGGCACAATTCGGATGTCTGCGGCAGTATTAGCTGTAAGGCCGTACCCCTGACATCGTCGACTTTGCGCAATTTCAGAGGATTTTCGCATTCTTTCAATCCTTATTAATTTTGACACAAGGCTTAATATTAATGAAAAAGATATTAAGTTGGATTATGGATGTGAAAAACTTCATAGCCCAAACTTTTCAGATCGGCGGTAATATCATTATTTAGGGTAGGTAGGGGTAGGCGAATATTGACCATTGTTGGTTGCTGAAGATTGATGTACGTCCATATGATCACTGTCATCATCAGCATCCTCATTCATCGCGTGTTCCTCATTCTCTTCATTAGTTGGGATATCCGTGTCAAGAATGGCAAATATATTACTTGAGTTTACCTGTTGGCTAGTGGTGACCGGAGAGTGCAGAACCTGGCTGCTGCTCCCTCTCTTCGAGTTAGAAGTGGGTGACAAAGCCTTTTCACTTCTTCTCTTTTGGCAGCATCGCTTATAGTATCTGCTGCCATCTCAACGGGACATGTCGACAGTCGTCTTTCCTGGTTACTGATGCTTAATCCAGGGCAGCTGCTGCTTATTGTAGCAGTTGCCATGGTGTAGGTGGTGCTGCTGGTGGCACTAGTAAATGTTACAATAGTTGTGGTGGTGCTGCTGCTTTGAATATCATTGCATAAAATGTGTTGAATTCCTGAGCGGCACTCAAACCAGAGGAACAATTTTTTACCTTTGCAAAGATGAAGAACCATCAATTTCTGTGCTATCCACATTCTCTAAATTGGCCGGAGGACCTATCCCCAGGGCCAATGCCAATCCAGACCAGATCTACCCAGATTATTTACTTTCTTAGACCTAAGAGACTCCATATTAAAAGATATGAAATTAAATGCGAGTGTCGAGAATGTTGTATTTAATTGCTTAAAGGAGAGCATTAAAGACTTCCTTTGCGAACGCAACTCGGCTTCAGCAGGGCGACACAACTCACTTGTAAATTTTAAACCATTATTATTTGTAAAATAATCGCTTACACGGACACTGATATTGGCACATTTATAGTAAATGGTTGGCTTAACAAAAAAGCATAGGCTCTGTAGAAAGTTTTGTGGCAGTCAGACATTGAAATTAGGCACAAAGTCACTGGGTGCCTGGTAACAGACTAATGAAATATGTAACAACACAACAACAACACACAACGACTATAAGATACTCATACTCAGCATTTATTCAATATTCGACACACTCAAAAGTATGAAAACAAATTTTTATTCTTGTACTCTAGTAGAGTAAACGAGTATATTGTATCCGTGCAAATGTATGTAACAGGCAGACCGAAGCTTCTAAGACCCCATAATGTACATATATTCTTGATCAGTATCAACAGCCGAGTCGATCTAGCCGTGTCCGTCTGCCCGTACGTATGAACACCTTGACCTCAGAGACTGTAAGAGCTAGAGAGACCCCTTTTGGTATGTAGATTCCCCTTGTGGGGCGTCAGATCAAATTTGTTTTTAAATTTTGTCACGCCCCCATATATATGTTATACTTAATTGTTATGCTCGTACCTAGTAGCTCATACATACTCGTAAATTTCTATATTTTGTCACTTTCTTATAACGGCATAAAACTGTCCCCATTAGCGCCTAGCAGAGGATATTAAATGCCAGGCAAGCGGCAATCCACGGCATGGTACTAGTGGTGGCGGTAAGGGCGAACGTGTGCAGCGGGAGGCATACTAATTATGTTAATGATGACGCCTTTGATATTTACAATATGAATGGTATGTAAGCTTCGGCAAGCCGAAGCTAGCCTTCCTTTTTGGTTCTTGTTTGTCAATTTTTCCGAAGCAACGTTCATCATTGAAGAGAATTATTATACTTGTACTCTAGTAAAGTAAACGAGTATATTGTATTCGTGCATAAAGTATATGTGACCTCGAGCTGGCTGATTAAACGATTATTACAAAGCGAGGGTAACGAAGTGCTTGTATGAAATTAACATAACATTCTATTTACACGTCTTTCGGTCAAAATAGGTCGAAGAAATTGTAATATAAATAATGTTGGCATAAATGACAAAAATTAAACATAGCACACGCCCATCGTGATATTACTATCTAACTATGTGATATAACTGTGACTATATGTATTGTATATATTTTTAATTCTTTCTTTTGTTCATTTTTTGTTTTGTTTTGAAGTCAAGTTTATTGATTAAAGCTCATCTTTTTTTATGATTTATATATACATTGAACCAAGTTTGACCCGCTTCTCACAATGTAATAGGAATTGACATATTTATAACGGAATTTTTCCTTAAGTAAGGCTTTCTGGACGTTCAGACAGACCGCTGCGTTTTGGGTTACAAAACATATATATTTTTATTTTTATTCGTTCACATTTACAGATTTAACAAATGATTTTTTTTGTCTATTTACAGCGCCCCGTTTTGCAGAAAGGGTAAGGTAAGTGGAGTTTAATCTGTGTTTTAAATATAACGTTACCTATATAAATATAATATTAAGCAAGCTCGATTTCAAGTGAGTCGGGAAATGCCGATATAGTTAATTCGGTTATGTTTAAGTCCAACGAGCTGCCATACACTAGTAGAGTACTCTAGTAGAGTAAGCGGGTTATTGTATTCGTGCAAATGTATGTAACAGGCAGAAGGAAGCGTCGAAGACCCCATAAGGTATATGTATTCTTGATCAGCATCAACAGCCGAGTCGAACTAGCCATGTCCGTCTGACCGTCTTTTCGTGCGTATGAACGCCTAGATCTCGGAGACTGTAAAAGCTAGAACAACCCAATTTGGTATGTAGACTCCCCCTCGTGGGGCGTCAGATCAAGTTTGTTTTTAAATTTTGCCACGCCCCCTCCAGCCCCATCAAACCACAAAATTGTATATCTTCCACACATTTTAACGCATTCAGTTGCAACGCGGTTTGCATATGTATAAGAACATAGTCTACCGATTTGCCGATTTCCGTCCGTATGAACACCTAGATCTCGGAGACTGTAAGAGCTAGAGAGACCCAATTTGGTATGCAGACTCAACTCGTGGGGCGTCAGATCAAGTTTGTTTTACAATTTTAGCCCCGCCGCCTTCCACCCCCGCAAAACTTTATATCTTCCACAAATTTTAACGCATTCAGTTGAAACGCCAATCAACCAAATTGTATCCATTTGATTCAGATCGAGCCACTATATCATATAGCTCCCATATAACCGATTGTTCCGGAATGAGCATAACTTTTCTGTTATTCATCCAAATCAAACCAAATTCTGTTTGTATCCATTTGAGGAGGCGCCACGTCCGCCGGTCAGATATACATTTACAATGTGAATGATATATAAGCTTTGGCAAGCCGAAGATAGCCTTGCTTCTTTGTTTAATATTCACTGCATAGGCATTGCTCCTGTTGGTGTGTTTCGTTTGCATGAGCTTTTGTTCTCGTTCAGACCAACTGTATGAATGTGTAAGAGTGTAAAGTTTCGACTATTAAGACGCAAGCTTTTCTTTATTGATATGTTTTTTACTTTTATTTCTTTACTCTTTTTTGTTGAGTTATTGGCGCATTCATTTGCCATACGCTGCATGCAAGATTTATGCCCGCCATGTGTCATGTTGGAAAAAAAACAGGCCCAACATTAATTTCCCCAGTTACCAAAACCATTTCCCAAAACTAAGAGAAATTGTTTAAAAATACTCGCCGTTGCCCAAAATCAATAAAAAACGTGAAAGGAAGGCTACCATTCGCATTATAAATATATAACCGGCGGGCGGCGGACCTGGATGCAAGGGATACAAGAAGAATTTCTTTAGATTTGGATGAAAAACAGAGATGTTATGCGCCAACATGTTCATTCCGGAACAGTCGCTTACATGGTAACTATATGATATAGATGTTCGATCTTGATCTTGATCAAATCATGCCAGCGGACGTGGGGCCTCCTCAAATCGATTGCATTTTGATTCAAAATTTTTATGCTAAGTGTTCATTATGAAACTATCGGTTATATGAGAGCTATGACAGTGGTCCGATCTGAATCAAATATAGTCAACAGACGTGGCGCCTTCTCAAATGGATACAACCCGAAATTGGTTTGATTTCGGTAAAAAACAGATAGTGTTGTTACAAAGTGTTCATTTCAGTTCTGTAGCTCTTAAGACTTCTATTCCCCTATGTAGATTCCCCTTGTCGTGCTGATCAAAAATATATATATACTTTATATAGTCGCTTATGTCTATACGTTGCAAACTTCC
This sequence comes from Hirtodrosophila duncani, assembly GCA_037043425.1. NCBI lineage: Eukaryota > Metazoa > Arthropoda > Insecta > Diptera > Drosophilidae > Hirtodrosophila > Hirtodrosophila duncani. The sequence goes on from JBAMBM010000807.1 coordinate 252,222, forward strand.
TGACAAAATTAATATACCATTTTGTGAAAATATTTTGTATGACGCACCCCACCCAAACAACAACCAGTCATACTTTTGAGTGTGTCGAATATTGAATAAATGCTGAGTACGATTATCTTACAGTCGGAATATCGGCTATAGAGTTCTTAATTGTTATACTCGTACTCTAGAAGGAATATCAAAGCGTTCTTACTTGTTTTACTCGTACTCTAGTAGAGTAAATGCGTATCCTTAGACTCGTGCAAATTTATGTAGCAGTTAGAAGGAAGCGTCTAAGACCCCCTAAAAAGTATATATAGTCTTGATCAGCATCAACAGCCGAGTCGATTTAGCCATGTCCGTCTGTCCGTCCGTCCGTCTGTCCGTCCGTATGAACACCTAGATCTCGGACACCGTAAGAGCAAGAGAGACCCAATTTGGTAAGCAGACTCAACTGTGGGGCGTCAGATCAAGTTTGTTTTTAAATTTTGCCACGTCCCCTCCCGCCCCCGCAAAACTTTATATCTTCCACAAATTTTAACGCGTTCAGTTGAAACGCGGTTTGTATATGTATAAGAACATAGTCTACCGATTTGTCGAGTTTTCGTCTAGAGAAGATCGAAAAAAATCATTTTGTAAGAGAACACAAAACAAAATTTGTTTCATACTTTTCAGTGTGTCGAATATTGAGTAAATGCTGATTACTAGTATCTTATAGTCGGAATACCGAATTTAGCGTTTTTACCTGTTATTAACTGTTAATCTATATGACCGTTAGCTTAAAGATATGCTTCAAGTAGCGCTTTTCATAGAAAATTGATATTTGTGCAAAACTATATGTTTTTAGTTGAATGCAGCAGCGTCATTTCAGCAGCATGAAACTTTCACAGCTTTTAAATAAGTTTGTAACCAATAATATAAAATAAAAAATACCGCTTATTTGTTTAGCGAAAAAAATAATTTAAGTACAAAAAGCTTACGACTGGCGAGGAGTATAATATTATAACCGCCCCCGTAATACTAAATTAATTTCAATAGGTAATCAAAAATATTAGGTAAGCGATCATATAGGTGTTGTTCCTAAAGTAAAATTACATGCCAAACTACACTTACAGACTCTAGCCGCCAGTGAAATGATAACCTGCTCCCAAATTGAGGCTGAAGTAGGTCTTCTCATTACCGGACAAGGACTACAGAAAATGTTGAGTCCATCAGTTGCATCCTTAATTTTTATTAAATTGTGCCCAAACCTCCTAAACCAAGAAAGCGCGTAGGACCTTTAATGAAAAGTACAAGTTCTGGGATGAAGAACCGAAAACTCTAATATAAAGTGTTGAAAAGAAGTTTAATTTAGTCGGTCTAGACCGGTACAATAAATGTTAGAGAGATTTGCGACACCCCTGGCAGATTTCCATGGTGACAACAGGACATTTTAGCAAGATGACGCTCAATATTCCGCTGTTGTAGTAACGTGCGATAGGTCCATATGTAATCCTAATTGAGAGCTTGTGGAGCATGCTTTCTGACAACATTTTCGCGGTTGTAAACCGCTTGAGTCTTTGAAAGAAGCTGCAAGAACTCCTTGTTAAGCAGTTGGCACATGTAGAATTGTCCTTTTTAAAAAACTCGACTAATTCATTGCCCTGGCAGTTGAAGCTACTCCAAGAAGTACATTAGAAGTACATTTGACGTTTCGATATAATTTAAATCTGTATTAAGTTTCATGAACGTTTGCATTTTTCACAAATATGTATTTTCTATGAAGCAATTGTAACTAACTTATTTACTACTCTTAAATCGCTTTAAGACAAAAATGTTTATGATTTTATAGATTTTGCTAACTTTCAACTTAACAAGAAAAAAATATCTCCACTGAAAACAAGTATTAAGACATAATATCATTGTGCAAATATCAATTTTACGGAGGAAACACCCAAATCCCATCGGTCCCTTAAAGATTTTTGTAAGCGGTATACAGTCGAATATAAAACAAAAAAGGAAGGCTAGCTTCGGTATAAAAATGAAACAGATACATAGTGAAGTATAGAGTAGAAGACCAGGCATATGGAGGGACACCTCCTCCGAACATATTTGCATATTGCATATGCGCTGTAGTTGTACCATTCATAAAATGGTATATTATTTTGTCAGGAAGTTTGCAACGTATAGAAGGATGCGCTTTAGACTATATAAAGTATATATACTTTTGATCAGCACGACAAGGGGCGTCGATATAACCATGTGTGTCCGTCCGTCTGTTCCTACCCCACGATCTCAGAAGAAACGAACAAAACTTTTCTGATTTTCATTCAAATAAACCAATTTCGATTTGTATCCATTTGATTCAGATCGAGCCACTTGAGGAGGCCCCACGATCAGATATACATTTACAATGTGAATGATATATAAGCTTTGGCAAGCCGAAGCTAGCCTTCCTTTCTTGTTATACTCGCGCATTATATACTCGTACCTTTGACGTCAGGAGATCAACAGCAGTCGCGGGTTCGAATCCCGCGCTTGGGCTGGGTGTTCCGTGTTGTATATATATATGTTTGTGTTGTGTTTGTTTGTGCTCGTCCTCGTCCCTGTCAATTGTGTGTACCCCTCATCACTTCACCAACTCACCCCCTCACCTCCTTTAACCCCTCCTCAACAACTCGACACAAGTTAATGTACTGTAATTGCCAATGTAAAAACGCCATACAATATACTGATTGTCCACATAACAGGACAGATTGTATATAAAGATAATGATATAAAAATTTAAAAAAAAAAAAAAAAAAAAAAATTATATACTCGCGCAATATATACTCGCGCGTATAGTCGCGCAAATGTATGTAACAGGCAGAAATAAGCGTCTCCGACCCCATAAAGTATATATTTATTCTTCATCAGCAACAACAGCCGAGTCGATCTAGCCATGATCGTCTGTCCGTTGGACCGTTTGTCCGTCTGTTCGTCCGTATTAGCAAGTAGATTTCGGAGACTATAAGAGCTAGAGTTACCAAATTTGGTATGTATACTCCCCTTGTGGGGCGTCAAATCAATTTGTCAAATCAAACCAACCTTATATCTCCCACAAATGTTAACGCATTTAGTTGAAACTCGGTTTGTATATGTATAGGCAGTGGATTGCCGGATAATAATAGTAGATAAAAACGTAGCAAATACTTTGTATGAAAACACCCCACCCACCCAAAAAAGGAATCTAAAGTGTTGCATACTTTCGGAAGTGTCTTACATAAAATAAAAAAAAAGAGTACGAGTATCTTGTTTAATGAATATTTTCTAGCCAACCTGTTAGAAGATGCAGGTACTGCAGGAATACTAATATCCATAGTGACGAGTAAAGAGGGATGAAACGGGTCTTCAGGAAGCAAAAGCGCACTAGCTCTTGAGACGACTGAAATGGAAGGGAAACAAATATCAAATCAAGCAGGCGATTCAATTTGTTTGAGTTTGCTACAAACTGAACTTGTGATAAGGACAATTGAAGTAGGCCGTCAATAAACTCCTGTGGTCTTGAAGGTATCAAACCGGCAGAGTCGGTAGCAGACTACTAATGTTGAAGTCACAAAGGACAACCATTAAGATAATCCAGGTGAAGAGAAATTTCGGAACGTGGAAGAATGGCAAGCGATAAAGCGAAAAAAGCAATTATGAGATACTTTAGTACTTATGAATTCAATTTCATTAGGAAAATTAAGCGGAATTAGTTTTGATGAATGTCCAAAATCAACAACAATAAGAACAATGAGAGTAAAAGAGTATATGTATTGTATTCGTGCAAATGTATGTAACAGGCAGAACGAAACCATAAAATATATATATTCTTGATCAGCATCAACAGCCGAGTCGATATAGCTGATATAATCGTCTGTCCGTCTGACCGTTTGTCCGTCTGTTCGTCCGTATTAGCACCTAGATTTCGAAGACACCACTCTGCCGGGAGGCACGAACAAATCTATAGGTGGTATAAATATTATAAAAAAATGCCGAGTCTTAAATATCGGGCTTCAACCGAGTTTCAGTGAAGATCAATATGTGAAAATTAGAGAAAGGCTAGCAGTGTAGAGTTTAGAAAGCTTAGGATTTTGGTAATCAAGGTAAAAAGATGAAACTAGTTTTTTGAAACTGAAATACAGATTGGGCTACAGCAGGGAGTGTAATCGATATCAGATTTCTAGTTCCAGCTATAAACTCCTTTACGACTAGGTGCTGATTCCAGAAACTTTTTGGATAGATTGTGTCAAAGCTCTCGTGTAGAACACCTATCTAAGAGGTCTAGGCAGAGCAGCCAGAGCAGTAGAGGCGCCGCTATCGGATTTAGTGACTAATCCAGAAGGGCGGCAGCAGAAATTTGCAATTACAGCCCCTGTCCCGATGAAGAAGGAGCCGTTCTTTTGCATTCTGCTTCTTCTTGATTGACTGGAGGGCCTGTGCCTAATACAGCGTCCGCCTTAGGAAGCAGTTGCTGTAGGGTTTGGGACGGGATCCGATCCGGATCAAATTTGTTCAGTTAACGTAGATGCCTCTAGGACACATAAGTCTTAAATTTGTTTCATTTAAAATTAAAAACAGGAAAGGAAAGCTTGCATCGGCGTGCCGAAGCTTATATACCATTTACATTGTAAATATATACCCGATCTAGATCAAATCTGGATGAAGTGGATACAAGACGAATTTGTTTTAATTTGGATGAAAAACAGAAAAGCTCTGCTGCCAAGTGTTCCTTCCGGAGCAATCGGTTTTATGAGAGCTATGTGGTATAATTGTGCGATCTTGATCAGAATAGGCCAGCGGTCGTAGGGTCTCCTTAAATGGATGCAAACCGAATTTGGTTTGATTTGAATGAAAAACAGTAAAGTTATGCTCCTAAGTGTTCATGAAATAGTTGTTCGATCTGTACAAAAATTCGACCTAAACCAGCGTTCAGACAAAGGAAGCATCTTGAAAAAATTGCAGCCTAGTAGCTTTTAAGACTTCTCAGGTCTCAGGACAGAGGGACATGGTTATATCGATTCCCGTTGTCATGCTGATCAAGAATATTTATTATTTATATAGTCGGAAACGCTTCCCTCTAAATGTCGCAAACTTGCTGACAAAATTAATATTAATAAACCGAGTTTCAACTAAATGCTGTTACATTTGTGGGAGATATAAGGTTGTTATTTATTTGCGAGGGCTGGAGGGGGCATGGCAAAATTTTAAAACAAACTTGATCTGACGCTCCACAAGGGAAATCTACATACCAAATTTGGTGACTCTAGCTCTAATAGTCTCCGAGATCTAGGTGTCCATACGGACGGACAGATGTACACACGGATTATGGCTGTTGATGCTGATCACGAATATATATACTTTAGGGGTTCGGAGACTCTTCATTTTGCCTCTTACATGCATTTGCACGAATACACTTGTTTACTTTACTAGAGTACGGATATAAAAACCTTTCCAAGCGTGCTGTTACCCTGCAAGGCAATTTATACTTTAGTGATTGCTAAATACCACTGCAATTAACTTTCAGTTTGCGACTTTGTAGATCCAAGAGTGGGCACTGCACAGCCGTCATGTATATACGTTATATGTTGTATTCATCAGGGTTTGAAGGCCCCGTGCCTTCAATGTCATGCTGAAGCGCTGCAAGTACGACTGCTATTGAGCTCTCCTGGAATGATGTATTAAGCGTACCTAGCTGGTAAGCAATGCGACTGTTAGGGTCTTTAGTAGAGGGTGCCGAAGATGAAGAGATGGACGTCTCCCTTCCTGATCCTGATAGGGTTTATTTAGTTCTCGAGGTAACTGACGGTTTGTGTGGCTGGTCTGTGTCTAACCGGGTGAACTTTTTTGAATCTTGTTGCTTTCTTGCCTCCCACTACCTCCATGCTACTTTAAACGCAGCACAGCTGCATCGGGAATGAATTCGTTTTTCTGAAGTAATGGTTGTATTTATGGTTGACTAGATCTGGGTACATATTTATAGAAAATAAAAATCTAAATATGAAGTCTATATCTCTTAAAGTTTCCAATATCTAGATTTTCATACATCCGGACAGATGAACATGTCTAGATCGAGTCTAGAAGTCATACTGGTGATGCTGATCCATTATATGAGAGCTGTATGGTTCGATCTTCTCGATTTAATATGAATAGTTGAAAGCAATATAAGCCTATGACAAAAATTTCGGCCAAGAACTTTGAAATTGAGAGAGAAGACAGATGGAAATGTATTCATCGACTCAGCTAGTCATGCCGAAGATGCTTCTTTTCTCTCGTTACAAATATTGTAACAAAATTTATAATACGTTCGGCATGGCTATACAAAATGGGTCTTTTCCTTAATTTTAGAACAGTTTTATACCATTAACATGGTAAAATGGTATATTAATTTTGTCGGGAAATTTGCAAAGCATAGAATGAAGCTTTTCTGACTATATATATATTCTATATCAGCATCACAAGTGGAATCGATATAACCATGTCCGTCTGTCCGTTTTTCCGTCCGTCCGTCCGTCCGTCTGTTTCAACACAAAGATCTCAGAAGTCTTAAAAGCTACTAGGCTGAAATTTTTAATAGATGCTTTCTTTGGCTACACGCTGGCTAAGTTCGAGTTTTATACAGATCGGGCAACTATATTATATAGCTCCCATATAGCCAGATATATGGTACCTTTATGTTATAGTTCTCCGATCTTGATCAGAACAGGCCAGCGGACGTAGGGTCTCGTCAAATGGATGCAGACCGAATTTGGTTTGATTTGGATGAAAAACAGAAAAGTTATGCTCTTAAAAGTTCATTCAGGAACAAACGGTTATATGGAAGCTATATGATATAGTTGTCAAATCTGTATAAAACTTGAACTAACCAGCGTCCATATAAAGGAAGTATTTGTTAAGCATTTCAGCCTTGTATCTTTTAAGACTCCTGAGATCTCTCTCTTCTCTATCTCTGCTCTTCTGAAACAGACGGACGGGCGGACAGACGAACATGGATATATTGATTTCCCTTGTCATGCTGATCAAGAATATATTTACGTTGCATACCACTGCATGCTCCCTTGTCATGCTGATCAAGAATATATTTACGTTGTATAGTTGGAAACGCTTCCATTTATGCGTTTCAAACTTCCTGACAAAATTAATATACCATTTTGTAAATGGTATAAAAACGAATTTGAATACGCTTATCCACTTCTACTCAAACAAAGTGGTTTCGTTGTTGAATTTGTTCGCAATTACGAAACCGATTGAACTTTCTTGTTTCAAAAGTTTTGCCTTGCAGCTGACGGAGTGAAAGTATTACACTACTTTCTCGTTTTTGCGTATTCTTTTCATGACATATATTTTTAAGTCAATTTTCAATTCATTGCGAAAAATTTTAAGTATTAATTGATAAACCTCACGTTTAAATTTATTTAACAATGTTTTTACAAAAATGTAAATCATTTCTTGCGTGCATAAAAGAAAACGACGCGTGCGGAATTAATCCGCTCGTATTGTTGTTGTTCATCGTTCTGTCATTGGCTAGCGTTACAGCACGATTATATGGAATCCGCACATATGTTCGAAGAACGAAATCCATGCAAAATCGCGAACAGTAATTCAAAGTGAAATGGAATACGTCTTATTTTTTAAACCGAAGTGGAAACTATAACAGGATTAATAATCGTCACCGTAACACACATTTATAGACCCTAAAGGAACCGCTAGCAAATCTTTTCGGCTTTTATTTCTAATTACGAATAACACACGATCTCGATTCTTCAGTGAATTTGGGTATCATATAATAGACTCAACTACTTTGATACTGGTGGGCTGTTTACTTGTCTTTTCAGCTGATTTTCGTTGTTGTTTCTATTGTTGTTATTGTAACTGGGAATAAAATAAAGGAACGCGTCAAATGCAAACAATGACAAAATGGCTACACCAGCCAAAGGCAGGCCAAGGCAGCGCCCTGACAGGCATTGTAGCTCCAGAGGTTGCCATGTGTTTGGCAACGGGGCAGTGGGCTGACAGTCAAACAGACAGACACAACGAAAAGTCCAAAAGCGGCAAAACAAGGCCGCACTTTCTTTCCTTTTGCACAATCCTCACCTCACATAGAAAAACCAGGTCAGCGCCGCAGCATTTCAAAATTTTTTGGGAACTTTCCTTTTGTTTTTTATCTTTCTTGTTTTTAATTTTATTTGCACTCGCTCCACTTTAAATACGAGGTGTGTTCAAAAAGTAAGGTGACGTTTCGGGGGCAAGTTGTTGTTGTTTTCTTGTGCTCGGCGATTTTGTATATCAATTAAAAATGGAATCAAGTGCTCTAAAAAACATGAAATGTTGTCTGCTTCAAGTAAAACAAAAATTTTGCAACTGTTAGAAACTCTTCCAAGGTGGCCGAGAAGATACCGAGGACGAGCATCGGTCTGGACGCAACAGCATATCAACGACAGAAGACATCGTCTAAGCTGTGAAGTAAATTGTTTTTAAAAATCGTCGAACTAAGATAAGAGAAGTTGCTGAGGTAGTTGGCATACCAGTCGGCTCGTGTCATGCAAACCTTTGCACTTTGATCAAAAGAACCGACACATGAGCATCATTTTTTGGCCAAGACCAACAAGACAATCCTGTTCCCATAACCTTTTAAGACCTATTAAACGACGGAGATTTGCAGCGATTGATAAAACTGCATCGCAAGAAGAGCTCAAGGCTATACCTTAAAGTGCTTACGAGAACTGCTTTGCATATTGGACAAAGCCTTGTCACAAGTGCAAGGGGATAAATATAAATTTTGATGAATAAATAAATATTTCTCCATAAAAAATAAAGGCACCTTACTTTTTGAACACACCTCGTACATTGTGCAGCCGACGCTGCCATCATCGCCGCCTGACCCCAGCCACAGGAAATTATGTCACATGGCTGCTCCCAGGTCCAGTCAAAGACAGCGTTGATTAATATATATGTACTAATATTTTACCAGCCGGGCTCTACGGCTAAGTGTGCTAATATGGCAGTGCGTTTTGTAAAAGTAACTTAAATTAGTAATGACGAGAAATTATATATAATAACATAATATTTGGACTTGGATAAAAAATCAGTCGAATCGATTATTCGCCTATAGGCGAAAGGAAAAATCAAGAATTAAGCACGCTCGGCGAAAACGAAAAGAACGCTTCCCTTCAAGAGCATTTTTAATTAAGTCGAAATATTTTTAATAAAAGAATGGCTCAAATTAACCAAGTACTTGTCGAACTTAAATCAAATCTGATTAATTCTAAAATCAATTAGTTGAATACCTAAAATAAAGATACATTTGTGACCAAAAAATAAGCCCCATGTTGTTAAGCAAAAAGAAATCAATCTTGAATTGAATTCGCCATCTTCGAATTAATGCTTAATATATGCTTAATAATGCTTAATATATACACTAATTAAGTTACTTATCTCTTTCAACAAAATATTTCTCTTTTAAAGTATTTCAGACTTTATTCAAGATTTCTCGGCTTCCGAATGCTGGGTTGTTGAAAATATATACCATTCCAAAATGGGACAAGTTATACGCTAATTAAATTCAACCAATTAATAGTTGTATGATGAATTTTGTTAGGATATTAAAGCGTCGGCTTGCTGCCTCTTTTAGTTTATTATACAATGGCACAGGGTACTATAGTTTTGTAACGATATTAGTACCACATAAAAGGAAATACCATTGTTTGTGCTAGCCCTGTGCTCTGGCACAAACAGATTTCTTCGAATGCGTACGTGTTGTATGTATATGTATGTATGTTTAAGAAAGTTTGGTTATTTGCATATAAGAATTTATTTATGAAAGCACAAAATATTTGAAGGTAATTAGAAACAAGATGGTTTTTACGATTTTGTCTGCAATTATTATCAGATCTTAACAATACTGGGCAAATCTGAGGATAATGTTCTTATACATATGCAAACCGAGTTTCAACTAAACGCGTTAACATTTGTGGAAGATATAAAGTTTTGCGGTTTGCCGGGGCGGGAAGGGGCGTGGCAAAATTTAAAAACAAACTTCATCTGACACAAGGAAAGTGTGCATACCCAATTTTGTACCTAGCTATTGCTGTTTCCGAAATCTATGTGTTCATACGGATGGACAGAGGGATACGGCTAGATCGACTCGGTAGTTGATGCTGATCACGAATACATATACTTTTATGGGATCGGGGACGCTGCCTTCTGCCTGTTACATACACTTGCACGAATACGATATACTCGCTTACTCTACTAGAGTACGAGTGTAACTGTTAGTAATATAAGGGATAAGTGGATGCAAGGGATACAAGACGAATTTGTTTTAATTTTTATGAGCGACAGAAAGTTATGCTCATGTGTTCATTGCGGAACAATCGGTTATATGGGAGCTATATGATATAATTGTCCGATTGTAATTGTAATGGTCGTTCCCTTGCGTTTGCTGCAGTCCTACACTACCGCACCGCAACAGCACCAACGCATCTTTCCGCTGCTGTACTGAATCTTGTTCTGATTTATGCATCGACTTTTCCGAATGCAGCAATATAATATCTTCAGTATACTGAATTTCGAGTTGGTGGCACCTTGCGTAGAAGCGGGTATATACTTACAATGTGGCTATGTCCGTCTGTCCGTCTGAATAAACACCTACATATCGGAGACTATAAGAGCTAGAGTCAGCAAATTTGGTATGTAGACTCCATTAGTGTCCCGTGAAATCGTTTGTTTTTCAATTTTACCACACCCGTTCCGGGCCCCGCAAATCCATAAAATCCTTATATCTCTCCTAATTTTTGACACATTTAGTTGAAACTCCTTTTATATATGTATAGGAACATAATCTACCGATTCGCCAAATTTCCTTACAATCGGATAATAATTGTAAACAGCAGCGCTGCTGCTTCGTTTGCGGCTAACCAGACAAAATCGTAAAAACTATGTTGTATGAGAACACCCAAAAAAAAAAAAAAAACAAAAAATATATTGTCATATATTTGAGTGTACCGAATATTGAATAAATGCTGAGTACGAGTATCTTACAGTCGGAATATCGACTATAGCGTTCTTACTTGTTAGCTTATAGTATAAGCTCCGGGTACCCAAAGTCAGCCTTCTTCTGTTCTTCATGTGCATTTTTATAGCAATCACAACAAATTGTGATTGTTTATTAATTTAATCAGGAAGCTTGCACCGCACAGAAAGAAGAGTTTCCAACTATTCAAAGTACGTATATTCTTGATCAGCATGACAAGGGGAGTCGATATTACCATGTATATCTGTCCGTAAGTCAGTCTGTTTCAAAGATCTCAGAAGTCTTGACAGCTACAGAGCTGAAATTTTTACCAGATGTTTTTTTTTTATCTGCACGCTGGTTAAGTTTAAGATTCATCCAGACCGGACAACGATATCACATACCTCCCAAATAACCGATAACTCCGAAATGAATACTTACTAGCATAACTATTCAGTTTTTCATCCAAATGAAACCAACTTCGGCTTGTATCCATTTTAGAAAGCCCTTAGTCTGCAGATTAAATTTGATTCAAATCGGACAGCTATATCATATAGTTCCCATATAACCGGTTTTTTATATCATAAATTGTTGTTTCTATATATTTACAATGTGAATGATGTATAAGCTGAACAACTCCAAAATTCGTTATTGAATTTATGATGTCATTCGTGAAGATCTAATTTATGTGTTAGTCTTATCAAGCTCATATCCATGGTAGTAGTCTTTAGTTATAGTTTTAGTTTTAGTATTTATTTATTAAAGGGTTTCCCAATTTTTGTATACAATTTATAAAGTGGTATATTAATTTTGTCAGGAAATTTGCAACGCATAGAAGGAAGCGTTTCCGACTGTATAAAGTATATTTATTCTTGATCAGCATTTTAAGGGGAACCGATATAACCATGTCCGTTCTTCCATCCGTCTGTCCGTCCGTCTGTTTCAACACAAATATCTCAGACGTTTGAAAAGCTACAAAAGCTGAAATGTCTACCAGACGCTTCTTTTGTCTGCATGCTGGTTAAGCTCGACTTTTTTCTCCAGATCGGACAACTATATCATATATAGCTATATAGCTCCATATAACCGATTGCTTCAGAATCAACACTTAGGAGCATAACTTTTCTGTTTTCCATCCAAATCAAACCAAATTCGGTTTGCATCCATTTGAGGAAACCTTTCGTCCGCTGGCCTAATCTGATCAAGATCGAAGAACTATATTATATAGCTACCATATAACCGATGGTTCCGAAATGATCACTTAGGAGCATAACTGTTCTGTTTTTCATTCAAATTAAAACAAATTCGTTTTGTATCCCTTGTATCCACTCCATCCAGATTTGATCTAGATCGGTTATATATTTACAATGTAAATGGTATATAAGTTTGGACAAGCCGAGGCTAGCTTTCCTTTCATGTTTTATAATGCATACAAATTGAATTTGAAATAATAAATTTGACAGCACTAAAATGTTTAAAATAATCCTTATAAGTGCATATGCAGTTTGTGTGCGAAGGCGTACCCTACATGTATGTCAGTTAGACTTCATAAAGTTAAACATTCCCAATTCCCTTTTTTCCATTTTTTGTTATGACATTGCTTTAATTAAACAAGCGAATAGCTAATTGCTATGATACTCATATAGTGTTACCATTGCCTCGTTGTCAGCAGGTTGTCTCTTGCTCTTGCCATTTTTACATATTCTTTCCATTTTCTTTTAGCTTGTTCCCGTTTTCCTCACTTCTTTTTATATAATTCTTATTTTCAAGCGCCTGCCACCCATACACATGTGCTGCAGCAGCCTCTACCCTCCTATATTTATGTTGAAGTTTTCAGTTTCTTCTAACTCCGTTTGTTTTTTTTTCTTTTTTTTTTTTGAGTCGGCAGCCGCTGCTGCTTCATCTGCCATGATTTCCGCATGTCGCTTGAGTTTTTTGTACCCTGCACATCGGAAGGTTTTGAAAGAGTAGATAAAATTTGGCCATGTGTAAATGTTGTATGTTCTATATGAGCTAGAGTGGAAGTAGATATACACCAGAAGATGAAGGATACTTTGATTTGTAAAAAGTCAAAAAGAATGTCGCGACTGGGAATGTCATTGTTGCTGACTATGTGCAAACATAAGTAAATAAATGCCTCGTAGAAGACGTCAGGCAGGCAAGCACTACAATAGCAACTGGCATAACGTAGCCAAAGATAACCTAAGTAGTCTGTCTCAACCTGCTTTAGACTTATTTCCATTACGTCAAAGTCGCTCGTTGTTGTAGCCCATATCTACTCAAACGACCTTATTTGAACTATATAATATAATATATTATATAACTACATTTAAAATTGTTGAGATTTTTAGCCACAAGCTTTATGTCAGTAAATGTTGACTGATTTATTATATAACAAGAATTCATTCACAAATCCCATTATCAATGCAACAATAGCGTCATGACAGATAGCTCCTCAAAAGGCTCACTCATATGGCCTTTGTCATACAATTAAGTAAGAATTTTTATCGAGCAAAATTCTCTGATAGTTGCTATCTCCCATGTCATATTTTTTTTTGCAAATCTCTGATAAATTTCTTATGCTCTTGTTAATTTCGTAGTCCGTTGACTTCTAAATTATTGCCTTAGACGCTTCCTTCTCTCTGTTACATACATTTGCAGGAATACAATATACTCTTTTACTCCACTAGAGTACGAGTATAGAAACACACACACACACCACACACACACAAATATTAATTAATTTTTCTATTTTTTTTAGCACTAATTCGCTGAAAGCTTATTAAATGACATACAATTTAAAAAAAAAATACGAAGCATTACAATCCAGCTTAAAAAAAACTTTTAAAATATTGCCACTTCCATGTTATTATTGAAATTGAAGTAAAACAAACCAAAACCTTAATCCCGCTATCATCATCATAATCACTATTGTGATAGTTATCTTCAATAAGTTTTTGTTGCTGTCTTGCTTTATAAACTACCAGAAGTTTCCGTGGTATTCTAGAAATATTTTGCATATAACCGATATCACGTAAATTAAATTCTTCTCCAACTATGACAACGGCCACTTCGTTTAGTGTTGGTTCATTAAATTCGCGTTCATGTTGCCCAGCAGGTTTTTTATCTGACTTAATAACAATCTTGCAATGAGCCGCTGGCATCTGTTTAAGAGTAGTTTTGATCAAAAAGTCTCTAATAAAGCGACAAATATTACGCTCATCACATGTTTTAAATCGACAACGTTGATTAATTTGTTTATCATTATTTCAAACTAAGTAGATTTGGAGAAATTTGTGTTTGGCATTCGGCAAAGGTAGCAGTGGTCCGATGATATATTTGGACCTTGAATATGGGCATTAAATTGTTTCTCACAGCGTTTGCTGCAGCGAAAGAAGTCATTTGAAAACATGAATTGTATTTCCGAATTATGTATGAACAAAACCTCGTTTGATCGTCTCGTTTCGCCGGATAGCTACGAAAAGAATGGTTCTGCTGGCGAATTTAATGGTGGCAGTCAATCTTTTCCATCCGCTCGTCTCGTTTTTTAAATGTAGACATCACTTAACTATTTATGTGCTTGATTTGGAAATTCGGAAAAGTACGTACTGCTTTATTTGGCTTGTGGCTTGTTTTATTAATAAGTTTAATATAGCTTTGACCATTAATGCTTTAACACCTCAGAAGCCGGTGGTAGGAATTTTATTTAAATATATAAATAATTAGGATATCAGCTTCTATGGCTGGTATATTGTGTTCTGATCTAGCAGCTAAGCGGCTTCAATTAGGTTACTCGTACAGGATATCTTGCTGTCATAGACTGACACTCGATTGCAGTATTCTCACTTGTAATTTTATTTTCTTGCTTTGCTTGATGCTGCTGCCGTTTGTTGCTTGTGTGCTCAATTTCATAAAAAAATTTCAGTTTATGTTGATGTCTGCATGCTTTTCCTGCCTTTCTTGTGTAGTTTTGACAGGGCTGCTGACGCTGCTGTCGCTGCCGCGCCATTGATATCGCTAACGAAATTGAGAATTATTATGTTTAAACGTGTGGCGTCGTTGCCATATCGGCTTCAGAGAATGCTGCTACTGCTTCTTCTTCATGCTCCTCTTTCTGTCTGCTTTTTGAGAGTGACATGTGAGTAGAATTTCGGGTAGGCAACAAAAAGATAATAAAAACCAGGCAACGCAAAGCACAGGGAAAGCCAGCATGCTGCTGCATGTGTTGCCACCGCAGACATGGTGGCGTCGCAACTTTAATATTATTGTACACGAAAGCAGCAGCAATTGGCTGAGATTAAAACCTTCTTAAGGAGTCTTAAAGAGGCTTGGGCCTTTAGAGGTTATTTCATTTCATGCTAATTATATCAAGCAAATTCGTTTCATAATTGTACTACAGCATCCACTGTTTATTTGCACTCAAAATGCATATAAGCTTAAACAAACAGTAACTTAAACTGCAGTTAAGCACCATGAGCGTTCTGTGACAGATACTCATTTACATTTGCGACACATTCGGATTCTGATGTATTCACCTCAGGGATCAACTCTCAATTGAATTTAACTCAACTGGATTCTCTAACTATGCAGAGGCTGTTAAAGCCTTTGTTCTACAATAAACCTAAGACCAGAAAGACTAGACATTTTACTATCCCGGAAACCGGTTCGTGTCTTTTTTCTCTCTGCTAGGGCAGAGACAGTACATTCACATAGTTCTCATTATTCGGGTATGAATGTTGCACAAAAACATTTAATAAAATGTTTTGTATTTAGCAAGCTCGAGGTCAAGTGAGTGAGAAAACGCCGATATAGTAAGATTGGTTAAAACCCATTTTTTATGTTGACGTCCAACGGACAAACTAAACATGAGCAGCGTCTCACTATGAAACAGCAACCGACAAGTAACAGAATTTATCCTTCAGACGTTAGGCTATTTAGTGAGTCAGACAGAGCGCTGTGTTTCGGGAAAGCCACTTCCCCTCATCAGTGACTTTTTTGTTTTAGCACATATGACAAATGTTTGTTTTTGACAACTGATAGCTGGATTCAATAGCCTCTATTTATCTGCCGATACGCAGAAAAGGGAATTCTGAATTACAACCGCCTCTTATTTTGCGTCATTGAGATAAAAATGGCATACTTTTGCAACTGTGCGCGTGGTAGCTACAGATCTTTCAGCAGATGGTTTTTATATCTGCACGCTGGTGCAGTTTAAGATTCATCCGGATTTGCTTTGGATTCAGCTTCCAAACTATATAATTTAGCTATCATATTGCTTCAGACTAGAAAACGAGCATTCCATGAAAAAAGCAATTTATTTCAAGCAGAGAATCATCAATTTCAACACCAAATTGTATGCGTATTGAACCATCCCATACTCCTTTACAGCCTTGCTTGCTATAGCCAACTATAAAAAAATGTTTGGACATGCACACAATAAAAACACAAAAGGTCATTCATTCCAGAACAATCTGTTATATGGAAGCTATATGATATAGTTTTCCCAACTAGATCAGATCAGACCAGCATACGTAAGGCCCCCTCAAATAGATTGAAAGGAGAAAAGTTATGCTATTAGGTGATCATTCGGTTATATGGTAGCTATATAATATAATTGACCGATCTTGATAAAATCAGACCAGTGAATGTGGGGCCTCCTCGAATGGATACAACCCGAATTTGGTTTGATTCGGATGAAAAACTGAAAGTTATGTTCATTCCGGAACAATGGTCTATATGGGAGCTATATGATATAGTTGTCCGATCTGCATAAAACTCGAACTTAAGCATGCAGACAAAAGAAGCATCTGGTAAACATTTCAGAGCTGTAGCCTTCAAGACAAACTTAATCTGACGCCCACAAGGGGAGTCTCGGAGACAAAAATGTAAGAAAAACATTTTGTATAAGAGCACCCCACCCACAAAAATAAAAGTGTTGCATTTCAAGTGTGTCGAATATAAAATAAGTAAAGAGCAAAGAATATCTTATAGTCGGAATATCGACTATAGCGTTCTTACTTCTTTTTTGGGTATGGTGCTCTCATACAAAACTTTTTTTTTCAATTTCGTATACAATTAGTATCCGATCTTAACGAATTACTGCATATCGGTAGATTATGTTGTTATCCATTTATAGCTAAATCTGTCGAAAATTGTGGAAGATATATAAAATCTTTATAGGCTTGGGTGGAACGTCATTGCGAAAACGTTCGGGCGCTCTCGCATCGCTAGCTTAATTACCGCATTGGGAATACCGTCTGGCCCAGGTGCCTTTGCGGGATCACGGTCAGTGTCAATTCCACATTCGTGGTTCGGTTGGATTGCTGAGCAAATCCTTCAGCTTCCTGGGTCTTGCTCCGCTACTTTTTAACTTTTAGTGACCACCTCATAAGCCTTGCCACACTCTCTGCGCTATCGTAGAGGTCCAGGAAACATTTCTGTTTGCTGTATCTAATGGTCCTTTTGAGGGTCCTTCGTACGTTCGAGTACTGTTCACGCAGAATTTTGTAGCCGGAAGTGCCAGATGACCTTTGATGCAGGCGGTGGGCTCTAAAATATTATTATACCATTCACAAAATGGGGTATTAATTTCTCAGGAAGTTTGCTACGCATAGAAGGAAGCTTTTCCGACTATGTAAAGTATATGTATTCTTGAAAAGCATAAGAAGGGGAATCGATATAAACATGTCCGTCTGTCTGTCCGTCCGTCCGTGTGTCCATCTGTTTCAACTCGAAGATCTCAGAAGTCTTGAGAGCTACAGCTGAAATAAAAACTTACAAACAAAACTTGTTACTGTTTTTCATCCAAGTAAACCAATTTCAATATGTATCCAATTGAGGCGACACTACGTCCGCTGAACAGATGTGATATCATATTGCTCCTATATAACCGATTGTTCCGGAATGTACATTTAGTAGCATAACTTTTCTGTTTTTCATCCAAATCAAACCAAATTCTGTTTTTATATCCATTTCAGGAGGCCCCACGTCCTCCGATCAGATTTGATCTAGATCAATTATACATTTACAATGTGAATGGTATATTAGCTTTGACAAACAGAAGCTAGCCTTCCTTTTTTCTTATACCATACGCAAAATGGTGTTTTTATTTTGTCAGGAAAGCGTTTCCACCAATATAAACTAAATATATTCTAAATAGTTATGTCAGGAAGTTCGCATCGCACAGAGGAAGTCATTTCTGACTGTATAAAGCATATATTTTCCTGATCAGCAAGATTAGGGGAATCGATATGGCCATATACGACTGTCTGTCTGTCCGTCTGTTTCAACACAAAGATCTCAGAAGTCTTAAAGGCTTCTGAGCTGTAATTTTTACCAAATGCTTCTTTTAACTGCACGCTGGTTAAGTTCAAGGTTCATCCAAATCGGATAGCTATCTCACATAGCTTTCATATAACCATTGCTACAGAATGAACAATTAGTAGCTTATTTTTTAGATTTTTAATCAAATCAAACCAAATTAGGTTTGTATCCATTTCATAAGACGCCACGTCCACTTGCCTATTCTGATCAAGATCGGATAACTATGTCATATAGCTAACACATAACCAATTGTTCCGGAATGAACACTTAGTAGCATTGATTTTGTTCCAAATCAAAACAAATTGGTCTTGTTTCCCTTGTAGCCACACCGCCGACCAGATTTGATCTATATCTGTTATATATTTTTAATGTGAAAGGTATATAAGCTTCGGCAAGCCGAAGCCAGCCTTCCTTTCTTGTTTTATTTTTATTTATGATATATGTAAGACTGTAAGTGAGTTTCCTGTAATGCTATTATTTGTTGTTGTTGTCTTTTTATAAAATTCACAAAATTAATATGTCAGGAAGTTTCCGACTATGTAAACTATATATATTCTTGATCAGCATGACATGGGGAATCGATATAACCATGTCCGTCCGTCTGTTTCAACACAAATTTCTCAGAAGTCTTACAAGTTACAGAGCTGAAATTTATACCTGATGCTTTCTTTTGTCTGCACGCTGGTTAAGTTCGAGTTTTTTGCAGATCAGACATTTATATCATATAGCTCCCATATAAGCGATTGTTCCAGAATGAACACTTAGTAGTATAACTTTTCTGTTTTTCATCCAAATCAAACCAAATGCGGTTTGTATTCATTTGAAAAGGCCACAAGTCCGCTGGCGTATTTTGACCAAAATCTGAGGACTATATCATTTTGCTACCATATAACCGATTGTTCCGGAATGAAAACTTAATAACAGAACTTTTGTGTATTTCATCCAATTTAAAACGACCAGATTTGATATATATATAACCGATCTAGAATCGGTTATATATATAGAATGTGAATGGTGCATAAGGTTCGGAAGCCGAAGCTAGACTTCCTTCCTTGCTACTTTTTGTGATTATGAGTTTGCACCATGTTTGATGAAATCCATTTATCAATTTTCACACAGGTGCTTCTTTTAGTGACAGGATATATACTTGTTAAATTTTGTTTGCTTAGCACTATGTAATGACAAATATCGTTTATACGATTAACTATATTAGTTATTTAGAAACTTGCAATGTTTTGGGATACACTTTTGCGTGATTATATGGACACGCTAAGAGCCTTAAAGCTAGCACAATTTTTACCATACGATTTCAAACGGCGTGATTGAATAATATGTAAAAATCTTTATAATCGAACCACTTTATAATAGAAACGTGTCAATACAGAGCTAGCTATCAAAATCAAGTATGTTGCATGCAACTGCTGCCGGACACTGTTTGCGCAGCTATCAGAAATCTAAATTGATTAATCTTAAATGTTTGAAAATGTTCTGTATCTGTTTAAAAATTACTTTTTATATAGCATATTTGTGCACTGGCATTATGCCTTCACCGTGTTCGGACTTAAACATTTTTGCGTCAAACGCAGTTTTCGATTTTCAAAAATAAATCTTTTTTTTTGTTAGCCAGATCAAGTAGACGTTACGTCAACTGTCAGCAAGGAAAATATTAATTCTGACAGCTTCAGCTCCAGCAAGGAGTAGTAGCTGGTGTTGCCTGCGCTGCTGGCTTGTCTATCAGCGCACCAGGCGCCCTCTTCCTGTCTACCCCCCTGTTCCTGCCCCGCCCCGGTAAATTATAATAGAATTTTGTAGCTATTGCTTTCTGCGCATTTACTGCGATTTTTCGAGGAAATATATTAATCTACAGTAGGATTTTAATGAAAACGCGATGCAGGCAGATTTAATAAAGTGCGCTTCACGCGAACTTGACGGGGGAGGGGGCCACGCGTAGCAGGCAGCGTGCCTCATACATGAGGCAGTTGGCAGGGCGTGTCAAACGCACAAGCAGAAATAACTTTAAATGAATTAAAAAGCACAGGCAGAAATGTTTTTAAGCTCGCGTTGACAACAAACCACTCGACATGCTAACGGTTGATGAAATGGAGGCGGGTGGCGAGACAAGGATAGCGCTCCTGGAGTAACATCACAAGCCGGCTGTGCCTGTATGTGCGCGCGCTGTGCCATTCACTGAATGACATCAATGTCGCGGAAATTAATTGAAATGAAGGAACGAAAATTTTGCAAGCAATTTTACCGGCATAACACGCAGCGTCGAGGGAGGACAAGGCACAAAATAAAATAATCACATGGTATGAAGCTAGGTACTCATATATTGGGGGCCAGGCGAAACTTTAAAAACACTTGCAGATATTAGATCACTGGAAGTCAAAGAAAATGAGGGCAAAAACATTCGCAAACAAGAAAAGAGGGCTAGCTTCGGCTTACCTATTAGTCACATTGCAAATATATGCCTGCTGCCTACTAAGTTATCCAATGTATAAAATTAAGTCAGCGGATGTTACTATTTGGGTTGATTTTTATAAAAAAAACATAGAGGTAATGCAACAAAGCTTTCACTCTAAAAAAATCGAATATATGGACTCTGTATTTTATAGTGGACCGAAATGAATTAAATTTGGACAGCGGGTGTAAGGTATCCTATACAAAATGTTTGTTTTTCATCCAAATCGAAACCAGTTTGCTTTGTATTTATATTAAGATATCCCACATGATATCCTTGATATCTTGATCAGATCAGGCCATCGGACGGGGGGTCTCCTCAAATGAATGCCACCTGAATCTTATTTGAATTGGATGAAAAGCAGAAAAGTTATGCTACTAAATTTTCATTCCGGAACAATCGGAAATATGGTAGCTTTTTGTTATAAGTTGATTAAATCTTGAGGGGATTGGTAAGTGATGAAAGGAAATGTTGGACTGTAATTGATATGTTATTGACAGTACGTACAAGTGTTTGATTTGGTCGGGCCTTGATAGTATACGTGAGAAATTTTTGTGTGACCTAATCTTAGTCTAATGATTTTTATTTGGTTTTAATTGTATCGGGACGTTGACGTACAATGCGCTGCACGTTCATGAGCACCCACGATACTAAGCCTCAGGGCTTCTTACTCGCGAAGCCCAGGCTGGAAGCTATCGTGCGGACTAGGAGTATAACGACAGGGTCGAAAGAGTCCTTATCCATACCAGATCTACCCAGATCATTTACTTTCTTCAGCTTAAAAGACTCCATATTAAAAGATGTGAACTTTGCTGCAAGCGTCGAGAATGACATATTTAATTGCTTAAAACCAACGTGGAGAGCATTAAAGCCTTCCTTTGCATTCCTTAAGAACGAATGCAGCTCTGCTTCATCAAGACGACACAACTGGCATGTAAATTTCAAACCATGATTATTTGTAAAATAATAGCTTACACGGACACTGATTTTGGCACTTTTGAAATGGTTTTACGACAAAGCCAACAAAAAATCATAAGCTCGGAATAATCAGCCTTACAAGGGCAAATATTTTTGTAGCAGTCACCCATGGAAATTGAGAGAACAATGGGAATGATAAAATTTTTGAATTTCTCACTGGGTAGCTGGTAGCAATAAACGTATGACACAACAACAAGCAAACTAACGGATTTGAAATGATACAACGAAAACGCAAATGCATAACAAAAACAAAATATGAACAAGCATAATAAGAGAGTCTAAAAATAGTATAAGCTTACAAGCAAACATTCAAAGCAAAAACAAAAACAATATACAGCACAAAGAGAATACTAGAACTACGGCTTATGCTTATAGCTCAACTTTTGGTTTAATTTGCACAATAAAAAAAGCAGTTTCACCAAGTGCACTTAAAGGTTTGCGATAAAACCGAAACCTAAATTAAGCACAACAAAAGAAAACTTGCACACAACGAACGCAAAAAATTAGTACAATACGGGTGATTGAGCGAAAGTCAGAGACCGTTTTTGCTTAAGGATTGTTTCTTCATGTGTATCAAACTCGTTTTTATAGTTCTGTTAAAATCACGAAAGTTAAAGTTTTTAGTAATTCTTTTTTAGTTTCATGCAAACTTGGAAGCCTCTTTGGCTTGTTGGTCAGCTGACTAGTTACCTTTGATACCCTTATATCCAGTCTTATAGTTTTGGTATATGACTGTATTGATTGCTTGTAACCAAGGCAGTAAATCTGAAAATATTGTAAACTTTCTAGGTTTAAATTTTGAAATAAGAATTATGTCGTAGATTGCTATAATTTCAGCTGAAAGATAGATGAGTAATTTGGTAATTGTCAAAAGTTTTATTTTTGGCTTTCAGATGTAATTGAATATGTAGATGCGTATTGTGCCTTTGATCCCTCTGTGTGTGGCTCTTAAGTTTATTTTTGATGTCGAGAAAATGTTGAAAAACTGAATTGATTGGTGTTGTGTAAATCTACTTTTATCAGTTGCATATTAATTATATCTTTGGGAAATTTCCACAGTGGATGCTGTGCTTTGATATGTGATACCAGATGGAGTTTATGTCGTTTTCTTTTTTTTATACCATTTACAAAATGGTATATTAATTCTGTCAGGGGGTTTGTAACACATAGAAGGAAGCGACTGTATATATTCTTGATTCTTGATCTTTTATATATTTTTGATCAGCATGACAAGGGGAATCGATTTACCACAAAGATCGCAAAAGCCTTAATAGTTACAGAGCTGAAATTACCAGATGCTTCCTTTGTCTTCAGGCTGCTCAAGTTCTAGTTTTATCCAGACAGGACAATTATGTCATATAGCTCCCATGTAACCTATTGTTCCGGAATGAACACTTAGGTACAAACTCGGTTTGTATCAATTTGAATAAACCCCACGTCCACTGGCCTGTTCGGGTCAAGATCTGAGGACTATATCATATTGCTAGCATAAAACTGATTGTTCAGGAATGAACGCTTAGGCTCATAACTTTTCTGTCGTTCATCCATTTGAGCACACCGTATGATCGCTGGTATGATCTAATTAAGATCAGAAAACTATATCATATAGCTCCATATAACCGATTGTTCCGGAATGAACACTTAGTGGCATAACTTTTATGTATTTCAGCCAATTAAAAACAAATTCGCCTTCTATCCCTTGTATCTACTGTAGCCATACGCCTACCGACCAGATTTGACCAGATCGGCTATATATTTGCAATGTGATTGGTATATAAGCTTCGGCAAGCCGAAGCTAGCAATCCTTTCTTGTTTCATACTCTTACTCTAGTAGAGTGAACGAGTATATCTTGTATTCGTTCAATTATATGTAACAAAATGTAACAAAAAAGATGTAGAGATTATAAGAGGTAGAGTTAAGCATTTTCGTATGTAGACTCTCCTTGGGGGCGTCAGATCAATTTTTTTTTTTTAAATTTGCTACGCCCTCTCCCACCCACCCAAATCGATTTAAACTTTATCCACAAACACTACTATATCACGGAGACTATCAGACCTATTGTCACCAAATTTGGACTCCCTTTCTGGAGCGCCAGAAACTGTGTTGTCAACATTTAATCACGCGCAGTCCTGCCCCCGCAAATCGATAAAAACCTTATATCTCCCACAAATCTTAACGCATCTAGTTGAAACTTTGTTCGTATATGTATTGGTACAAAATCTACCGATTTGATCGGATATTAACTGTAGACAAAAATGTAAAAAAAACATTTTGTATAAGAGCACCCCACCCACAAAAATAAAAGTGTTGCATTTCAAGTGTGTCGAATATAAAATAAGTAAAGAGTAAAGAATATCTTATAGTCGGAATATCGACTATAGCGTTCTTACTTCTTTTTTGGGTATGGTGCTGTCATACAAAACGTTTTTTTTTTTCATTTTCGTCTACAATTAGTGTCCGATCTTAACGAATTACTGCATATCGGTAGATTATGTTGTTATCTATTTATAGCTAAATCTGTCGAAAATTGTGGAAGATATATAAAATCTTTATCGACTTGCTCCCCACTAGAGGAGTCTACATACTAAATTTGGTAACTCTAGCTCTTATATTCTCCGAGATCTAGGTGTTCCTACGTACGGACAGACGGACACGACTAGATCGACGCGGCCCTTCCTGTATATGTAGCCTTCATGTTGGTTTCCTGTAAGTACTCTCTGAAGCATAAGCGCGTATCCAGCATAGCACCTAAGTAACATATTGCCCTTGTCGACCTGAGGCTGCCATTGCCCACTTATATGGTGGCGTATTCTACCTTATTTCTTGGGCTTATGAGGACTGCCTCGATTTTGTGTTTCGCGAGCTGCAGTCCAACAGAAGGTAGCCAGTCTTGGACTGTGCGTATAAACCTGTTGCTGATCTCTTCCACTTGATGCAAATGCTTTGCCTCTACTGCAAGTGCGACGTCATCCGCGTACGCGACTGTGTGGTGTCAAACAGCAGCACTTGTTTCTTGAAAAAACTTCTTATTATGTGCAACAAATACGGAGGGAGGCCCATTCTCTCCGCTGCCTTAAGGATTTCATCCTAAATTGCCGAGTTGAACGCATATTTTATGTCCAGCCTTGCTACAAGGCAATACTTTTTGCCACCTAATTCCAGCGAGTTCCGCTTATAGCATCTCTTGCTATATCAGTCACTATCTAAGCTGCGTCTATGAGTGATTTGGCCCTCTTATAGTGGTGCGGCATCGACGAGGGGTGCCGGCTCTCCCTATTCCTTCTTGGAGCCGGCTGCGAATGCAGCGTTTCAGAGCTTTCCCCAATCTGTCGAGTAGACATATAGGCCTATATCATGAGGCCTCATTCTCTGGCTTATGCTTTGCGGCTTTGGTAAAAGGTGCTACCGTTTCCATAGCCCTGGGAAACGGCCCTCAGAGAGAAAAGGTGCTGACCCCCTGCCGTTTTTATAGAAGGTATACTACGTTTCCGTGTTAAGTAAGGCTATATTTATCGGTGCATTTTTGCATTTTTTGCATTTTGCATTTTTATTGACGGAGCCCCACTCTTCAGACCAGGTATTGAAGTCTGTAACAAGCATGATTGGCCTTCTCCATGCGATGGCTATATCATCCAGTACTGCTTCAAACTCATTAAGCTTCATGCTTGGGGCGAGGTAGCAGCTGTGAAATGTGTACGCGTCAGCTTTTGGCCAAACGTATCCTGTTCCATTCTTTACATTTTTCAGGAATGTCGATGTAGACCCAGAAAGCCAGATTGCTGCTCGTCCTGTCTTATTGGTAAGAAACCCGTTCCCGCTTATTGCTCTATATGGCGGCTCGCATAGCCACGTCCGTACCGAAATCAAATACTGTCTGCAGCAGATTAGCTCCATTGTACAGTGATCTGGGTTTATATGGTGTGGGCGCGCAATATATCTCATAGAACTATCAACATAAAATTTTTGTCATAGGTTTGTATTTGTAGTTATATAATAATTTTTCAAAATCGTCAAAATCGGCCAGATAGATACTATATAACCGATTGTTCTGGAGTGCTCAGTTAGTAGCATAAATTTTCTGTTTTCTTCCAAGTCAAACTATATAGCTTATGTCTGATTTTATTTGTGTCAAGAAAGGCTTTTGCGTATTTATTATATCTGAAGTTGTCAGTGAAATTAGAATTGGGTTGGTCAGACCAGAAATTTGCAAAAGAGATGGCTATTTTAGTATTATCAGAAATTGGTGTGTTAATACCTAAAAGATTATTATACCATTCACAAAATGGGGTATTAATTTCTAATGAAGTTTGCTACGCATAGAAGGAAGCTTTTCCGACTATGTAAAGTATATCTATTCTTGATCAGCATGACAAGGGAAATCGATATAACCACGTCTGTCTGTCCGTCCGTCCGCCTGTCCGTGTGTCCGTCTGTTTCAACTCCAAGATCTCAGAAGTCTTAAGAGCTGCAGAGCTGAAATGAACACTTAGTAACAAAACTTGTTACTGTTTTTCATCCAAGGAAGCCAATTTCAATAAGTATCCAATTGGGGCGACACTACGTCCGCTGACCTGATGTGATATCATATAGCTCCCATATAACCGATTGTACCGGAATGAACATTTAGTAGCATAACTTCTGTTTTTCATCCAAATCAAACCAAATTAGGTTTGTATCCATTTCATAACGCCCCACGTCCACTCGCCTATTTTGATCAAGATCGGATAACTATGTCATATAGCTACCATATAACCAATTGTTGCGAAATCACTACTTTTGACCATTACTTTTTTGTTTTTCATCCAAATCAAAACAAATTCGTCTTGTATTCAGTGTAGATCGGTTATGTGTTTACAATGTAAATGGTATATAAGCTTTGGCAAGGCAAAGTTAGCTTTCCTTTTCTTGTTTTGATGGCCATTTGGGCTGTTTTTGTTTAGCACTATTACGTGATATAATAAGATACTTAGGAACATGTCAACACCTAAGTGTTTTAATTTGAGTTTTCTCTACGAGTAGTAATCCGCTCGCCTTTTTTCGGTCGGGGGTCTCCTTCGTCCATGACTGTAGGCTATTTAAACACTTCTGTTTGTTTAAAACGTTGAACAAAAGATAACGAATTTGAACCTTGCGCAGATGGTGATATATAGGTTGATACACTCTGATATGCACGTCGGTTCACGGCGAGAGCTGACTTTGAACTGTTTTCATCCAAATTAAACCAAATTCGTCTTGTACCCATTTGAAGAGACTCTTCGTCCGCTGCACTATGGTTTTTTTTTTCCGTTAGTTTTGGCATAAAGTCAATTATTTTTTTGTTTAGTATTTTAAAAATTTGTTGATTTTTTATTTTTAAAAACCCTAGCCAGATAAAAAAATATTAAACTATAACATGTGGAGCAATACTGTTCTGCTTGCGCGCTGTTAATGTCAGCTGATTTTGTACCACCTGTTTTGTATGAAATTGGCGGGAAAAATTTTGCGACTTTGATTGTTTGCTCTGGCGAAAGTTTACACAAAAGTGAAGTGAATAAATATGGAAAACAATTGTCCAGGTATGTTAAACTATAGTTTACCAATGTTTGTGTCGTTGTTATGTGTTTTTGTCCAATTGTACCGTGTTTTGTTTATGTGTATTTTTAGAACGAGCTTAACAAGTCTAGTTGTGTTTCGTGGATCAGTACTTTTGCATGGCAAAGCGTTGCAAAATGTTGTAAGTGATAAACTATTAACCAAATTGTGCAGATTAATGAGAAACTATTCCTTTTTGTCCGAATCCACACGTTTTCGAAAAAATCAAATTTTTCTAGTACCATAATTGTTCAGTCGTGCTGAGCTGGTTGACATTTGGAGCAACATTGAGTGTCATCGCAGAAAAACATTTAGATAACGAAACCACAAAGTCGATAAATGAAAAAGTAAAAGACTTTGTCAATTATTTAAAAAAACACTTGCCTAAATGTAATTCAACTGTAGAAAGATTTAAGAGAAAGCACGCAAATTGGCTTGGGAAAAGCCTATACATAGAAATCACTCTACATTATGCATTGGCAAATTAAGTGGGTCGCCCAAAATGTGATCACGAAAGCGCTGGTCCTCGTCTGAAAAGAAAATTAGCCGCGGAACTTTCAGAGGAGAATAACAACTTATCTCCCTTACTCATACATGCTGCCACAGTTTCAGCTAAAAAATCTAACGAAAAAGACTTGGCTGTTGTTTTAAAAGCAGCTGCGAGTTGTGAGAGTATTAATGAAATAAAAAAGAAGCTTTTTGCGGATGAGCCCAAACAAATGTCAGCTGACAGTGCGCTTGCATTTTTAATGGAAAATGGATTCACAAAACGACAATATATAAATATACAAAGAAATGCAAAAATTCACGGATGTGATATATACCCGGCATATCCGGCCGTACTTAGTTCCAAATTAAAACTCAGGCCAAAAGGAATTGAATATTTTGAAAATAAGGCACTTGTATCATTGCAAAATCTTTTGGATTACACATCATCCCGCATTCTTGAATTGCAACACGAGGTCTTAGAAACACTTTCCAACGTGGTACATTGCAAGCTATTCTTCAGCTATGGATACGATGGTTCGTCCGGCCAGAGTTTATACAAACAGCGTTTCCAGATCCATGATAGTCCTTCAACTGACAGTTCACTGTTTGTTACTACAATTGTCCCATTGAAATTGATAAATGAAACGCAACAAATTATTTGGCTCAATAAGACTCCGCAATCTGTTAGATTTTGCCGCCCATTGAAGATTGAGTTCATTAAGGAAACTACCTCCCTGGTATTAAAAGAAAAGGAAAATTTGGATGCCCAGATTCGCAACATGCAAATATATTTGTATAAATTTAAAGAAAAATATATATATGTCGAGTATATTGGCCACATGACACTAATAGATGGGAAAGTCTTACACATATTGTCAGACACCAACTCTTGTCAGTCTTGCCCAATCTGTGGAGCGAAGCCAAAACAATTGCTCAACATTGAAGATATAAACTCGAAGGCTTTTATGGCTAACACACACGCTCTTCAATATGGAATCAGTCCTTTACATGCTTGGATCCGCTTTTTCGAGTTTGTTTTAAAAATCTCATATAGAATTGAGCTTAAAAAGTGGCTTGTCAAGGACTGCGATAAGCTTAAACTAAAAGAACGAAAAAGACTTTTACAATTAAAAATGATGAAAGAAATGGGCCTAAATGTGGACAAGCCTCTTTCAAATGGCAGTGGAAACTCCAATGACGGCAACACAGCGAGAAGAGCATTTTCCAATGCAGCTTTACTGTCATTAATTCTTGATTTTGATTATGATATTTTACAAAGTTTTCATACAATTCTAATAACAATTAACTGCGAGTACGAAATAAACTCGGAAAAGTTTAAAGACTTCTGTGCTAAAGTTTTTGTGGCATATCAGAAAAAATATCCTTGGTATCCGATGTCGCCTACTGTCCACAAAGTCTTAGTGCATGGGTACCAAATAATAGACACTTGTTTACTTCCTGTTGGATGCCTTGGGGAACATGCATCAGAATCCCGAAATAAATTATATAAGAGCGATAGAAGAGGCCACGCTAGAAAATGCAGTCGATTAGACAATATTACAGACGTTTTCAATAGATCAATGGATACTTCTGATCCGTTGTTGTCCAGTACCTATTTAAAAGATCGACCAAATACAATCAAAAAGAAAACTATACCAGCAGAAGTTATATCTCTACTACAAGCACCACATTTAGAAATTCAATGTGAAAATGATGATCCACATTCCACACAGAACTCGTCCGACGAAGATTATGACGAACTGGATGGACTTGAGGTTATTGCTTCAGAAGATGAATACTTTGAACTTGAAGAAAATTGAGTAACTTCTATAGTAAATAACATAACCAAACCTATTTAAAATGTTGTTAAATGTATCTTTTCTTTCAGAATGAAGCACTAATAATGGAGATGAATACTAAAATGTGAATTTGAATAATAGCTATTGTTTTTTTTTTTGATTAAATATAATAGAAAATAAAAAACAAAAATGTTTAATAAAGCCTTGTTGCATGTCGGACAGATCGCTTATATGGCAGCTATATGAAATAGTGCCCCAAATTATTTGAAACTTGGTAGGTCATCTTGGGAGCCTAAAATATGTATTCAAACCATATTTCAATTCAATTGGTTTTAAATTAGAGTTTATGCCAAAAAAAAAAAAACGGAAAAAACCATAGTGCGCTGGCCTCTTCTGATCAAGATCGGGGAACTATATCATATAGCTACTATATAACCGATTGTTCCGGAATCAGCTTTTATTATTATAACTTTTCTGTTTCTCTTCCAAATCAAACCGGATTCTTTTTCTATCCATTTGAATAGGATCTGATCACGATCGAAAAATGATATCATAAGGCTACCGTTAATTTGCCCGCTGACCAATTCTCATACTAAGCCTGGCGAGTGCGAGAGGATAAATGGGAGAGAGAGCGGGTACAAGGGTTATTAAGCCTGTCTGGCAAAGAGTTGCCAAGCTGGCCAACAAATTAAATTAAGCAAATACATTTGAGGCGGCTTAGCCAAGCACTGTGGAACGTTTTGCGGCTTAGCGACTTAAGGCAAGGCGATTAGGGTGGCTCTCTCTATGTGTGTATGTGTGTAAGGGCGTATGTATGCGAGTGTGTGGGCGTGGCTGGCTTTGTGTATGCGGCATGCCGCCGCTGCCACCGCACAGTCTGCCTGAAATATGAGTCATAAGAAATTTAACACGGCTCTCCAAGTGGTGGATTTTTAGGGTAACAACGCCTAGACTGAGAGGCAATTAAAATGTGTATCGGCGTCAAGCTTCCTCTACTTTTAAGACAGGAAAGGTGTGGAATGGGACGTTCCAAAAACAAACCTAACAGCACAAAAATATAAGAAAATATTATTTATCCACGTATTCCATTCTACTTGTTTTTTTGTATTTTTTGCGTCCATTTGAAAAATTAAAAAGTAAGAATGCTGTAGTCGATAATCCGACCACTTGATACTCGTACCCAGCATTTATTTAATATTCGATACACTTAAAAGTGTGCAACACATTTGATTTTTTTTTTTTTTTTTTTTTGTGTGGTGCTCTCATACAAACGTCCACGATTGTTATCCTATCTTGATGAAATTTGGCAAATCAGCAGATGATGTTCTCATACACATATAAATGTGTCAAAAATTGTGGGAGACATAAGGTTTTTTTGGATTTGCGGAAGTAGGAGAAGGCGTGGAAAATTTAAAAACAACCTTGATCTGACGCCTCACTAGAAGAACCTGCATACCAACTATGGTTACGGGGATTATGGGGTCGGGAACGACTCGCTTACTCTAATGAGTACGAGTATAAAAAAAAAATGACATTTGGCGTATGCATTTCCTAAAAATATTTGCAGAGTGTGTCACCCTTTCTCTTTCACAATGATCATAGCGTCAGTTGCATAAATATCCGAATAATATAAAGACTAAGATGGCTTTAAGAAAAAGGGTGAACCATGACTTTTATTTAATTGAAGTGTATCAAAGCAGATTTACCAGACTGCATCTGCGTTCTCACCCACTTTTTATACTCGTACTCTAGTAGAGTAAACGAGTATATTGTATGTAACAGGCAAAAGGAAGCGTCTCCGACCTCATCAAGAATATATATTATTGATCAGCATCAACAGCCCAGTTGATCTAGCCATGTCCGTCTGTCCGTCCGTATGAAAACCTAGATCTCAGGGACTATAAAAGCTAGAGTTACCAAAATTGATATGGAAATTCCCCTGATAAAATGAATATACCATTTTGTATATTAATTTGTATAAATACAAAGCAAATTTGGTTCGATTTGAATGAAAACAAACATTTTGGGTTAATTTCAAAACAGGACAAAAGGAAGCGTTTCCGATCCCATAAAGAAAAACATATTCTCTATCAGGAGGAACAGCCGAGTCCATCTAGCCGTATACGTCTAACCGTCTGTGTGAACACCTAGATCTCGGAGACCATAGGAGCTAGAGCCACCAAATATGGTATGAAGACTCCCTTAATGTGATCAAGTCAGATGAAGTTTGTTTTAAATATTGTCACGCCGCCTCCCTAGCCACAAATCAATAAAAACCATATATCTCCCACAATTTTCGACACAGTTTAAAATTTTTATATATGTAAAGGCACATAACCTACCGATTAGTAAAATTTCATTCCATGGAGTAGAATCGAGAGACTGCTTGATGCCGGCTGTCGGAAAAAGTTAGGTTGATGTTCTCTTTTAGAAGATTTCGTTCCTTTTACCATTATGCTAAAGTCTCAGCCTTATCCTTAGGAAGGTTCAATTCCCTTACAAAGTATTTCAGTTCTTGTGCAAAAAGCTTGACTCGTTTATCTTCTCCTGAAAGTCAGAACCTGTATTCGTTGTGCTATGCGCTGAAGAGGATTTCTCCTGTGTTTGTGTTTTCGTACTGGATGTCACAGAAAGCTGAAAGCCATGACCAGGTAATTGCAGATAAATACATCTCGCATGTATTCCATACCAATTTTTTCAAATGCGCAAAAGGAAGAGTTGAAATCATGAGAGACCGTATTTTTCCTTATCATAGGTTTAGAAAATTTAAATGAATATCTAAAAAGAAAAAAAAATGTTTAGTATTTTATTAAAAAATAATTGAATTCATACCATGTAATGTTGTTCTTATTCGTTGTTTGATTTTGTTGACATATGTATCTTGATTTCGTATTTACAATATACCATATATGTTACATAACGAATCAGGACTGTTTTTGCGCGAAAATTTGCGCACTGAGTTACTCATTTTATTTGTTAGTTTTACACCATTCACAAACTGGTATATTAATTTTGTCAGAAAGCTTGCAACGCATAGAAGGAAGTGTTTCCGAGTATATAAAGTATATATATTCTTGACCAGCATGACAAGGTTAATCGATATAACCATGTCCGTCGAGCTGTTTCAACACAAAGATCTCAGAAGTCTTAATAGCTATAAAGCTGACACTTTTACCATATGTTTCCTTTTCCTGCGCGCTGGTTAAGTTCGAGTTTCATTCAGATCGGACAAATATATCACATAGCTCCCATATCACTGATAAGTCCGAAATGAATACTTATTAGCATAACTATTCAGTTTTTCATCTAACTGAACCCAAATTGTATCCATTTGAGAAAGCCCCAAGTCCACAGATTAAATTTGATTAAAATCGGACAACTATATCTTATAGCTCCCATATGACCGCTTATGCCGGAATGAACACTTAGGAGCATAGCTTTTCTGTCATTCATCCAAATTGAAACAATTTCGTCTTGTATCCCTTGTATCCACTGTAGCCCCACGCCCACCGACCAGATTTGATCTAGATCTGTTATATAAATTTACAATGTGAATGGTATATAAACTT
Organism: Hirtodrosophila duncani; assembly: GCA_037043425.1. Taxonomy (NCBI): domain Eukaryota; kingdom Metazoa; phylum Arthropoda; class Insecta; order Diptera; family Drosophilidae; genus Hirtodrosophila; species Hirtodrosophila duncani. The sequence continues at coordinate 285,403 of JBAMBM010000807.1, forward strand.
TGGCATCTATTACTGTATTTAATTCATTTGCTTGTACACTATTTATAGCCAAATTATTGATTTGCTGCTCTAAATGTTTTCTGTCGTCACTATCTAGAGAGCCAAATAAATATTTGTAAGTATTTTCTGTAATATTTAGTAAACCACGTTTGTGTCATCGATTTATTTTAATACCGTTCATTTCCCTATTTAGTTATTGAAAATAGTATATTATTTAATTTTTTAGTTGTTTACTTGTTCCATAAGATCCATATAAGTTCAGTCAGTTTTGGTTAAGTTATCGCATTTAATCGTGATATTCTTAATTAAATTGTATTACTTTAGTACTTCTTTTAAATATTAAATACCCATTAGGTACTTCTACTTGAGTTATATCTAAATTTTGACCTTTAGTCAATTATCATTATGATTGATAAAGTTGTAAAAACGTTAAACTGTGTTTGTATTTTCTGCGCTGGTTCTGTTATTAATATATTTACTTTTATTCATTTTCTTTTTACGCTTAAATTTGGATTTATAATGTTTTACTTTTCGTTCTCTGTTCTTTTCTTCATAGTGTTTGTCATCTGTTTTACCTTACCTGTTTTCTTAAAAGGGTTTTTGGTTTTAGATTTTACCAATATTAGTATCTATATTAGTATCAATATCGTAAGGAGTTCGATTTTTAATTAATCTGCCTATAGTTTTTATTTTGTTTCTTGTGGATGATAATCTGGAGTTCCTGCGTAAATAAATATGTCTCTGGGTGTTCTCTTGGTTGCATTATGCTTTGTTTTATAATTATAAATATATAATATTGTTTCAAACTTAGTTTGCTTATTTTCTATATTATCGTCTCTGTTAATGATTCGGCAACAGTTTTATGAAACCTATCTGGTATTCCAGTTTTACTAGTAGTCATTTCTATGTTTTCTTTTTCTGATTTTAACCATTGTTATAAGTCTGCCCATATGAATGTTGAATCTTTATCTGCTGTTATCTATACTGGTTTTCCAATTTCTGCAAATACTTTAATTATAGCTCTTCTCGCTTCTAACCAATCTCTAAAAGTTACTTCTACTAAGGTTGCAAATTTTGAGTAAATATCTATGCATGATAAAAATTGTATATTATCTATCATGTAGAAATCCATTACGTATCTATCTCTAACATTGTTTATTTCAGGTGAACTTTCAAAAGCAAATTTAGTACTTCTGTGTTCAGTTTTTTATATATTTTAAATTTCGCATTCATTAATAATGTTTTGTATTAATTTGTTTTAATCTGGATGATAATTTTTTTGTTGTTGTTCAATACCTGGATGTAATAAGTCTTTATGTTTTCTTAATATCTTTTCTTTAAATTCTGCATTAGTTTGCATATCTACTAGTTAAGTACTAATCTTATTGCTTTGGCATTACTGTTTGGGCAAATTATTTTTACATAAGCTTGTTGAAATATAGCAAAATCATCGTCACATTAGTTTTCGTACACAAATATTCTTTGATTATTTCTTTGGCATATGAATTAGTCATTTCTGTATAAATTATTTTTATGTTTTTCTTATAAAAAAAATTAGTTATCATAACGTTATTTTCATTCCCTTGTTCACATTCTATCTGTTGGTTATAAAAATTGAGTGGTCTTTCTATGATTAGTTGCACAGGTATTTTCGCTTTCGGCTTCGCCTAGTAATACTTCGTCTATTTTTACTCTTGATAGAGCATCGGCTATGTGATTTTCTTTGCCTCTCAAGTATTTTATGGCATAATCGAATTCATTTCATCTTATTTTCCATATTTGTAATGTCATAAAAGGTTATTTTATATTATTTAGCCATAATGGATCTAAAGCGTTTTGTTGCCCACACTTCGGCTATTCTTTTTCTATTGCATAATAAATAAATCTGGGTATGATTTTATTGATATGGGTTTTGCTACAGTAGCAAAATGTGGAATAAGCTTCCTATAGTAACCGCATAAACCTAGAAAGGATTTGATTTCTTTTGACGTTTTTATACTCATAGTCCAGCAGAGTAAACAAGTATATTGTCTCCGTCTCCGACCCCATAAAGTATATAGATTCTTGGTCAGCATCAACAGTCGAGTCGATCTAAATATGTCTGTCTATCCGTTCGTCCGTATGAACACCTATATCTCGGATACTATAAGAGCTGAAGCTATCAAATTTGGGCGACATATCAAGTTTGTTTTAAAATTTTGCAACATATTTTAATGCATTTAGTTGAAACTCTGTTTATATATGCATAATCACATAATCTAACGATTTGCCGAATTTCATTAAGATCGATAATGGTAGACAAAATCGTAAAAAAAAAACATTTGGTGTGAGAGAACCCACCTCACAAAAAAAAAAAATTGTCATACTTTGAGTGTGTCGAATATTGAATAAATGCTGAGTACGAGTATCTTTTAGTCGGAATATTGACTATAGCGTTCTTACTTGTATTTGTTTTTCTCCCTCGTTCAAGTGGTCTAGTCTAAATTCATTACTTCACTTCATTCATTAAAATATCCATCGTTGATTGTTGGCGGATCTAGGCACTCAGGTTCAGGCACGTCCTCGGCATGTTTTTCGTCGTTAGTTTTAAATTTACAGTCGCAAATCTGCTTTCATAGCGATAGGTTGTGTATTCTGCTTTAAGCGCTAATTCGCATGTGATAAGAATAGCACATATCGCGATATTCGGGCCCTGCTTCGTGCGTTGTCGGTACGTGGACATAAACAAAAAGCATTAAGCCAAGTGTTTCTAGCTGCATTCTCTGCCCATTGGGCAAGACATTCCCCTCACCACGCGCACAGTTGGAAAAGAGTGGCAACAAATTTTTCGCGTTGCCTTCGCTCTGTCTTTGCTCTGTTGCTTGGACATTTAACAAATAATTGTTGATGCTGGACAATGGCAAAATTGAAATAAACAAATTTTGTGAATTGCCCAAAAATGGACGGAGACTCATCTGTTCATACCCAGCTTAGTGGTAAGCTGTCTCCGGATGAACAAATGCGGAAAATCGCTGGTACATCTGCAGAGTTGCGTGCCAATCTAGCCAAAAATCAATTGGAACCTTCAACTACAATAGTAACTTGATCGCTGCGTCTACAAGCACTATTAATACGAGCAGATTAACTTTTCTAATGGAATCTGCTAATCAACTTACTAAGTAGCACCCACCACGAGTGGCAGAATATGTTCCTTAGCAAACACCGCTGAAGTTTTTAGCTCTACCTTAGCCAATAGATAATCCCAAGCAAAAGATTGTATGTTTGAAAGTGCAGCTGGCAGTGAGCAGCAGAAAAGCATAATGCCTAAGCCTCCAGCTATCTGTGTGCTCAGTTCTGTAATTCTGTAATTACAGCAGACGAATATGACATTCGTACATTGAGGTTTTGAGTCTCTCGTATATATACAAAAGATTCTAGAGTTTTTTGAGCAGTTGATGTACTGACCAAACAAAATTGTGAATTTTGGCACCATCAGTTAAGAGAGGATTCTCCGTTCAGATTAGCCATACGAATGTACCAAAACATTCAATTGTGCGCTCAATTGAATGTTTTGGTACATTCTACTGATAAGGGCTATACAGTCAAGAACATCGATTGCCCCAGAAGGCCAGACTGGCGTAATATTGAAATCAATGAAAATGACGATGAAGAAATAAATAATATAAAAAGAAGACAGAACATGTTTTACGTAAACCTAAAGAAGACACCTTCAACTATACTCTCTGGAAGCTAACAAACCGTTTTAAACGAGTTGTCATTCCGAAAACTCCAATTAAAGACCCAGCAGGAGATTGGTGTTACACCAGTCCGCAGAAGGCCGAAATCTTTGCAGACATCTTAGAGGAAAGATTTAAGCCTTTAAATCTATCATATGCGGTTATACGTAGAGCTGTTGAGCTATGATTTGACATGCCCTTTCAAATGTCCTTGCCAGCAAAGCCAGTCACACTGCAAGAGGTGGCGCAGCAAATTAAGAAGCTGAAGGGCCAAAAATCGAATGGTGAGGATCTTCTGGATAACAGGACCTTAAAACTTCTATCCAAAAAAGCCTTGCTGTTTATAGTTCTGCTGCTCAATAGCATACTTAGGATAGGTCACTTCCCAACCAACTTCAAGACCGCACTGATCACCATGGTACCAAAAGCAGAGAAACAACACACGGAAGTCGATGGATGCAGACCAATTAGTATGCTCTCAGCGCTAGGAAAAATGACTAAAAAGGTGATCCTCAACCGTATTCTGCAGCTCAAATCCGCCATTCAAAGAATTCCAAAGTGGCAGTTTCAATTTAGGCAAGGTCACGGCACAACGGAACAACTTCATCGTGTGGTTAACTTTGCCCTAGAAGCAATGAAGCAAAAAATGTATTCAGTAGCTGTGTTCATGGATATTCAGCAAGCTTTTGGCATGATGGCCTCCTCTTTACACTGAAGAACATCCTAACGCCACAGCTATTCCAGCTTGTAAGTAGCTTTCTGAAGGAAAGAAGCTTCAGAGTTGTTATCGATGGCGTAAAATCCTCGAAACGCCCAATCTGCGCAGGCGTCCCTCAAGGCAGTGTTCTTGGTCCTTTGCTATACACCCTGTTCACAGCCGATATGCCTACCTCAAGTTATAACTAGATTAGACGAGGACGATGTGCTGATAGCAACCTACGTGGATGACACCGCTGAGGGCTGGGTTGTGAAATGGAACATATGCGTCAACACCAGCAAATGCGCAAACGTCACCTTTGAAACAAGGACATTGTCGTGCAGTGGCATTACCTTTACGCACAAGAGCTCTCTCAAATATTTAGATGTCGTACTGGACAGGGAACTAAATTTCCAAGCCCATACAACAATGGTTCGGCAATCGGTAATGGCAAAGGCCGGAAAGATGGTGTGGTCACTGGCTCCGAGAAATAAGCTGTCATTGTATAGCAAAGCCACCATTTACAAATCCATTCTAAGTCCCATATGGAACTATGCACTACGAATTTACTGCATTGCAGCAAAATCAAATTTAAATAAAATTAGAGTTTCTCAATCAAAAATCCTAAGGCGAATATGCAACATACCATTGTACATTCTATATATGTATCACCTGTGATCAATTGTTCTTTTCCTTAATTGTAAAACTAGATTAAGTTGCCACTAAAGGTAGCAGAAAACCTGTTTAAATCAAATATACAAATTTTTAACAAAAAAAAATTTTAATTTAAAGTGATATTCTCCAATCTTTATTGTTCCGTTTTGATAGATTATTAGTGCTTGACGGTCCTCTAAGTAATGGGTGCTTATTAATAAGTCGTAGTTTTAGGAAAATTGGGAATGTAAAAAGTTTGATGACTGGGACATAATTTAGTTGGTTTTAGAGTTACCTTTTGCATCAAATCTATGCTTCCGTTTATTGTATTTATTTTAATGTGTTTTGTTGTTATTGGAAAGTTAAAGAAATTTGTACGCATTAGATTTATTGTCGAGCCTGTATCTATAACGCATTTTAATGATATACTATTCATTATTATTCTGATGTCGACGTAGTTTCGTCGGAGGCTTCTTGATTTTCATCTGTCTCCATTCTAAATTGCCCACTATTACTTTCCTTCTGTCCTTTAGTTGGTTGATTGCTCACATAACTAGAACTGGCTTGTTGACCATTATGATAATTCATTTGGTACGGCTGCCTACCTTCTTGTAATTTCCCCGAAGTTCTTTGAAAGTTGTGGATCGGGTTGGGCTTAATTATGTTCAACATTTTTTATTGTTTCCTTGATTAACTTGATTAGCATTTTTATTATGCGTGGAATGATTTTGTTTTTGGTTTTTATTGAAATTTCGTCTTGGTTTATGATACACGCTATTTTCATATAGTCCCTCAATCTGAGCTGCCTGTTTTAGTTTTTGAACACTTGTAATGTCGTGTCTTACTAATATCATGAATTGTCTATCTGGCAACTTTCTGTTTCTGATTGTTTCTTATTGCGTTTGTGCATATGTTGGTGTTATAATATTATTTTCTAATGTTAATTTATTAGTAAGAATATACGATTTGTTTTCAAAAAACCTACCTTGATTGCCCGTATAATTAATATTATACAATCGCCTTAATAGTTCCTCTAATGGGGTCTGTGAGTTGTATTCGTTGATAAAGGCTCCATTCTTTTAGCTCCATTCTAGTGTTGGCTTGGGCTAGTTCCGAAATCCGCTGGGCTGGTCAAACCACTTGAAGCTCAATTGCTCCGAATAGAACACTCTGCTGTCTCACATCATTTGTTGGGTATAGTTGTATTATGTACTCAATCCTTTTTATGAATGAAATTAATCCGGCGGTGGATCCTTCGAACATTGGTATTTGTCCAATTTGTGATAAGGCTTGGTTGATTAGTTGCTCTGCTAGGCTGAGGGCCATTTGATTTATTTATTATATTGGCACTTTGTGTTGGGAAAAATTCTTTGTTGTTGCTTTGTTGTAACTTCACTTCCTTAATTGGGCTAATTAATTGTTTAGCGGTCCAAATATTTATTCACTGATTTTGGGGTAAGTCACTATGTTAATCTTTCATCTACGTCGCATAAACTCTTTTGCGGATCAGTTTATGGTATAAATTTATGCAGCTTTGTGCAGGGTTCAGTTAAACGGTTTAGCTAAGCACTTACTTTTAGCACATTTTACTGATCCCAAAGGCTGCGCCATAAAGATTGTCCACGCTCTTTGTTAACAAAAAAATATATTTTTATTTATTACCATTAAATATATATTTCCATTAAGCAATATATCTTAAATAACTGATCTGCGGACTTATACGTTTACAACTTAGTAATAGCCGAAACGATTGATCAGAATAGACTTCTCGAGTTTTGATAGTAATCAAGTATCTCTTATTTATCAATTCGAACTGAAGCTCTGTGCCGTACGTGACCAACACTTGTGTGGATCAAATGGTCATTATGTTTATGCATGGGACATGCCGAAACCAGAATGTTTTCGATTGGGATGCGCATTTAGCTTAATGCTGGCTGCGTTGTTGGTTTTTGTTTATAACAGCTGCGATCGGACAAGCCTGTTTATGCTTGAGAAACGCATTTAGATTAATGCACAAGACGTAGTTGGATTTTGTTTATGCCAAACAATAATGAATGTTTATGTTATTGTTGGATTCTGGATCCGATACCTGGATTCTAAATTCAATATTAAAGTATGTTTTATTAAAATGTGCGAGGGTGGGCATGTGAGTATGTTACTATATATACTTTAGTAAGCTATTTATATTTACATAATTATCATTTTCGCAGCTGTTATTATACACGTACTCTAATAGAGTAAACGAGTATACTGTATTCGTGCGAATGTAAGAAACAGGCAAAACGAAGGTATATATATTCATTTTTTGACGTTATCGGGACATTGACGTACAATGCGCTACATGTTCAAGTGGACCCACGATACGAAGACACGGAGCTTGTTAAGCGCGAGGCCCAGGCTAGGAGCTCTCACCTCCCGCCCAACTGGCCGAGGGGCGCAGCCGCATAACGAGCAACACGAATCGCGAAGACGGAAAAAAACGCGGACTCGCTTGCTCACTTTCAATGAAAGTAAAAAACAACAAGCCATAAACAATTTACATTATCTACTAGCTAGATGCGTTAGTATAGATGTTTTGCTTGAGTTAAGGGAATTATTATAAAGTAAAAGAGATTATTGTAGTTACAACAAAGAACACCAAAAGGTAGAGATAGTTTAAATTACAGTGCTGAAGATAGATAGGAAAATAATTTCTAGTAGTTCTACGAGGAACACAAAAAGTGATTTGGCTGATTAAAGTCGGCGAGCCAATTTCACCATTAATCAGCTTTTGTATAAAGATAACATTAAGCATAATTCTACGATTTTCAAGAGATGTAAGGCTTATTAGCAGGAGCCTACTTGAATATGAAGGGAGGAGGTTATTGGTGTCTCAATTCAACCCACGGTGAGCAAAAAGTAAACATTTCTTTTGAACAGACTCAATGCGGTCCTGGTGATTCCCGTAAAGTAGACACCAAACACACGATGCGTACTCCAAAATATGTCTAACAAGAGAAGTATCATTACTTTAGGTATATAAGGATCATCAAATCCCTTCCACCATCGCTTGATAAAACCCACAGCCTTATTGACGGTTATAGAAATGTACAAGTCGAATTTTAATTTAGGGTCTTAAAAAACACCCAAGTCATCAACTGAGTCAATACGATCAAGGGGCACATCGTTAAGAAGGTACGATGTCTGAAGCGGTTTACTAAGACAAAACGACATAACTTTCCATTTAGAACAGTTGAGATTTAATAAGTTTAACTGACACCACAATTCTAAAGAATCAAGGTCATCTTGCAGCCTGAAGTGGGAAGAAGAGTCGTTGAAGGACAAGCAAAGTTGAATGTCGTCGGCGTACATAAGTACACGAGAGTGGAATAGAACCTAAGGCAGGTCGTTAATAAATAAGGTGATGAGAAGGCGACCGAGGTGGCTACCCTGCCGTACCCCTGATGTAACCCTAAGAGGCTTAGAATAAGAGTTATTAAAAAGAACTTTCTGAGTTCTGAGATTAAAATAGTCGGAGATCCACTTAAGAAGATGGGATGGTAAGCCAAGGAGATCTAACTTATGAATAAGCAACCAGTGATTTACCGAGTCAAATGCTTTGCTGAAAATGACGTCAGTTTGCATTTTACTCTTAAATCCTTGTATTACAAAAGAAGAAAATTCTAGTAAATTAGTGGTGATAGACCTACGCTTCATAAACCCATGCTGAGCAGATGAAAGAACCACAAGAGTCTTGTAACTGTAAAGTTAATATTTTTTCAAAAAGCTAAAGAATAGCAGAAAGTTTTGATATGCCTCTGTAGTTTTGGGCATCCGACTTAATCCCCTTTTTATGGAGAGGAATAATAAACGACTCCTTCCAGAGAGAAGGGAGAGACGAAAAATTCAAAGATAGATCTAAAAGCTTGGGATGTTATTATTAGGCAGCTGTACAGGCTGGGGACGGTAACTATCGAGCGGACTAGGAGTACGAAAGATAGAATATCTAGAAGTTGGCACATGGGTTTTCGGCTCTATAACGACAGGGTCGATAGAGCGTTTATCCAGACCAGATCTACTCAGATCATTTACTTTCTTCAGCTTAAAAGACTCTATATTAGAAGATGTGAAATTTACTGCGAGCGTCGAGAATGACGTATTTAATTGCTTAAAGCCAACGTGGAGAGCATTAAAGCCTTCCTTTGCATTTCTTAAGAACAAACGCAACTCCGCTTCAGCAGGACGACACAACTACAAAGTAAATTTCAACCCGTGATTATATGTAAAATATTCGCTTACGCGGACACTGATTTTGGCACATTTGGCACATGGTGTTACGACAGAGCCAACAAGAAAGCATAGGCTCGGAAGAATCGCCCTTGAAAGGGCAACCTTTCTTGTAGCAGTCAGCCATTGGAGTTGAGAGAGCAATGGGAATGATACAAATTTTAAACTTCTCACTGGGCAGCTGGTAGCAGTAAACGGACTATACATCAAGCAAGCGATAAAATTTCTCACTGGGTGGGCAGCTGGCAGCAATGTAACGGCAGCAATGTAACAGCAGCAATGTAACGGTTCTCAAACAATACAACGCAAACGCAAATACAAACCAGCTATTCGCTGGTGCCTCCTTACAGAAGGGTAATGAGGTGGCGATGACTTTGTTGCCGCATTCTGCTAAGATGCTCTGGGGTAACCGGATCGCTATTCCTTTGTGTGCGAATGGGAAGATAGTTATCTTTTTGCAAATGAACTTAGGTCTAGGTGTTTCGATTACAAAAATGATGAATTCCTTATTAGCTAGTGCCCTCACATTGGCAGCGCCGAATAGTTGGGTAACGCTGATATCTGTGGAACCTTTCTTCAAAATCGCCCTTAAGTCATCATCGATGATAGCTGGATTTATAATATTTACTCTAGCCAAATTGGTGGCGATCATTAGGTTTTGCAATTCGAGCGTCAAGATTCTGTTCCTGGTTAAAAGGGTCTCATAAAGGTGTGAAGTATTGATTTCTTCCTTTCTGTTTATTTTTAATAACTGGTGGACGGTATCGGTGAGGGCGTTGATCTGTGTTTGTGTTCTCGAATTTATGATTATCTGTCAAATTTGAGTCGGTCAAAACTGTCAACGGTATGATTGCTAGGATGCAGAAATATCGAACGGATATCCTATAAAAAATGAGGGACACAGCCACTTACTAACTATGTTATACAGTTACTCTTACTTATACTATATTGCCCTTATGGATCTGAACTTAGTGCAATAAAACCTGTTTCCTAAACATAATTCCTTACCTACCGCAAATTGTCTTTGTGGACCACCCTCCCTTTAATAAGAACGGTGGTTTCTAGATCTGCTTCTACCCTTTGCTCAGCACAGAGGGGAGCTAGTTTATTTCCTAACCTCCTGTTGGCTTTCACTAGGACCTGTTCTCCTACATCAAAGGTTATATTTTGTCTCTTTGGGTTGTTCCTATCATGTTGTTCTTGTTGAGCCTTTACCAGTTTCAACATTATCTCTTTCCCAAGGTCGGAATTTGCGTGGACCACATCTATGGGTGTCTTGTTTGTGATGAAGTGGATGGTTCGGTTGTATTCGATGGTTGCTAGAATGAGTAGCTCGATAGTGTCGTCCACCTGGCGCTGCAACATCAACTGCAACACCTGGCGATTTCTAACAAGGTGCTGTGGAAGCGCTTTACTTGTCCGTTTGATGTGCTGTGCAACGGTGGGGCATTCACTATATCGATGTTGAATTGGTTTTTCAATAAGGACCGAATGGTCTCAGAATTGAAGGCTGCCTCATTGTCACAGTAGATAGTTTTAATAGCTGGGAAGATATTCACCAGTTGCAGAATTGGTATTTTAATGTCTGTTATTGTCGCTTCGACTATTTGCGTTATTGCAAACTTTGAAAATTTGTCAATCGCGGTGAGGAAGTACTTCCCTGCGGTGGAGAATATGCCGATGACAACAAATTCGCCTACTCTTGCCGTTATCGGTGTCACCCCTAATTCTTGCCTCCTAGGGTGCCTGTCGTACTTAGCTTTTTGGAATATCCTGCAGTTTGTTACCACTTCTGTCGCGATTTTTCCCATTTTTGGAAATAATAATCGCGCAGCACCTGCTTCACATACTCCTGGACTGCCCTGTGCACCCGATTATGTTTGGTTGTTATTATTTCCCTTCGTTCCCCGTCGTTTGTGATATCCGTCACCAGGGTCTTGCAATACCGAAATTTTGTGCCCGGAAAGGCCTTTACCAGGTCATTCTGCACGAACGCCAAAGTCGGCAAAGTGCAATAGACAGCGTTAACGACCCCAGGCTTTACCACTTCTCTGACGGACGCAAGAAGTGTGTCTCGACTGACAAAGTCGACGGAGTGTCTGCTTTGACGGAGTGTCTGATTCTTCTAGGATTATCTGATTCCTGAAGCAGTTCACTGATTTGTCTGAGTCCTCAATTATATAAGTAAGCGAGACTTCACTTTGAATAGTAGCTGCGTCGGGTCTACTCTGGCTCTCTAAGGCATATCTTGCCTCGACAGCTCATCCCCTACATGATTGTCCCTGCCTGGTTTGTATAAAACTCTCGTGCCGCACTCCTCAATTCTCGCTTTCCAACGTTTTATTTTGAAATTGGGGTTTCTATCCGAAACTGCGAAAATCAATGGCTGATGGTCTGTGTAGATGTTAATGTCACTCTTCCCATATAGGTAGTGACGAAGCGTATCTAGGGCCCAAACTATTGCCAGTAGTTCCCTCTCATTGGTCGCATAGTTTAGCTCTCTGTCCTTCAGAGCCCTAGAAATCATGGTTATGGGTCTATTACCTTGCGACGGCACCGCTCCGATGCCGCTGGATGAAGCATCAGTGGTTAGGTCGAACGGTTGGTTGAAGTCTGGGTAGTCGAGAATAACGTCGTCCGACGCCAAAATATTCCTAAGTGTATCAAAGGCCTGCTTTTGTACCTCATCAAACTGTATGGGAATAGCTTTCGAGCGCTGTTTGCTGATTTTACCATTCTCTCCTTTCAAAATGCTGGAAATAGGCCTTGCTATCTGAGCGAAGTTTTTATGAAGCACCTGTAGTAACTGGCAAGACCCAAGAAGGATCTTACCGCAAACAAGGTGGAGGGCTGTCTGAATTCCTGAATGGCCTTGAGCTTATCGGGGCTTGTTCTTGTGTCCCTCGGTTGACACCACAAACCAAGGAATTCCACTTGTCCCTTGAAGAACTGGGACTTCTCCTTTGGCACCCTCATGTTTGCGTCGTGGAGGCTGCTGAGCACGGTGTCAATGTCTCTAACATGATCTGCCTCACTCTTTGAAAATACGATGACGTCGTCAACGTACACATAACATATTTACCGATATGCTTCCGCAATACGTCATCAATGGCCCGTTGTAAAATGCTAGATGCATTCCTGAGGCCAAACTCATATTTACCTCCGTTTACCGAAAATGACGTCTTTTCACGATCGCGTGGTGTGCTGGTACCCTGACTTTAGGTCAAGGGTGGTGAAGTATCGTGCCTTCCCCAGATTTGAAAGTATCATGGAGATACAAGGCATCGGGTACTTGTGTGGTATGGTTTTTGAGTTAAGCTTGCGGAAATCTATGACTAGCCGTTTCTTGCTTGAACCCAACTCGTCGGTGCCTTTTTTTCCGACGACCCTTATGGGATTGTTGTACGGAGACCTGGACGGCCGAATGATTTTGTTTCGCAATAGTTCTTTTATTTCGTCATTGACGAAACCGGTAGCCCCTACAGGGAAAAGGTACATTTTTGAGTAGATCGGCTCTTCAACTTTGGTCCTAATTGTGGCCATTACCGCCGTATTAAAGGGCAGCATTTCAGTTGGAACTGCAAATGCCTTTATGCGGTTGGACATCATTCTGAAAAACTCGTTCTTTACAGTTGGCGGAACCTCGATGTCGTCCACTTTTGTGAAGTTGACGTTGGGGCACTTGCGGATTAGGAATCTTTCAGATTTATGTCCGAAGTGGAGTGTCTTTGTCCGCAGGTTTATATTGGCGCCAGCCGCAGCCAGCGTATCAAGCCCTACGATGCCATCAAAAGTTGACAGCTCTGGCAAGATGAAAAAAGGGCTTTTAATGCCGAACATGGTGAGGAAACATTTTTGCCGTACCTTGCTAAGGCCGTGTAGAGATTTTACAATGAATGGGGCTTCTACAGGGATAATTCCCGGAAGTTCCTTTAGCGGTTTGATGTAGTTTTTCGCAGCCCCATTATCTATTAAAATGTTTAGGGTTCTCCCCGCTACTGTTCGTTTAATGAACGGGAGCAGGGACTCTCCTCTCAAAAAATTGACAGTCTCACTGTCGTATCCCGCATTATTTTCCTCATCGATCTCCGCCGCTGTCTCCGATGCTAACTGTTCATACCGTTGTTCGTACTGGTCCTCCTGAGCGAAGTGATTAACCCTCTGTCTGCGCTGGTCGGAGAGTCTCTGGGAACCGGCCGGCCTCTAGAACGCACCTTGTTGGTGCCCGTTAGTAAGGTTTGTCATAGCCAAATTGGATCCCTGCCGCTTTTGAAAGTTAGTTAGTTGACGGAACTTAGAAGAGGATGGATCAACATCCATCATCTCCACCTTATCATGGCAACGGTGGCCATCTGTTTTGTGATTGCCCTGATTGCTGGTGTAAAATGGTTTTTTTGATTGCCTTCTGTAGTAGTCGGGCTCGTTTTGCCCCGCCTGTCTGTACCTGGTTCGGTTCTGGCCCTTATTTTCTAATGCCCTTGCGTAATTTGCCGCAAAATCATGCCTATCGTGGTTGGCCTCAATTTCTTGCGCCATTTCCAGAGCTGATGGCAAGTCTTTAGGCTGCGCCGCTGGGGCCTGAACTCTAGCAGCCTGCAGCTGGTCAGTTACCACTCGTAAACGCTCCTCAAAGTCAGCTTTTTGCGATGCCAATGCAGAGCTGACCGCCGCAGCTATGATAGCTTGGATCTGTGCCGCATCCATTCCTTCTACTCTTCCCTCGGGTTCAATCTCAGAGTCTAAACTGAGTTCGTTGAGCACCTCTACTAAGTAGCTGATGTTGTTTCGTTTGTTTTTGTCGTCGGTCAGTCCCAGCTACGCCGATCCACTGTTATCAGTTATTTTAATTGAGAGTCAAACTCAAGTTCCCTCAAACACAGACTTCTTTTGGTCTTGCCCGCTTATTTTACAATAATGCAAAGATCTCCCCATCCAGTGGCTTATTTAGTTAACTCTCGTTAACTTATATACACATATTGCCGGAAACGCTTCCTTCTATGCGTTGCAAACTTCCTGACAAAATGAATACAGCATTTTGTGAATGGCTATAAGAAACTCGTACTCTTTATTTATTAAATATTTGACACCCTTGAAAGTGCGCTCTCCCCCCTGGTTTGCTCTCAAAAAAATGTTTTTTACGATTTTGTATACAATAGTTATCCGAACTTAATAACTTAACGAACTTATTAAAAGCGGAGCTACAACTAAATGCGTTACAATTTGTGGGAGATATAAGGTATTGATTTGCGCGGGCGGGAGGGGGCGTGACAAATTTTTAAAGCAAACCTGATCTGACGCCTTGCAAGGGGAGCCCACATACCAAATTAGCTGACCCTAGCTCTTATACTCGCCGAGACCCAGGCGCTTCTATAATTAACATTTTAATCGATTTGCGGGGGTGGGAGGGGCGCGGCAAAATTAAAAAAAAAAAACTTGATCTGACGCACAAGGGAGTCTACATACCAAATTTGGTAGTTTTAGCTCTTAGAGTCTCCGAGATCTAGGTGTTAATACGCACGGAAAGACGGTCAGACGGACATGGCTAGATCGACTCGGCTGTTGATGCTGATCGAAAATATATATACCTTATTTGGTCGGAACCCCTACTCTACTAGAGTAAATCTCATACAAAATGTTATTTTACTATTTTGTCTACAAATATTATTCGTTGTATGTTCGACTTAAAATGATCAATGTTTGATTATTAATTATGTGCTTATCGCGCTCACTCTTAACCGATGCCTTCTGGTTGCAAACGACACAATTAGAAACCACTTGATGACCACTTGGTGTTGGATGTTGCCTAAAATCGTCTGTCCTGAAGGACCATTCGCCTGGATAGGTCTACCAAAGGTTTCATATACTCCGAAACTGTTGATGTCTTACAAGGGTCTCTGTAACTTTGATCTTTTCAGTGTGAGCTTAATAGCTATTAAATCCTTTACCTTATATATTGTCCTGTTCAAATCAAAACTCTTCTTAATTTCCTCAAAAATACTCTTTAGCACACTTTTTGTTAACATAAATCCATCTATATATCTTTCACGATCTCTTTCACTGTTTCTACCATCATATATTCGGTTTTGAATTCTTCTATCATATCCCTAACCTCACTAGCATGTGCCTCACTCAGATGCAGACAATCCATTGCAATTTCTTTCTCAACCGTATCTACGCTTAACATACAAATGTCGTCTGTGCTGCCTGATCATACGACTGCTTGTTCTTATTCACGTTACGTCTACGTAGAAAACTCGATTCTGTTTTAGAAATTCGTATATCAACATGTTCAAGGATTGTTTTCCCTAAAATAACCTCGAACCCAATATCTTCGTCTGCAATGACATGAAATTTTACTTGCATTTCGATCTCGTCTATCTTTATTAACTACCAGAAGTTATCACTTCACTATCACCAATACCTGTTAAACAGTTAGATTATCTGTTCCGATTGTCAAGAATACATTTTTTCGAATTAAACACAAGTCTGCTCGAGTGTCAACTAAACCTTTGATAACGAATCTGTCAAACTTAATATCCTTTAAATCCAGTCCTGAAGAAGTGAATTTGAATAACGGCTGAATCACGACCTCGTTGTCCAGAATAACATCAGTATTCACTCTCTGTTTTTGCCTAGCCTTACCCTTGGCTTTATACTCTGCTGCGCGGTGTCCTGGTTGTCCGCATTTAAAACAATTAAAATATTTCTTAGTACAATCTTTCTTTAAATGCGATTCATCTCGACATTTGAAAAATTGTTTAGCCTTATCTGCTGTCTCCTTCCCTGGATTATCACCTTTACCAGTGACCAATTTTTGATTGTTGGCTTTGATACGCCACTAGCTTTCTGGTAAACTCCGACATGAAAATTAAGCTCCGTTATGTTTCTAGCTTGATACAAAGAGCTTTATTCGCCCTTTATTCATCTAACTTAATTGGCTTGGCTATCTCTATTAAAGCGTACAAAAATTCAAGTTACGTTTCTCCCATTTGTTGCTGACGCCTTTGAATATTACGCAAACTACGTCAAAAGATTTTGCTGCCACAGAATTGTGCCTCCCACGTTCCTTAGCGTACACCATGATCTTTGTTCTACCTGATTCGTACTTTCACCCGGTGCTGCCTTTGCTTTGGTATCATCAAATGCCGTCTTTACTGATCCATCATTATCTGTGCTATCCTTTCAACTCCCAGATACATAATAATATTAAGGATCCCTACTGAAACTAAAAAAGGAGCTCAGCTCCCAAAACTAAAATACTTATAAACAAGACTGGCCAAACTCAAAGTGTTCAATTTTACGAAAAGTAATGTAGCCTTTATATGATTTAAGTCGCAGCAATTGGCGTGGTCTATAATGTTAATTAACACGTAATCTTTACCCAACCCGACCTATGACCTTCAAGGAACAGTGGACTGAAGATCCCCATAAGAACAAGTGCCCATGTCTCCATTATTTATTCAGAAATTACTCAAATATATACTCATTATTATGCCTTTTCTTAGCCACCAATTTCCTAACTGAAATTTATTTGAATAGTATAAAACTACTTTTATATTCTACAATTTTCTTAGCTATAAAATCCGCGCACTTGGGATATTTTTGTTTCAGCAGTTATCGTTGCTCATCATAATTGTGCTTAATTCAATGATCTTTTATGTAACAAAACCGAAACCATCATATGGATGTTTGCTCAAACTCGTACTACAACAATAGGTGATCAACCAATAGCTTGAATTTTAATATAGAATATGTGGGTGTATATGTATAGAGTAAGAAGATTTGAAATACAAATATATATTGAATTCTAAACGTAAATATGTTTTTTTTTCAGATGTATCTTGATGTTACCTTGTTGTAAGCTCACTTGAGAAAAAAAACGGAAATTCATTTATTTATTAAACAGTTCAAAATAGTATATGGATTTTTAAATTATGTTATATTTTCAAATGCATAATAGATTAAGGAAAAGTGTTGTAATGTGCTAAAAGAAAAATACTTGCTTATATTGAAAAAAAAAGTGAAAACTTGGCAGCCACCAACACGCAACAAACAGACATATAAGGGGTATTAATATGCCCATTTGTGGTACATTACGTCAAAGACATATGATAATACAATATGGGTGTGACTTACATACAGACATCTCCAAACGGTGAAAGGCCTTCCAACGATGTTATGGTCCCATATATTTTTCTGATTAAATGTTCATAATTATTTAAGTCCCTTTCAACACTTCATTCGCTTTTTATTTTACTTTTATAATTTTAATATATTTGCTGGTTGAGATTGAGATTTTTGGTTAGATCGTTGTTGTGTGTAAGCTTTTAATTTTTCAATGCACTTTAAAAAATTACACCGGAATATGGCGTAATGGCAATGGCACCAATGGACCCAAATTTTCGACCGACATTTCCGACCTAATTTTTCGACCCACACCCGAGATTCGCAGCCTTGGCACAGAGCGAATGCTCCAATGCAGGGTTTGATACGCGCCTGCGGACTGGATGTGGGTTGTACGGCACACTTTCACTGTGCTTTTTCCAATGCACAACTCCAATTTAGTTGACGTATTGGCTAGATGCCCTATGCCAACAGATTAAGATTTTATCCGTAGCGTCTCTGCTGTGAGCGAACTCTGCCAGCAGCCTTTACGCTGTTCCCGCACAGTATACAAACGATTCGGGTTGTTGCGGGACACAATGTAGATTTTCCGGATCTATTTATTTTACCGGGTGCGTTGGCCCGTCACACCACGTGCAATTTTGTAAATTCTATTTATCTAATTTATTTTAATTATTTTCAGCCACTCAATATCAGCAATGAGACCTTTGACAGCTGTGCGAAGCTTTTTATAGGTGACCATTCCCGAGATTTTTCTTGGAGAGTCAAATGCAACGTTAAGTTGG
This sequence comes from Hirtodrosophila duncani, assembly GCA_037043425.1. Lineage (NCBI taxonomy): Eukaryota > Metazoa > Arthropoda > Insecta > Diptera > Drosophilidae > Hirtodrosophila > Hirtodrosophila duncani. The sequence continues at coordinate 303,645 of JBAMBM010000807.1, forward strand.
CTGTGTTACTGACCAATCAGAATTTAGCAAAGCGCAAGCGCAGCTTACAGTAGAGCTTTCTAGTTTACAGCGCAGGCGACATATATGTCGCAAACGATATGCGATGTAAACCGTTAAAACTCAGTTACACTTTCATACCCTACATATATATTTACATATATATAACTTGAAAATTTCTATCACTTATTAGCAGTTACTAGTTACTAGTATCGTGAGGATAGTCGTTCGCTATGCACACAGTCTGATATTCATATAGGAAAACATGTATGTATTTCATTCAACCGATTATATTTATGTTTCTGCTTCACTTCATCCGCTATTGAATGTATTTGCCACCTGGCTTCAGGTGTTCTTCGATTATAATTACTCGCATTTCAAAAGCAAGAATATCGTTATATATTGTTACTAAGTCCTGTGTAACCGGCATTCCATAAGCATCATCTGTGGCATAGTAAACGCTTATCAAACGCCGTTCTTTCGCTGAGCTCATTAGTGTTGACAATATGCTTGATGAGCTGCACCTCTATTTAAATCATTTTCAGAAGCGATTTTCATTTTACTGAAATTTTTTTGATGGCTTCGCTTGGGTCTGGATTATGCGGCATTCAAATAAGTACATTTTCACAGCACGTGCTCGGTGCATATGTGCTTAGGCATATTTTACAATCTTTTGCCAAAAACACTTGTCTCCTCTTAAGTGCATTAAAACTGAACACAAAAAAAAAAAAAAAAAAAAAAAAAACAGCAAATGAAGCGAAGAAAAACTAAAGAGAAATGTATTTTTCTTTCATTGCAGGTGAGTACGGAACAGAAGAGAGCAGTTTCTTCCGATTGGCCACTAAGCAATATAACAACAACTAAAACAAAAACTTTGCAGCTCTTTTGTACTCTACAAAATAAAAAAGTAAGAAAGCCAAGTTATATGCGTTGCAAATGGGGGCATCACCGGAAGACAGTAAATATGCCAGTGATAAATGACATAATCTTTTCATTATACTCGTACTCTAGTAGAGTGAACGAGTATATTGTATTCGTGCATATGTGTGTAAGGGGTAAAAGAAATCGTTTCCGACCCCACAAAGTATATAAATTCTTGATCAGCATCAGCAGCCGAGTCGATTTAGCCATATCATACTTTTGAGTGTGTCGAATATTAAGTATTTTATAGTTGTTCTTACTTGTTGTTTCTTATATCTTCTGGCCGCCCAACATCCCACACCAAAAACAAAAAAACAGCCTCTCTAGCAAAGCAGACAAAGTCCTTGCCACAGGGTCTTCTTACACAATTTCCCCTTTGTATGTATATGTGTATGTAGTTGTTGTTGTTGTTCTTGTTGTTGTTGTTATTCCTGTGCTACCTTGGTATAATGATTATGCACAAAAATTATGCTGATGTCTTAATGCCATCGCACTTAAGCGCTAAAAGAGCAGCCACCAAAACACACAACAACAATTCTAGCCCTCGTTATAGCATTAAGTCCACCATCAGGTGGCACAGTGCTTACGAAATCATGGAAAACATTGCTAACTTTCAAAAAAAGCTTAAATAATTTCTTAAATGTTATACAAACAAGTACTCCTATAATAATAAGCAGAATATTTTCCAAGCACATTTGTTTAAAAAAATATCATTCAATTTACCTTAAATTGTATCAAAACTAATTATAAAGCTAAAACCGAATATTTTAAAAAATCGTTATATATAACAAAAAAAAAAACCCTATAGTCGATATTTTGACTGAAAGATACTCGTACTATTTATTTATCTTATTTTCCGCATACTCGAAAGTATACAAAACTTTTTAATTTTTTTTCAGGGGCGGGGTGCTCTCATACAAAATGTTTTTTTACGTTCTTGTCTACAATTATTATCTGATCTTAATGAAATTTGGCAAATCGGTAGATTATGGGCTAATACATACACACCGAGTTTCAATTAAATGCGTTAAGATTTGTGGGAGATATAAGGTTTTTCTTGATTTGCGTGGGGGGCGCGGGAAAATTTTGAAAAAAAAAACACAATCTGACGCTTCACAAGGGTAGTCACATACCAATTTTATGGACCCTAGCTCGAGATGTAGTTGTTTTTGTGGATAACATTTTTATCGATTTGCTGTGGTAAGAGGGGGCGAATCAGATATCAACTTTGGTCAGCTGACGTAGAGGCGACATGGCTATATCGACTCCGCTTGTCACGCTGATGAAGAATATATATATTTATATACACTTTATTGGGTCGGGCATGATTCCGTCTATGCGTTACAAATATCGCGACAGAACTATAATACCCTTTGCAAGAGTATAATTAAGAAAAAAATTGCATATGCTTTTCTTAATTGCGAGATTTTTGGTTTGTTTTTCTAAAATGTATAAACTTTCCGCAATAAACATATACTATTTGTAATAAAATTATATTTTACTTGTAATAATTTTTCCCAGAGTTTGGCAATTCTTACTGATATACACCAAATTTTTGTTATGTTTTTTAAATTTGAATCTAAGTCCAGAAAGCTTTTTTGTTTACTAAAAATTTGGCTCTTAAAAATAAAAAATAAAAACAAGTAAGAGCGCTATAGTCAATATTCCGACTATAAGATAATCGTACTAAAGCACTTATTCAAAATTCACACTCAAAAAAAGTAAGCAAATTTTATTTTTTTATTTTTTATAATTTTTTTTCTCATACAAAATGTTTTTATTTTATGATTTTGTCTACAATTGTAATGCGATCTTGACAAAATTCGCCAATCGGTAGATTATGAGCTTATACACATATAAACCGAGTTTCAACTAAATGCGTTTACATTTGTGGAAAATATAAGGTTTTATCGATTTGCGCGGGGCGGGGCAAAATTTAAAAACAAACGATCTGACGCCACAAAAGGGGAGTCTACATACCAAACTTTGTAACTCTACCTCTATAGTCACCGAGATCTAGTCGTTCATATGGACGGACGGACAGACGGACATGGCTAGATCGACTTTATGGAGTCGGATACGCTTCTTTTTGCCTGTTACATACATTTGCATGAATACAATATATTCGTTTACCCTACTAGAGTCTAGAGTACGAGTATAAATAGTGTAGACAAAGAAATTACGAAATAGGTCATCACTACTCTTATGTGGTCCCTATTCCTCCTAGTGCTCTCTGCTCCAATTTCATATATATTTTACACTCTTTGCACACTGCTCTTTCTATCATTTTGTTTTTGTTGTCAGTTTTCTTCTGCCAGCGCTCTCGGTCTCTCTTATCGTCCTTCATACTTCATATTTTACTTGTCTTGTCTCTGCGTTTTCTAAGTTCCGGCCCTCTTGAGGCAGCACCACGCCATTGTGCTCGTTATCGCGCATCCTTATATCTGTTTTTCTCCATATGGAATTTAGCTATTGTTTGTCTTTTCTAGTATCTCTAATTTTTTGGTTTAATTATAAATAATTGTATATCGGGGCATATGTAATTGGCATCTAATACCTATTGAATAGCAAGATGACACCTATGGAATATCTGGAAAACAAAATGCATTTTGTTGAACCACTGTAACCGTCGTATAGCGGTCATAATGCTTCAGATTTGGTGCCTGTCGTTGAGCCTCTTAAGTTGGCTCTTTGTCTATGGGCTGTGGATTCAGGACCCTGGTTAAAGATGCTGCTCTTTGGGTGGGTGTTGAGGGTCTGGGTGGTAGTATCAGCTCTGGTGCTGCTGGCCAGCTTTCTTGTTGACCACGGCTCCAGACTTGGACTTGGAGTCGAGTGTCGGACGTCGTTGCAATCTTGGCAGCTGCGACCATAATAATATCAACAGAGTAGGCACACACACATATACATATGTATGTATATATGCAGGAACAACAATATTACACATACTCGTAAATATTCGCGTAGTAACAAAAGTGCAGTGCGCGCGCAAGTACTTTGCTCTTAGCCTGGCCAAAATTAATGCTGCGCTGAAAAAGAGGCTAGTAAAGAACACCACCTAACTGGACAGCATGGGGAGGATTGCTAGAAGACTTGACATAATTCGAGTCACAGATGGAGCAACGTGGCTTGAAAGTTATAGCTGAAAAAGTTTTTCCAAGATGTTTGTATTTTAGGGCCGAGGCAAGCTGGGGATGTGAAACAGATGTGCAAAAAGCACAAAAAAACGAAGAAAAGGAATTAGAATTCAAAAAAAGTGAAGAAAGTACTAAAGACAAAAAAAAAACCTAATTGAAATAAACCAATAAAGATTCGAAGCTTATAAGTACAACAGAGACTTTCCACTGTACACGATCTTGGCGATCAGCTAAAAAGGATCGATCAGTTCTTAAAAATACATATTAAATTATTAAACTAAAAACAAAATCCTAGATGGATATCAAAAATACGAATATTTACATATATACCAAGAAATAACAATAGGCTAACCAAGATGGTTTGGCGCTGCTTCCACATAAGAAACTATTTTTTTTGGATATAGCGGCATCAAAAAAAAAACAATAAAGGAAGGCTAACTTCGGCTTGTCAAAGCTTATATACCATTCACATTGTTAATGTACAACTGATCTAGGCGGATGTTGGGCCTTCTCAAACAGGTACAATAAATTCTGTTTGATTTGGATGAAAAACAGAAAAGTTATGCTCCTAAGTGTTCATTCCGAAACAATTAGTTATATGGTAGCTTTAAGATATAGCTGTCCGATCTTGATGAAACGAACCAAACCAGCGTGCAGCCAAAACTTCTGAGATCTTTGTGTTGAAAAAGACGGACGGACAGACGGACATGGTTATATCGATTCTCCTTGTCATGCTGATCAAGAATATAAGTACTTTATACAGTCGGAAATGATTCCTTCTGTACGTTGCAAGCTTCGCGACAATATTAATATACCATTTTGTAAATGGTATAACAAAAGCAGAAAAGACGAGAAGAACCAGAGAAAGCAATAACGACCAAAAATATTAATTTAAAGCTGCAATGCAGCTGCCACAGCCACCCACATTTTGAGCCGTTTCTAATACAAAAAAAGCGACCGACAGTAAAATATAAAGCTTGGAAAATAAAAAAAGTAATTGCAACTTTAGCTTCAAGTGCTGCAAATGTATTGGACAACTAAGTGATTTTTAAAAACACATGTATATATTTACACATACACATCTATATTCGCACCCACAAAATAAAGAAAAGTGAAAAATCATGAATGATTTGTAGCACTGTTAAGACCCTTCAATAATTTAACAGTTATTATTTAGGTATGTAGACAGAAAATTAAAAACAAGTAAGAACGCTATAGTCGATAATTCGACTATAAGATACTCATACTCTCAATTTATCTTACATTTGACACACTGGAAAGTATGCGACACTTTTAAATTTTATTTTTTTTTGGGGTAGGGTGCTCTCATACAAAATGTTATTTCACGTTTTTGTCTACAATTATTATCCGAAATTAATGGCAAATCGGTAGATTTATGTGCCAATACATTTACAAACCGAGTGGCATTCTGACGCCACACAAGGGGAATCTACGTAACAAATCTGGTGACTCTAGCTCAATCTAGGTGTTCATACGGACAGACATACACGGCTGGATTTAGTCGGCTATTGATCCTGATCAAGTATATATATACTTCATGTGTTCGGAAACGCTTCCCTTTGCCCGTTACATACATATGTACGAATACAACATACTCATTACTAGAGTACGATTATAAAAGCGGAGACTTTTTATATGACCCAATATTTCCCTGATGGCAAGTTGCAACATAAACATTTCAACCACAAAATGGACATATATCATTTAACACAATCAATGCTATTCGCTCAAACACGCCGCTAAACCGCGTTGCTGCTTAAATAGCCCTTCCATTACCCAATCCGAAATGCCACAAATAATAAAAGCACCACATACTTCACCTATACCATATAAATACTTGCAGGGCAAAAACTATACATAGCCCTTGCCCTTTTCCTGGTCCGCATAAGTATATACTAAAAATGTCATAGCAATAGATGCAGATATAAGAAATTTTTATTTTTGCCTATATTAACTAATGAAATGCACCTAAATGACTAAGCTTACAATTTACCACTTTTTAGACTTTCTTTGGCAATTTATCGAATGTGACATCTCGATGGCTTTGTTAAGTTCCTTGTAGCCCTAGATTAGCTTGGAGCGTGCCGGGCTGATGAAAGCATTTGGCGAAGAACTCGGTCAGTTTCTGGTTCGCCAATAAACAAAATATTTTTACATCTCCTCTACTCCTGGCTGGTCACTGCAACAGCTCTCCAGTTGGCACTAATTGGCTTGATCACAACATCGAGATTGAAACACAAATAGGTCACCCAAAACTTGCACATTTTTTCTGTGGCATTTATATACTATACTCTACATCAAACCGATGCATCAGTTAAAGTAGCCAAAAGTTCAGCTGCCAATACATATATAACCTCTACCAGTTCATAAATGAAATGAGCAGCACACAAACAGCACAATCGTGCACGCAGGACTCACTCACACATACAGCAAGTGCAGGTTATTAAGGCAGGCAGCCAGAAGTATTTCTAGACACACAGAAAGGCAGTAAGAGAGAGAAAGGAACACTGAGTTCATTTCATTGGCATTATGATGACAGCTGTCGCTTGCATTTCCAGCTACAACTACAACTCCCTGTCAACTCAATCCCATTGGTCGTGCAAGTGTATTCAAAAGTGGAAGCCATGCATCGGGGATATCCGAAATTTCATAACGGAAATGACCAAAAGGCAGCAGCTGCAAAATGATGCCCCTTCAGACCCACCAGACAGAGTTTCATATTCAGTGCTGACCACAATGTTACGTTCCTTTTTAAACCATTCACAAAAAATTGTGTTCATTTTGTCAAAAGTTTTCAATGCACAGAAGGAAGCGTTTCCGACTTAGAAAGCATATATATTTTTGATCAGTTTTGTGCGCCTGTGATTTCAGAAGTCTTAAAAGCTATGGAGCTGAAATTTTTACCAGCTTCTTCTTTTACTGCGCGCTGGTTAAGTTCAAGATTCGTCCAAAACGGACCTCCATTTCGCATAGGTCCCATACAACCGATTGATCCAGAATGAACAATTAGTAGAATATTTTTTTTATTATCAACCAAACCAAATTCGGTTGGCATCCGTTTGAGGAGGCCCCACGTCCGCTTACCAGATTTGGTATAGATAGGACTAGTTATCTTCTATTTTCTTTCATATCAAATCAAATTCTGTTTTTATCCATTTGAGAAAGCCACACGCCGGCTGACGAAATTTAAACCGCACCAAGTAGCTGCCATAGATTAGTTATAAATATGCAACGTGAATGGTATATAAGCTTCTTCAAACCGAAGATAGACTTCCTTTATTGTTTTCTTCTCATTTTGCAGACTTCCACAAATGGACGAGCGCGTCGCTCACATATGCACATATGCACACACACTCTTATATGCACAGTCAAATTTGCCACATCAGCAAATGATGTGAAAATGTCATTTCCAGGCGAAACTGGCAGATGTAAAGGTCAGCGGGGCAGCGATGCATGTCGTTGACTGCTTTTGGCTATCGTTCAGGCATATGGGCTAAGGACAACCATTGCTGGTACTAAATTTGCGGCAAGTGAGCGCAAAAAGGGTACAAAATACAAAACTAATGATGGGTAAAGTGAGACGATCCCTGGGCTTGGAACTAGCCAGGCAGGCAGCTATGAGGGAGGGGCCAGGGACAACACCGACGATTGAGCTTATCAAATTGTGCATACATATCACACAGCAGCTTACCCGGCTGTCCTCTGCGAGTCAATGTATGTGTGTAAGTGTGTGCGAGCTAGCAAATAGAATATAATTGAAGCATTTGAAAAACCTCAAAAACTGTTGTCTGCTTATACGGGCAAAGGCAATTGATGCTAGATGAATAGGCAGTGGCATATATTCTGCACGAGTACGTATTATATTTTTGCTGATTTGAAGATCATTAGTTAACGGCATATTTAAGCAGGCAGTTTCTATGGCATCGATCTGATTGCCGTATGGAGGGCAAAGGTGGTGTAGATGGTATTAATTATCTTGAATTACTTAGTGTGTTCAGTTGCTTCTTGAGGACATTCGAGACATTTCGAGACTTTGGGTCTTCAGCTATATGGCATATGCAGAAATGACGTATAGTGAGTGTGCACTCCGCCTTACGGAGGCGACACTTGGTCTGGCGGACTTCGACTTCGGTAGAGTAAACTAGTAGAGTAAACGAGTATATTGTATTCATGCCAATGTATGTAACAGGCAGAAGGAAGCGTCTCCGACCCCATAAAGTATATATATTCGTGATCAGCATCAACAGCCGAGTCTGTCTAGCCATGCCTGTCTGTCCGTCCATATGAACACCTAGATCTCGGAGAGTGTAAGAGAAAGAGGGTCCCAATTTGGTATGTGACTCCCCTTGATCAAGATCAAGAATATATATACTTTATGGGGTCTTAGACGCTTTCTTCTGCTTGTTACATACATTTGCACGAGTACAATGTACTCGTTTACTCTACTAGAGTACTAGTAGTACTAGAGTACTAGAGTACTAGAGTACTAGAGTACTACTAGTTGTACTAGAGTACTAGAGTACCTTCTAACTGAATGGAAACCTTGCCGCGGTGTCTGATTTCGAATGGATTTCCATGTTTATACTCGTACTCTAGTAAGGTAAACGACTATACTGTATTCGTGCAAATGTATGTAACAGACAAAAGAAACGTCTCCGAGCCCATAAAGTATGTTTATTCTGTCCATGTGTATGTCTGTCCGTCTGTCCATATGAACACCTAGATCTCGGAGACTATAAGAGCTAGAGTCACCAGATTTGTTACGTAGACTCCCTTTTTGGGCATTATCATTATCAAGTTTGTTTGGTCCCGCCGCCTCCCACTCCCGCAAATCGATAAAAGCGTTATCCACAAAAACAACAACAAAGACTATAGAAGCTAGGGTCACCAAATTTGTTACATAGACTCCCCTTTTGAAGCGTCGTAATGCGGGGTATCAAAAACTTTCCACGCCCCCTCCCACACCTGCTTCCACAATTGCTTCCAACATGTTAATTATGTTCTCATTGCAAGAACGTTTTGGATCAAATCTAAAACGCTTTCGAACCTCAGCGTTCTGAAAAAAGAACATATATTCTCATGTTAAGAACCATTTAAGAACCGTTTGTTATAATCTTGTAGAAAAAAAGCGAGCGTTTCCGACTACATAAAGTGTATATATTCTATATCAGCAGCCGAGGCGATCTAGCCGTGTCCGTATCAGCACCTAGATCTCGAAGACTAGAAGAGCTACACTCAGAGAAAAACGTTGATCTTGATTCAATTACGAATTTCTTAACGCAAGAGTTCAAGAGCTTAATTCAAGTACGATAATATTTATATTACGCATATTTTTTACTAGCTCGAGTGCGTTTCGAACTTAAAGTTGATTAATTCAAACAAGAATTTCAATCCTTAAATTTATAAAGAAAATAGCGAATAAAATATATCTCAATTAATTTATTCATTTTGAAATCACGATTTTTACGAACTTGACCAATTTTATTTTTTTGAGTGTAGAGTTACCAAATTTGGTATGCTGCCCAAGAACATATTTACTTTTTGGATTCAGAAACGCTTCCTTTCGTCTTACACTAATACAATATACCCTTTTACAAATTTAGAGTACGAGTACAAAAAAAATAGAAGTGTTGCATACTTTTGAGTGTGTCGAATATTAAATAAATGCTGAATATGAGTATCTCATAGTCGGAATAACAACTATAGTGTTTTTACTTGATTTATTTTGAGAACCATTTATTCTCACTATCACTATTTTGATAACACTCCCTTACTGATACCGCTCTCTCACTTTCTCGCACTCCCAATGACTAATACTAAAGACAACTAAACAACACGCCTCTTTCACCTTCCTCCTCGCTCTATAATAGATATATAATTAATCACCTGAATTTGTATGCCATTCACAAAACGACTATATAAGGTATATATATATTCTTAAGTAAGTCTTAAGAGCCACAGAGCTGAAATTTGTACCAGATGGTTCCTTTGTCTGCACGCTGGTTGAGTTCGAGATTCATAAATATCGGCCATTTATATCATATAGCTCCCATGCAACCGATTTTCCTTAAATCAGCACTTAGTAACATAACTTCCAAATCAAATTAAATTCAGAATGTAATCATTTGTTCTCTCGCTCGTTCGCTCACTAGATCTGGTCAATATCGGACAACTATATTTTATAGCCCCCATATAACCGATTTTCTCAGAATTTCGAATTGTATCCATTTGATGAGGCCCCACATTCGCTGACTGATTGTTCAGGATTGAACACTTCGAGAAATAATTTTTCTGTTGTTCATCAAAATAAAACTAGTTGTTTGTATCCATTTGAGGAGGCCGTTGAAATGATCTGCTCAGGATCGGACCACTATCCCATTTAGCTACCATACAACCGGTTGTCCAAAATGAACACTTAGACGCATAATTTTTTCGGTTTTTCATCCAAATCAAGCCGAATTCAGTTTCTACCCATTTGATTAGGTTCCACGTTCCCTGCCTTGATCTGATCATAAAGCTACCATATACCCGATTGTTCAGGATTGAACAGTTCGAGACATAACTTTTCTGTTTTTCATCAAAATAAAACTAATTTCGGTTTGTATCCATTTCAGTAGGCCTCACGCCCGCAGTCTGATCTGATCGAGATCGAACAGCTGTATCATATAGCTCCCATATAACCGATATTCCCTGAATAAACACTTAGTATCATAATTTTTCTCTATTTTTTCCAAATCTAAACAAATTCATCTTGTTTCCCTTGTATCCACTGTAGCCCCACGCCCGAAGACCTGATTTGATCTAGATTAGCTTTACAATAAGAATGGTATATAAGCTTCGGCATTCCTTTCTTGTTTTCTTTTTATTTTATCAGTCCGAGAGCTGGCATTCGAACACCCGCTCGCCAGCTAGCAGGAGCTAAGCTCTTTATATGTGCCAAATATGTAGAAAAGAATTTTCATAATATCGGAACGAAATAATGAATGGCTAATGGTTAAGAACGACATGTTAAAATTGAATAAAAATTTCACTGATTTTGGAGTGTTTTTTTTTTTTTTAGTGTACAGAAAACACTTTATGCATGACTTTCAATGTGTCTGAATCTCAACATATTCTTCTAAATATTTTAGAATCATTAAATAAATGTATTTCAATAAACACTTTGATGCTGAAAAATAACACTCGACATGTGTATTTTTCACCACCACACGAAATGCATTTATTCCACAATGACCTGCTCGTAACTGCGATTCCCATTTTGTAAACATAATTAAACATGCCTTTAATTTGTGGTTAGACAGGCTTTGCCGCACTCACATACTTGCAACGATCGTAGCACTCATATAAACACTCATCGAATAAGCATTCTGTGTACCGTGAAGTGTCCTTGACTGAAAAGTAAATGCAAAATGGTTTTGACAAAGTGCACAATGCTCTTGACAACTGTCATAATGGACATGGGCTTATAACATAGCTACAATGGACATGAAAGTGGCAGTACTACTCATTGTCGTTGTCGTTGTTGTGGTTGTTATTTATGTAAAATGTTGCGAAATGTTTATGGGCTTCAACAACAACAGCAACAAGAACAAAAACGAGGAAAACGCCAGCAAAACAATCTGGCTATAAGATACTCGTACTCAGCATTTATTTTAAATTCGACACACTCAAATGTATGCAACACTTTTTGATTTGTATACTCGTACTGTAGCAGAGTAAACGAGTACACTGTATTCGTGCATATGTACGTCTGTCCATCTGCCTGTATGAACAAATAGATCTCGGACTCTGTAAGAGCTGAAGTCGCCAAATTTGATATGATCAAGTTTGTTATAGAAGTTTGCCACGCCCACTCCCACCCCCAAATCGATAAAAAAAAAACCTTATATACCCCACAGTTTTTGGCACATTTAGCGGAAACCCGTTAAACCCGTTTTGTAAATGTATAACCACAGTCTCTACGATCAGATAAGAATTGTAGATAAAATCCCAGAAACCCATGTTTGTCTGGCCGTTTGTCCGTCGGTATGAACAAATAGATCTCGACTCGTTTAGCTGAATCTCGGTTTACATATATATACCCACATAATCTACAGATTTACCAAATTTTATTATGGTCGGATAATAATTGTAAAATAATAATTGTTATAATGGTGAAAAATTGTTTAATTGTTAAAAAATTGTCCCTAACTGAAAGAAAATGAGGACAGTTACGACAACTTTCGGGCAATTGGATATGGAAATAATCCCACATTGATGGCACAGACTAATTATTGGTGTTCTTGTTTGGGTCAGCAACAATAACAACAGTTGCTGCAGTACAAATTAGTTCTGCGGCAATTAAATTCAATTCCGATAACGATAACTAGGGATCCACTAACGCAAGAAAGCATTAAAAAAGGACCCCAAAGCAGCGTTATTTAAATGTTGCACATTAAATATGTAAAGAGTTGGGCATATTACATATTTTATAAATAGCTTCAACTGAAAATTGTTTGTAAGATTTCAGTTGGCTCAATCACAATGATGTATTTATGTTAGTTAATTGAACGCATTTTACTGTTTATGAATTCCAATAATGGACTGAAATTTTACTCCGCGCATTTGAAGCCTGGCCTTTTGAAGGCAAATACTAACTGTCATTAATCTACATTAAATCAACTTTGTCTCCGATTTTTACCCATTGGAAGATTGAGTTTTCTAAAACCGGCTTCCTATTGAACACTAACATCATAAAATTGAGAGTGTGTAAATATTTCCAGCTTCGTAACTTCCGTTCGGGCCAGTTAGTAACAAAATTTGTTTCGTTGGCACCACTGTGCCACTATCAGCGTAGAGCTGAAACTGAAATAACTGTAAAAAATGGTTACAGTTAAGTTGGATTCTGGTCGAGGTCACTCTTCTCTCTGGTGGTTTTTATTGTCTCTGTTAGATATTAAAAAGTCCTCTTGGGGTTTTGTTTCGAAGGCGGTTTTGGCTTGCATTTTCGTTGAGCTTGTTGATGTTAATATTGATACTCAACTAGAGTAAACGAGTATATTGTATTCGTGCAAAAGTATATAACAAGCAAAGGAAGCCTTTCCGACCCCATAAAGTATATATATTCTTGATCAACATAAACAGATGAGTCGATGGCTAGACCGCATGCTGATCAGGAATATATATACTATATATATAATCGGAAACGCTTGCTTCTATGCGTTGCAAACTTCCTGATTAATATACCTTTTTGTCAATGATATAAAAACATATTGTGTGAGAGCACCCAACCCCCCACATGTTTGTTAGATGTCTTGTTAAAGTAAATAAAGTTAAAGACATTATTGTAGTTACAACAAAAAACACGAAAAGGTTCATAAAAGGAGATAGTTTAAATTACAGTTCTGAAGATAGATAGGAATATAATTTCTAGTAGTTCTACGAGGAACACAAAAACTGATTTGGCTAATTAAAGACGGTGAATCAATATCACCATTGATCAGCTTATGTATAAAGATAACATTAAGCATATTTCTACGACTTTCATGAGATGGAGCCTACTTGAATATGAAGAGAGGGAGTTATTGGGGTCCCAATTCCTGTATTGTGGATACCAAACAGACGATGCGTACTCTTTAATAGGTCTGACCAGAGACGTATACAGTAGTTTAGTTATATAAGGATCATCAAATTCCTTCGATCATCGCCTGATAAAACCCAGAACACCCACAGCCTTAATGACGGTCTTTCTCATAAATATCAAGAATAATGAGAACAGTAACCCAGCTTTAAATTTATTTAATTGAATTTCACCTGCTCATTTCCCAACAATGCAAAAAAGGCACTAGCAACGGCTGCTTATATCCCCCTTCCACCTCTTAAGCTACAAGCAAGTTCAGTTCATCCATCGAAGCAGCAGCAGCAAGCACATGTGTTCATACGGGCGGACAGGGCTAGATCAACTCAGCTGTTGATGCTGATCATGAAAATATATTTGCGCGAATACAATATACTCGTTAACTCTACTTGAGTACGAATAAAAAAAAAACTAAAAAGTGTTGCATACTTTCGACTGTGTCGAATATAAGATATGTATAGAGTACGAGAATCTTATAGTCGGACGATCGACTACGGCGTTCTTACTTGTTATATCCTGTACCTATGGTACAAGGGTGTATTAGAGTTTTTGCAATGTATGTAACAGGCAGAAGATAGTGTTTCCAATTGGTTTTTATACTTTTTAGGATGACCAATTTCCGTTGACAGAAATTTACCAAGAGCGGCCAACAATGTGATATACTATATACAGGGTATTTAACTGTCGAGCAAACGCGACCGTAGCTTTCTTACTTCTTGTTGTTGTTGCTGATAGTTTTTACATTGCTTTTCGATTATGCACTTGTCAGCGTTGGACTTTTTATATTTTGTTGTTGCATTTGTTGTTGCAAAAGTTTATCTGACGTTGCGCCCCATTTAGTGGGTCAATTGCGAGGGTTGCTGCCTAATTAACAAAAGTTTTCCTAGGCCACAGAAAAGGGAAAGTTGCATTATTGTGAAACACATACACACATACACACATCCACATACAGTCCCTAGTACCTTTTCCCCCATTATCGCCCACTCTCTCACCTACTCCCACAGTGCCCAATCCGCTATCAACTTTGACCCGTTCATTGGCATCGTTTTTGCGTAAGTTGAAAACTATAACTGTTAGTGTAATTGTAACTGGTACGGCAACTGTATTAGGTAATTGCTTTCAATAAGCAGGTCGGCACACACATACATTAATGCTCATATGCACGTGCACACACACACAAGTGTCACATAATTGTTATATGAATTGGTTTGGCAACGGCAACCCACAAAACCAAGATGACCCAAGAGTTGCAATAAAGCTTTTAACTCTAAGCTCGTCTCCCTGTCTGCCTCTCTCTCTCTCTCTCTCTCTCTCTCTGTTTATTTATATTATTTATTTATATATTTATATTATTTATATATATTACATTTGGCAAGCTTTATATACACACAGGCACGCAAAGAGCGGCAGACAACGAGCCAGCTAAGACATGACCAATACGTAGTATATACCTGGTTTGACCATTTTGTCTACTTTCCATTCAACGACCACAAATGTAGAGTGGCCGATGTTTAATTTATGCGCCATTCAAAATGAAACCGTGCGAAAACTAAATTTGCCCACCACAGAGCTATTTTCGTAATCTAGTAGAGTAAACGAGTATATTGTATTCGTGCAAAGGTATGTAACGGGCAAAAAGAAGATTTTCCATATATATATTCTTGATGAGGAGCAACAGCCGAGTTGATCTAGCCATGTCCGCGTGTCCGTCCATATGAACACCTACTTCTCGGAGACTATAAGAACTAAATTACTATAAGAATTTACTATAAATTACTATAAGAAACAAATTCGTTATGTCGACTCCCCTCGTGAAGCGTCAGATCAGGTTTGGTTTAACATTTTGCCACGAACCTATATATCGATAATCGTGGAATGCTCTCGTACAAAACGTTTTTTAAGATTTTGTCTACAATTGTTATCCGATCTTAATAATCTGTAGATTATCAGCTTATGTATACATAAACCGAGTTTCAAATAAATGCGCTAAAATTTGTGGGAGATATAAGGTTTTTATCGATTTGCGGGAGCGGTAGGGGGCGAGGCAAAATTCTAAAACAAATTTCATCTTACGCCCCAGTCTAGCTCTTACAGTCTCCGAGATCTAGGTATTCATACGGACGGACAGAGCGACTAGATCGTCTCGGCTGTTGATGGTGATCAAAAATATATATATTTTATGGGGTCGGAGACGCTTCCTTCGTCCAATATACTCCTCCTTCCAATATACTCGTTTACTCTAATAGAGTACGACTATAAAAAGTGTTGCATGATTTTGAGTGTGTCGAATATTAAATAAATGTTGAGTAAGAGTTTCCTATAGTCGGAATATAGACTATACCGTTATTATTTGTTTAAACTTCAAAGAGGGAGGTGAAGTGAGGTCTGCCGGCCGGTAGCTTAAATGGGTGATGTTGCTCCGCCAGGCAAAAGTTGCACCGCACCATCCGAAAAAGAAAACGCAAAAGAAAGCAACTGAAAAATCAAATGAAAAACAATACTAAAAAACTAAATATGACTTCATTTTGAATCTGTTTTTAATATGAGTTAGTATTATGATGCGACCCTATGGACGATTCGAACTCGGTCCATGAAGCTAAGTAACTCGTTTACATTCAGTTGCCTCGGTCTCTGTTCAGTCGGTATTATTTTCTGAAGCAAATCAAGTTTAACAAGTAAGAACGCTGCAGCTATATGATATGGGGGCTATATGATATAGTTGCCCGATCCGGATCAAATGGATTTGTGTGGGCGCAACCCTAAAAAGTGAACACGGCAAATAAATTAAATAAACTTGACCTGGGTGCATATATATGGACGATATAAATGCAAATTTGAAGTCTCTATCTCTTATAGTTTCCAAAATCTAGATTTTCATAAATCCGGTCGGACGGACAGACGGACTTGGCTAGATCGACTCGGTCTGCCATGCTGATCAAGAATGTATCTATGTCGGATATTGATATTATTCTCAGTGTATTGTGGCTTGATACTCAATTCATATTGTGGGGATCTGTTATTGATCCCTTATTAGAGTGTTCCTCTTCTTTTATAGTGCCGTTATTCTATTGTTTTAGTTCATCATTGGTCGTATAGCAAAATGCACACAATTGTGTAAGCCCCATATTTACGTGACTCACTGAGAGAGCGAATTCAAAAGGGACGAACAAAAGAGAAGGTGCTGGAGTGTATCCCAGCAGAAGACAAGGGTTAATTGCGACTGAAACCAAATAGAGCCACAAAATGCTTAGAGAGCTGGGAGCTAGTTGTGTTTTGACTTCTCTCACAATATCATATGCAAAGCAATTCACTATAATAAATATAAGCAACCGATAATAACGGTGTTAGAAATCCAATGTCGGCTCGGATTACTAATGTTGACTTAACATGTATATACTTATGGGGTCGGAAGCGCTTACCTCTGTTTGTTACATACATTGAAACAACTTTAATATACCCTTATACCATGGATATATGGTATACAAATCGTATGAATACCTAAGACATATTATTGCTTCATTTGGTCCAGTTCCGATTACAAACAAGTGGCTGGATTGTGCATCCTAGTCACTTCCACTGAGACTGAGTAATGTTTACAAATTGTTCGAATGAACGGAATTGCTAGCTCCCATGAGTTGCTTGCTGCGGAACAGGAGGACAGGTGGTCGAACTTTCGTAGCTTTAAAGATGGCCGTAACCGAACTTTGCGCAAATTATCTGTCTCGCGTTTATTTCGCGTCAACAAATCTCAAAACTTTTTCGCCGACGACCATAATAACGACATTGACTTGTGCCTGCCTCATCGTATACCATGACAGTCTTAAAAGTTTTGAGCGTATTTGCCGGAACAAAAGTTGTTTTGTAAAACCAGTGCTCTTAGCACGGCCAACTTGCGGCAACTTACGGCACCAACTGCAAACGAATGAAGAACTACGCTGAGTAGACGATAATGTTGCCGTATGAACGGAGCGGACACAAGGAAGGGGCAGGGATAAAAATATAACGGAACGGTACGGTAAAGAAGATGACGCGCCGCAACGCATTGAGTTCCAGAGGCAGGTAAATGAAGCCGAAGCTCAGCTAAGGAATGCGGCATAATTTTTTTTTGTTTTTGTTCCTAGACTTTTTCGCCTTGTTTTGGTTTTCGGCGTCGGAGAATTTGCATTTGTAAAAGCAGAGATGCCCTTGCTTACCCTTTGGCCTCCAATTGCCATTATTGCCGACGGCGAACTGCTCCTTTGCCATCAATGTTGACTCTGCGGCTTTTAACCGCAAACCAAGCGGAAATTAAGATTCATTTAATTCATTGTGCTAAGGCTGGGAGGTTGGATGTGATTGGAGGTGATTGCGTACCAGAAACTGGAACTCCAAGGGCTTAAGAAGGTTGCAAAGCGTCGGTGACAGCTTTTGGGCAATGGCATAATTAGCAGCAGAAGCAGTCCCAAGACCAACAATATTTAAATAACTCTGCCTTTGCTAATATTTATTTCCAAACTCCCGGTCTTTTAATCAGCAGCTGTGGGCGGAGGTCAGCTAAAGTGTGTAGATATCTACGTGCACTTTCGACAATTCAAATAGTTTGATTGCCTTAAAGTCGCTAATTGAAAAGCGGCTAAGTGGAAACACAGTGAAACTGGGGATGGCTTCAGATAGTATGCATTTCAAATGGCATTTTATTAGGCTTAATTCCACTAAGTAACAAAGTGCAACTTTTTTGACCCATCAGTAAAAAATTATACTTGTGTTTGATACATATGGGGCAACAAATAACAAAAATATAAAAAAAATTGTTTATAGCGAAGATTTTTCCAAGGAATTTTTAACATCTAGTATTTTATTAGAATTTTGTCAGAGGAATTACTTCGCTTAAGAACTAATTAATATATAATTATTCATAAATACACTTTTTACGTTCAAATCGTTAGTTTTGCCAGTATATATTTTTGAAATAAGAAAATCGAGTTTTTATACTCGTACTCTAGTAGAACAAACGAGTATATTGTATTCGTGCAAATGTATACAATATACTCGTATATCCTACTAGAGTACGAGCATAAAAAACATTCTATTAACAATTTTCCTCATACGCGTTTCGACGCTATTCGCGCCTTCATCAGGGAGTCTGCATTTATTTTTTTTGACAAAAATGATTAATAATATTAAACACATGACATGAAATTTATATAAACTTTTTTTTATCCATAGCCTGTATATTTTCGTTACTTCTGTGTCCATCATAATAACTTACAATAACTGAAACGACTTTCTGTTAATTCCCCAATTACAACATTTAATAATTGTCTCACGTAGGGAGATCTTAAATAAAATGTTTACCATGATGCTATACCAAAAAAAAAAAACGACCTAAGCATGATTCGTGAGTTCTAATTTAAAGATTAATTTACTCACTTCGTATAATGGACCCGCTGGGAGTGACTATCAACCTTGAACGGTTTAGTGAAGACGCTTCCCGGGCGCTATCTCTGGGCCGTAGCCATGTTCTCGAACTCTTTGGTGGAGATGAAATCAATGATGGGTAGACGATTGGTCAACGGCACCTCCACATCGTTAAAGCTGGCCAACCCTAATTTGCCCCTGTGACTGTAGCGTGGCAAAGCACGTTTTGCGTAGGCTGACTCTGGGGTCACCATGCGTTGTCCCAAATGGTAGAAAAAGTCAACGCTACCACGAAGACGTGGCTTGGGTAACAATGTCTCCAACTCAGGTTGTGGCATTTTACGCTTGGCGCTCAACGACTTCAGAGTTGCTTCCGCCTGCATTTTGCGTGGCTTGCGGCGTGGCTGCAGCTGGCTTAACGCGGATCCAGAGTCCTTGATGAAAAACAATATAGGATTATTACCGCCGCGGGCTCGCGGTGCTTGGCTTAGACTGGCATCCACTATTTTGGTCTTCCATGGCTTTACCATGGACTGCATGCAGAAAGTTGCCTGCATTGCTGACTTGACTGGCGGCTGTTTGCCAGCTATTGGCTGTTTCGGCATTACGGACTTCAGAGCGTTGCGCATCAACTTGGAGCAGCGCATCGGGCGCAGAGTTGACCGTAGTCGTTTCTTGGCCAGCCCCGCCTTGATTTTCACTGCAGACTTGCGTGCGATCGTCTTTACCTTGGGCTGCAAAAAATTGTTCTGCTTGGACTTGGACATGGTCAATGGCGATTTCTTGCTCTTGGCAAGCAGCTTGCGGTGATTCTTGACTAACGGCAGCTGCGTGTGGGTTTTGGTTTGTGGTAGACGGACACGCAACTTTAGTTTGGTTTTTGCCATGATAAATAAGTTTTGTTTTGTTTTTTTTGTATTGAAAATTTAGTATGATAGTTGAAATTGCTTTTGGACTGAATGCCCTGGATTTTGTTTGACGACAAAAGGGCTGACTTGATTGTCAACCTGCGCCTACTTTTGGCTCTTGCTCACATACCGACTATATGCTCTTACTTACATGAACTTGAGCACGTTTTAGAGCACTTGTCGTCTACTTAATCCGCTTCCTGTCAACCACTTGCACTGCTGGGGTTACAAGTTCAAATGTTACAACAGCCACAAAAGCAGTCGGAATAACAACAATGCGACTACAGTAGTCAACAAAATTTTTTTTTTTTTTGTATAACAGAACTTCTTTTATTTTGTCAACATTGCAATTCGAAAAAAAAAACAAGTAACGACGCTATAGTCGATATTCCGACTATAAGATAGTCGTACTCAGCATTTATTCAATATTCGACACACTCAACAAAGATTATGTGCTTATACATATGCAAACCTAGTTTCAACTAAATGCGTTAAAATTTGTGGAAGATATAAGGTTTTGCGGTGTCGGGAGGGGGTGGGGCAAAATATTAACAAACTTGATCTGATGCCTCACAAGGGGAGTTTACACACCGAATTGGGTCTGTCTAGCTCTTACAGTCTCCGAGATCTAGGTGCTCATACGGACGGACGGACGGACAGATGGGCATGGCTAGATCGACTCGGCTATTGATGCTGCTCAAGAATATATATATTTTATAAGGCCTTAGAAGCTTCCTTCTGCATGTTGCATACATTTGCAAAAATACAATATACTCGTTTACTGTACTAGAGTACAAATAAACAAACAAGAAAGGACGCTATAGTCGATATTCTGACTATAAGATACTGGGATGAATCATTTATATAATAGCTATATGATTGGTTCTCCGATCTTCATCAGCTCAGGCCAGTGGACGAGCGGCCTCCTCAAACGGATACAAGACGAGTTGGGTTTAATTTGCATGAAGAACGAGAAGTTATGCTTCTAATTATAGGAACTATGTGATATAGTTGTCCGATTTGGATAAAACTCAAACTTGACCTGCGTACAGAGAACGGAATCATCTGGTAACTCTTAACACTTCTGAGATCTTTGAGTTGAAGCAGACGGACGGACAAACGGACATGGTTATATTGATTCCCCTTGTCATGCTGATTAAGAATATATATACTTTATCCGCCTATATGTGCTTATACATATATAAACTGAGTTTCAACTAAATTCTGGGAGATGTAGTTTTTTCGATTTCTTGGAGAGGGAAATCTCTCTCCGAGATGTAGGTGTCTGTACAGACGGCCAGCCGACAGACGGACATAGCTGGATCGATTCGGCTGTTGACGTTCATCAAAAATATATATACTTCATGGGGTCGGAGACGCTTCCTTCTGTCTGTTACATACATTTGCACCAATTCAATATACTCGTTTACTCTACTAGAGTACGAGTATAAAAAATGCTGCACCAGTACGTAAACTGCTGTTGATGCTCATGAAAAACTCGGCATATGCTCTATTTCAGTTTATACGCAAGATGGTCTTAACTTGGAGATAGATTTACATCCACTGTGTTGCTTGCTGTTTATCGTAACCTATATTATATCGATTTTTATTTTATTTTGGTTGTATTTAATTCCTGGCAGGGTTCATCTTAGCTGAAAACTTTAAATTATCTTCCGCTTTATTACATGTTTGCATATATTTACACCCACATACACACACATGCCTGTTTGCTTAAGTTCTGGGTTCTGCTGCTGCTACGCTGTGTATATGTACCCATTTAAATTCATTTCAGCATTTTTCATTGCCTACTTAGAGGCGACTCAACATATTGATTTTCTCTGCAAAGCAGGACGACAGATTTATTCTAACGACTCATTAATAAAACACACAAAGTGTGTAGTTTATACACACACACATTTTGACTTGGCTCCATTTCTTTGGTTTTTGTTTGCCGCCACTATTGGTGATGTCGCTGTTGCTGCTGACTAGTTTTTTACTCCTTTTGGTGTTAAGTGTTGCGTATAATTTAATGTGGCATACTTATCTGTGGATAAGTGAGTGTGGCGTTGCGGGGCGTTTTAAACTGACAGCTACACAACTTAGTTGTATGCTAATATGCTGCGTTCAGCATTGGGAGGTGGAACACCAGCACGCCACAGCAACAATAGGAAGCGACTCTTACGCACTCAGCAATGAATAAGGAAATCAACAAGACAACACGCTTTGAGAAATACACATGCACAAAACATACATGTAGTGTGTATCTAAATGTGTTTCTATTGTATATTGAAACTTCCGCCTAGTGCAGCTTGTGATATATGACCTCAAAAGCATAGTCATATATTTGGGGCTTATAGCTAAATCGTCCTGCTGCTCATAAGAAGCCAAATATGGCAATGCGGACTAAAATATGTATTCAGTTACAGGCATCTGTTTTTATTTTCAGTGCTTTTAGATATTATGCTTACAATTAAAATGTTCGAGTTGGGAATTTCAGTCTTGTCCTTAGAGTCCATAAATAACCAAAATACGTCAGGGAATATCTATTACGTAAAATTGACAAAAATTACTTTAAATTGTTGGAAAATGTACTACTAGTGGACTCAAGAAAAATGTTCCCAATATTCCAATAATTGCGTACAAATTCTAATTTCAAATAAATGATTTCCTAATAGTAAGGGTAAACAAACATTTTGCATATTTTATATTTTTTAGAAGAGTAAGAAAATACTAGATTTTAGGTTGCCGATTTCAGCCTTGTAGGTCATAGGTAATGACTGTTTTATTTTTAGAATAAAATGCAAGTTATATAAACAAAGTAAAAACAAGTATTGATATAAAAAATGCAACAACAAAATATAAAAAGTCCAACGCTGGCAAGTGCATAATCGAACAGCAACAACAACAAGAAGTAAGAAAGCTACGGCCGCGTTTGCTCGACAGTTAAATACCCTGTATATAGTATATCACATTGTTGGCCGCTCTTGAAAAAACCAATTGGAAACGCTGTCTTCTGCTTGTTAAATACATTGCAAAAACTCTAATACACCCTTGTACCATAGGTACAATATCGAATATAACGTTCCTACTTGTAAAAATCAAAAACCGAGTAAACCGAGTGGTTTACCTTGTTCAGATGTTGCGTTAACGCCGTCGTGAGCTTTGCATTTTTGCGTCTCCCTTGTGTTGCGCGATTCTTCTTCATAAAGCTCGTTTCCTTGTGGCAATGTATACTCCATTGCACTGCTCCCCCTCTCTTTCTATGCATTTGATTTCGTATATTACGTAGTGTTTCTCTATAAATATTTTGTGTTTCGTGTTTGTGTTTTTGTGTGTTATTATGTGATCTATAAGCATATCTTAGATGTTTCGAACTTTCCTCTGGCATAATTTTAGCAATCGTCGATCTGTTTTCTATGTAAGGTATTTTCCGTCATCAGCGTTTTTCGTTTGCTGATCTGGATTGTTTACAATACAACATTGAGGATAAATCAAAGATTGTTTGACACAGAAATCTGCGAAACGGAGTCATTTGGTGTCGCTTGATGAACAAGCTGCGTCCTGGTACACTTGCCAACCAGCTGATCGAGTCAATGCCTGAAACAACTGGCGAAATCTGGCACAACTATATACTTCCAGAGACCGCCCTTAAGGTATCCGATCTGCCTTGGATCTGCCAGTACAAATATTTGATTGTGGGCCGTCAGTGGGAGCTGTTCTGGATGGCCAAATAATTTGCACGCATGATGAGAATCACCAGTGCCAGCTGCTTCAAGTTCGCCTATCCGGATGTGAAATCGCGGTAACACAAGATATATATGGTCAGCCCTGTGCGCCCCCAGGCTTCAAACTTGATCTCGGGGCCATCTTTCACATTGTCAAGAAGTTAGAGCAAGCACTGCGTTGGAAAATTCCTGCCCGAGAGAAGGGGAAAGATGTTCTGCCCACGTAGCCAACGCCATTCATGCTGACGGCCGAGCCCCAACTGAAGAAGTACATCGGAATGCTGATTGACCAAAATCGGGACATTATGAATTGGGAGAAAAAGCGGGAAGAAAGAAGCAGGCGAAGGAGCTGCACATGGCACGGGAGAAGAAAAATTAGATGCAAGAGAACACGCTAGAGACGACTGTATGGACGGCGAAAAAGGAATACTTGAAAAAGAGGGAAGAAAGAGAACATCGGAGCAGAAGCCAAATGAGGATCGGCAGCAGTTCAAGAACTCGAAGGAGCTTAACGAAGACTTTGGTGATTTCAATCGCATTTCCCTGGACCTATCGATGACCATGCCACAAATGCTGGAGTGCACCTTTGGTGATTCTTTGGTAGAGATTTCCCATTTAGAAAAACGAGAAAGGAAATAAGATTTAAACGTCTTCGTTTTTTTCAAAATTCCACTTTTTCCTAATGATTATGACTGTATTAAGATGTTCAATATTATGTTATATATATTACTTCAACAGGCAATGCATTTCGACTTTTAAAAGATGTTTACATACATTAACTTTAAAATTATTTTTTCTACTGTTTATTTCTTCTAGAATTTAACTGATTGCTACAAAACTTTGGCTATTCGTTAATGGTAGTCCCATTTTTAGTGCGCATGCGGTTGCTTGAGTTTTCATCTTTACGGTTGTTTAAAGTTGTAAACAATGTATTATTTCAAATTTAAAATTCTAGTATACAAGAACATGCAAACATCATGATCAAAAATATCGCTACTCAGTATATGTAATAAAACAGTAATCAATGTATCGATAGGGGCTCACGCTATCGATAGGGGCTCACGCTATCGATACATTGAATGCCCATCTTTAGCTTCTAAGACCGCGAAAAAAAGACGCCAGTTAATATATATTAATTTATACTATATACTCGAAATAAAGAAGCATTGTTTACAAAGTGTTAGAAGTACAATAAGCTCTTCGGAGCTATGTTCTAAATTAAACTAATAATCTCTTGCCTTGTAACGGAGATGGAAATCAAAAGTATAAAAGACCGCATGAAATTTCGCAAGCTGAAGTACAAAGCGCAGTTCAGAAAAGTAAAGCAAACGATCGAGTGCCATAACAATTTCTAAAGAACGCAACATACGAGCTACATATACACACCTACAGTCGCATATTTGTGGATAGCGCAGCGCCAGATAGTTTCAAAAGAAACATCGTATATACGATCTTAAAAAATGGAGATCCAAAAGATGCAAGCAACTGCACGACAATATCAATTATAAACAGCATCCAAAAAGTATTCGCAACTTGAAATTCTAACTGCATGGGGAAGCCATCATGGGACACTCAGCGTATATCAGGCCGGATTCCGAAAAGAATATTCCACAATCGACTGCATATTTATTCTCACGTCTGTAGCATCAGAATACTACCAGAAACAAAAGAAAATATATGTGGAAGCATAAGTAGTTTGAATATGTGGCGTGTGTAAATATATGTGAGAATTGTATTGAGTTTGTGTTAGTGCGTATTTGGGTATTTCACCAGAATCGCAAGTACATTGCGATATTGCATCAGCCTATTTATGTGTCTGTTTTGTTGTCTGCTTTACTATGTAGCTTAGGAAAGTCCCGTTTTGGCGGGGTGACAGCGTTTGTAGCTGTCGCCGAGTGTGGTTCGGTAGAGACGCACGAGAAAAAGGGAAGACACAAAGTTAGTTGTGTTTCGGATCCCGGTGCGACCGAAACTCGCTGCGCCTAAAACGATGGAAACGAATAATGAAAATAATGACGCTGCAACATATATATGAACTTTTTGGGTTAGCGGGCTTAAGGTCGTAAGTGAGCAAAAGAAACGTTGGATTTTGTCTTCTCGGCAGCCATTGAAATTCTTTAGGATCCCGTCGGATTCCGTGATTTCGGCCGCATCTCACTGTATTTGACAACAGCACAAAATTGATAACAAGCTTGGGGCTTGACTTAACAGACGTTTTACGACCTGCTCGGGTCAGTCATCAGAAGTCTTCCAAGCTCAACAACACCGTATCATGTCGGGCTATCTAATCATTAGAAAACTTTTACCCAATGTGTACTCCAATTGTGAAACGAATTAAAAAACGGTAACCGGCATAAAACAGCTTGGTCTCTGTATCTCTATGCTGCACAATCTGTTGTTGGTGGCTAAATGCCTTCATAATTGCATACTTTTAGGGTGCGTATACTAGAGGTCACTAAAACTAAATTTCGAAAATATACATTTAATATATGTATATGTTTTTTATTGATTTCGAAGCCGTTCCTTATACTACAAGTGATAAAAAGCTTATTCGCGGAAAACCTTATGGTCGTGTGGGATGTGGAAACCTTGTCGGACTGGCTGGAAACCAACACTTTAGTAAACACACAAAACAACACACTCTAAGGCCTCTGGTATTCTCCTTATTTTTAGATGATAACACTGAAATTCTGCCAGGTGAAGTAGCTTGGGGAATACAAATTATCAAGGTGTTGATGTAAGCAGACGATATGATGATGATCTCAGACCTGAAAATATTGCACCCACACCTACTGCTCAGCCTGGAACTTGCAAGTAAATCTGGAGAAAAATAATGTGTGCAAAGGACAAAAGAGGATGACAAGCTAGAAACGAAAAGTGGAACTTATTCGGAGCAAATATGGAGGTAGTCAAGGAATATACATGTAGGATACAAAAGGCAATATCATACATGATGTGGTCATCGTTCTGATCGTATAGACAAACCCTTTACTCTGCTTCTTATTCGAACATATGAGACAGCACCATTGGCTTTTCCTTGAGTGCAAGTGCTCTCAATGTTGAGCATCTATCAATAGCATCTATCAATAGACTTCAGCGCTAATGATTCAACACATAATTAATAGTCACACATTGTACTTAAAGCCATCGTATTAAGCTTAACATGCTTAAAAAATATAAGTGTTACTTGGAAAATAAACGCAGTTCACATTAAGCACGAAGGAAGGCTATTCGCATTGTAAATATATAACCGATGTAGATACAAAACGAATTTGTTTTGATTTGGATGGAAAACAGAAAAGTTATGCTCCTAAATATTCATTCCCGAACATTCGGTTATATTGTAACTATATGACGTAGTTTTCCGATCTTAATCAAATCAGGCTAGCGGACGTGTGGCCCCCTTAAATGCATATAATTCGAGTGGATTGGATTTTAATGAAAAAAAGAGAGACTGCCTATGGCTCCTATCTTTAGGACCAAAGCTTGGACTACCCACTAACAATGACAACGTATCCGCAATACATATTGTAGCAGACATGGAACAAGGAAATCAAACAATCAATGACGATAAGCAAACGAGACAAGAGGCACAACAAGAGGCAGCCTAGCATCCAGAATCAACAACTTTAGAAACACAAGAAGGGCAAGCCAGATGGACAAATTTATATTAAACGTTGAGAGAAATACAGAAACGCATCCTTTAGACCAATTGCGTCATCAACTAATGCTCCATGTACCTCTGACATATACAACATATAAAACTCATTCCAACTAAAATCACGGCTACAAAATATGAAAGTAGACATTGAAGAACTTTTCGTCTCGTTCGATGTAGTGTATCTGTTTACAAATATACTTATTAACTTAGCCATCCAACACACAAACATTCCGAGACAAAAATTTAAAGAAATTCTCGACTTTATACTTAATGATAACAACTACCTGATAATATGATAACACACTGTATTGCCAAATATTTGGAATGCCAATGGCCAATCCTCTCTTCCCGACAATTGCTTGTATTATAATGGACAAAATACTGCACAATTCAATAACAGGAAAAAACATACACATAAAAAGTATGTCAAAATATGTTGATGACATATTCTTCGTATTAAAAGCTGGAGACGTTGCGTCGCGCTTACGCCAAATAGTTTTTTCTATTCTGCTTTAAGAGCTGCATTCGCTTGTGTGCTAAAAATAGCACATATCGCAACAGCATTCTCTGGCCTTAGGGCAAGACAATCCCCTCACCACGCGCACAGTTGGAAAAAAGGGGCAACAAATTTTTCGCGTTGCCTTCGCTCTGTCTTTGCTCTTTTCCTTGGACATTTAACAAATAATTCTTGATGCTGGGCAATCGCAAATTTGAAATAAACAAATATTGTGAATTGCCCAAAAATGGAAGGAGACTCATCTGTTCATTCCCAGCTTAGTGGCAAGCTGTCTCCGAATGAACAAATGCGGAAATTCGCTGGTACACCTGCAGAGTTGCATGCCAGTCTAGCCAAAGATGTGCAAAAATCAATTGGAACCAATAGTAACTTGATCGCTGCGTCTACAAGCACTATTAATACGAGCAGATTAACTTTTCTAATGGAAGCTGCCAATCAACTTGCTAAGTAGCCCCCACCCCAAGTGGCAGCATATGTTTCTTAGCAAACACCGCTGAAGTTTTTAGCTCTACCTTAGCCAAAAAATTATCCCAAGCAATTATGGCAATGAGCAGCAGAAAAGCATAATGCCTAAGCCTCCAGCTATCTGTGTGCTGCAAGTAAACAAAATGGGCAAATTCGAAGAGGCAGTCAATTCTGTAATTACAGCAGATAGGTATGACATTCGCACATCGAGGTTTGAAGTCTCGCGTATATATACAGAAGATTCTAAGTATTTCGAGCAGTTGTTGAAGTGCTGACCAAACAAAATTGTGAATTTGGGCACCATCTGTTAAGAGAGATTAGCTATACGAGATATTCATCCAAATGTACCAAACCAGTCAATCTACTAGTCAAGAACATATATTGCCCCAGAAAACCAGACTGGCGTAATATTGAAATCAATGAAAATGACGATGAAGAAATAAATAATATAAAAACAAGACAGAACACGCTTTACGTAAGCCTTAAGAAGACACCAAATGTTGTAGAGGCACTTAATATTACTCAAATTGGTAGGCACAGAGTTACTGTGATGAAGGCAAAGCCAAGCAAGGTTGGTGCAATGCTTGTATGTCAAGATTTCGGGCATACGAGAAATTACTGCCTTAAAAGGCCAGTTTGTGGTAAATGCTCAGGCGACCACTATACTGGATCGAAATCGTGTGAACTTAGTCATAGTGATAAATCTATATCTGCCAACTGTGGCGATGGTCACTTATCCAGCTATAAAAGTTCATCAGCCAGCTGCAAGACTACCGGAAAATGGACTGCCAACCAGTAACAAAAAAAAAAAACATTCTCCAATCAAAGCACAAGTCATTTCGAATGCTAATGTTAGGAGTAGCTTTTCCTACGCAGACATGATAAAATCACGTGGAGAGGAAAACAACATTAAAGTGAACATAATGCAGGATTGCTTCCGGTTTTTCGATGGTGCTTGTTGGCGCGTGTGGTCGCACCTTATACATTCCGGAGGCAAGCTCCCACTTCGAGCAACAATCCAGTGAAAACACTTTTTAGTTTTCGCTGTTCGTTATAATAGCTGAAATCTGTATTTAATTTGGTTTACATGCTGTTTGTAGTGTAGCTTACTTATCTACTTACAGCCAATGGCATGCAGTATGGCATACAATCCTTGGCCTCACCCACGCAGCTACAACAAAAACAGCAACTTCAGCAGCAACATTAACAACAGCAGCACCAGCAACATCATCAGCAGCAACATCATTATCAAAACAACTCCACAAGCAGCAGTCCTGGTCCAATGGGTTTGCTGCAGCACGCCAATGCTTCCTCTGCCGCCACACACACTGATCTCAAGACATTAACGTGGCAAGCCAGCAGCATAAGGTAATAGCGTCCAGCTGCAGACTGGAATCTGTATATTTGCAAATTAGTGTGAGTGAGACGCACCATTCGCTCTGACATTCAAAAGATGAGCAGCGCAAGAAATTAGCAACTACCGTTGCACTTTCAAATGCAGTGCACGGTCAGTTCAGGAGTTTATTTGCGCCGCAATAGTGCTGAAGGTCAAATTCTTCGGTAGCAAATTTAAAATATTGGAAAAGCTATAAATGACTTAAATAGCAGAATGGACCAAATGTTTAAACTCATACATGATACGATCGAGGCAATCAAAGGCTCTTGTGACCTGGCCCAGAAGCTTATTTCAAAATGATTAACCTACAATGAAAAATCGTATCAAAATCAAAAACATTGTAGAGCTTGGATTTTTTCTTAGTACAAATGCAATTAATGTAATATTAATAATTGAGACACATATGTGTCCTGGACTGAGAGCATATTTATCAGGTTACGACCAATATTACGCTAATCATCCCAGTGAAACCTCGAAAGATGCTCATGCTCAGAATGAACCTATGTCATTCCAAGAGGCCATCGTCAGCAGCACATGTGAAATCCTTGCTACTGGCGAGCCAACGTTTTTTTCATAGAACACTCGGCAAACACCCTCTGCCCTGGACTTTTTTTTATTATCAATGGCATCGCGTTAAATTAGCTTTCAGTTGAAATTAAGTATGAGCACTCTTCAGATCACCAGCCAATTATAGCAACAATACATTATGCTCCACAATTTAAAGCCAATAAGCCATGTATTCTCCCACGTGGCTCTTGTGTCGAAATTTCTAAAGCTGAACTGGATAGAAGAATCAACCTTAACACGGAAATAAAGTGCCCAAATGATATAGAAGATGCAATCTCAATCTTTATAAGAAAAATATTAATGTCTGCATTTTACGCTACTCTGGTAAATCAATGCTCACCAAGTCAACGTTGACAAGCTATTCTTCCCCCAAGTGCCGATGCCCTCTTATGACTGAAAAGAAGAGTGAGAAAAGAATATGCAAGAACGGGTGATGGAAGCCAACAAGTCGTTTTAAAAGAATTGGTGTTACTCCAGTGTTAAGCCATTTAATCTATCATCTGCGGTTATGCGAAGGGCTTTTGAGCTACGATTTGACATGCCGTTTCAAATGGCCCTGCCAGCAAAGCCAGTCATACTGCAAGAGGTGGCGCAGCAAATGAAGAAGCTGAAAGTCCAAAAATGTCCTGGTGAGGATCTTCTGGATAACAGGACTTTAAAACTTCTCCCCAAAACAGCCTTGCTGTTTATAGTTCTGCTGCTCAATAGCATACTTAGGATAGGACACTTCCCAACCAACTCAAAAACTGCACTGAAACCAAAAGCACAGAAAAAACACACGGAAGTCGATGGATACAGGAAAAATGAAGGAAAGAGTGATCCTCAACCGTGTTCTGCAGCTGGAACCCGTCATTCAAAGAATTCCAAAGTGGCAGTTTGGATTTAGGCAAGGTCACGGCACGCCTGAACAAATTCATCGTGTGGTTTACTTTGCCCTAGAAGCAATGAAGCAAAAAATGTATTCAGTAGCATGGTCACCATTTAAAAATCCATTTTAAGTCACATATGGAAATATGCACTACAAATTTACGGCATTGCGGTTATTAAATTGAAATAAAATTAGGGTTGTTCAATCAAAAATTGTAAGCCGAAAATGTAACGCATCATGGTTCATTCGAAAGAGATCTAAAGGTAGGTTGCTAAAGTTGTGCTCTCATATAAAATGTTTTTTAACTTTTTTGCCTACAGTTAGTATCCGGTCTTAATGTCATTTAGCAGATCGCTTATGCATATACAATCCGAGTTTCGGTAGGTTAATGAGTTAAAATTTGTCAAGACTCGTCGGGTACACATATTGGAGTGTGTTGCATACGAAGGACCGGGTATCTGGGGAAGACCGGAAAACTAGGTGTAGTAGAGTGTAGCGCATTAAAATGAATGTGGCAAACGCCGGAGGATTATATATATCATAATTAGATAACGAATTTCTGAGTGTTGTAATCATCGTCAGCTTGTCAAAAATCTGAATAAATAATACTTCTTCTAATAATACTTCTCTTTACATCAGAGACTACATCTACATAAGCAAACGACTATCGCATCAAATCTTGTTTGGCAATTATAATTGATAATTATTACACATAAATGCAGGAACATGCAATACAAAGGAAATACGGTCTCCGCAATCAGGCAGAGTTCGCAAATTCATACAATGAGGCAGTCAGTTATCTTAGAGTGAAATTCATTATGGGCTTTCTGAATGCATCCATGCAAAGCAGCTGGTGGCCGGTTACTGCTTGCGCCACCGGATGATAAGTTATCTAACTTTTGGTAGCCACTCGTCCTCACCCAACTTTCTATTGTGAATTTCAGCAACAACTACATTCTGGTGGCTGCAAATGCTGCCACCATATTTGGTAAGTAGACTCCTCTTCGTCATTCACAAAAACAACAATATCTCAGAAACTATAAGTCACCAAATTTGGTATGTAGACTCCCCTTGTAAAGCGTCAGGTGGTTTTTTTCAAAATTTTGCCACGCCCCTCCCCGCCCCTGCAAATCGATAAAACCTTATATCTCCCACACTTCTTAATGCATTTTGTTGACACTCGGTTTGTATAAGTATATATATTCTTTATCAGCATGACAACGAGAATCGAGATAACCATGTCCGTCTGTCCGTCCGTCCGTCAGTTTCAACACAAGGATATCAAAGTCTTAAAAGTCTTTTAGCGATTTTCATCTAGATCGGACAACTATGTCATATAGCTCCCATATAACCGATAGTTCCGGAATGAACACTTAGGTGCATAACTTCTCTGTTGTTCATCCAAACCCAACCAAATTCCGGTTGTATCCATTTGAGGAGACGCTACGTCCGCTGGAAAGATCTGATCATGATCGGTCAGCTAAATCATATAGCTACCATATAACCGATCAAACCAAATTCTATTTGTATCCACTTGAGCAGGACTGACGTCCGCAGGCCTGATCTGATCAAGATCAGACAACTATATCATATGGCTATCATATAACCGATTTTTCCGGAATGAACACTTAGTAACATAACCTTTCTGTTTTTCTTTAAAATCAAAAGAAATTCGTCTTATATCCTTTGTATCCACTGTAGCCACACGCCCACCGACCAGATTTGATATAAGTCGGTTATGTATTTACAATGTGAATGGTATATAAGCTTCGGCAAGCCGAAGCTAGCCTTAATTTCTGGTTGTTATTAAATTAATATCCTTTGGCTTAGAATGTTTTGACATCTGACCAGTGTACTAAGTGCATCGAGTCCAACAGGTTACTAGACTGCTTCTTTCTATAGTTTAACCTGCATCCCCATATGCCTTGTCCTGCTTTCAATTACCTTATATTTTGCTTATTTGAAATTCATGCGATTTTGAGGCATATTATTAGGCCTGGACATGCCGGGACATACCTGGACATGGTTCTGATATGTTACAATATCATTTGATATAAATTGTATTTCGGCAAATGCAAAGCATTCACATTCCTATTTGAGTTTGAATTTAAATTTTAAATTTGAGCTTGCGTTGAAATGCATGGAACGCACATTGTAATGTTAAGCGCCCCATTATTCATCAACCATATATAAAATAAGCGCCCCATTCATCAACCATATATAAAATAAATTAGATAAATATTATATAATCAAAATTAAATGAAACACGCTTTTACACTCATACATATTCGTACTGTATGTACTGCACCATCTGTATAAATTTGACTTAAACATTTTGTGATATGAAACCAATGAAGTCAAGACCACTGCAAGCCTAGCCAAGCCAAGCCAAGACATGGTAAGCCTAAGCCAATCCAAGTACTTAATAAGTTACGACAACAGAACCACCAAATTGTTAGCTGCAAACTTAGCCCCCTCTATCCTCTTTACCCCTGTAGCACCCCATCCGCCTCTTTCGCTCGGCTGTGTAACTCGACAACAAATTACATGGCAAGTGTAATTAGTTAGTTCAAAATGCTAATCACCGCATGACTCTCATTGTCTCTGAAACAATTGGAAACAGGCGGCTCCTTGCTGCCACAAATGCCTGCTGTCGCTCCTCGCTACCCAGTCAACATTCTAAACGGCTGGCAATCACATTACGCGTATCCAAAATCCACGTTCGGAGTGCGGACTGTCTGGTCCGAGCTGTTAGTCATGTCTGTCAGCGTTACCCAACGCCTAATGGAGATAGAGATGGCAGCTGATACTGGAGCTGCTTTACATTAGACGGTTATGTATATGGGTTGTCGTTGCTTACAAGCTGTTAACATCAGATTCCCGTTAACTACTCTTAATAAATGTCATTGACAAATAGTTTCGTTCCTTATGATTCCTTTTTAACATACCCAAAGCGCAAGCAAAATTAAATTACAAATTTGACATAAAATACTTCAATGAAAATAAGCATTTAGAGGATTTTTATTTCATGAATGGGCGTGGCTTGGGTTCGATTTATTGTCCTTATAGGAGAGTATGGGAAGCTGTTCTTTTAGGGAATAAATCTGACATCTCCCTTCTAACTCTCTTGTTTCTCATTTCTTTGTCGTCTTCTTCTACTTGTTCTCCCTCGATCTATATGACTTTTCTTTGGGTTCTTCCCCTTGTCTTATTTGTCTTCCTCTTTCAGTTATTCGTCTTCTCTTTATATTCTCTCTGCCTATACAGTGTCATTATACTCGTAATCTAGTAGAGTAATTGAGTATATTATATTCGTGCAAACGTATATAACAGGCAAAAGCAAGCGTCTAAGACCCCATAAGTATATATTCTTGATCGGCATCAACAGCCGAGTCGATCTAGCCATGTCCGTCTGTCCGTCTGTCCGTCTGTATGAACAAATAGATCTCGGAGACGATAGAGAGACCCAATTTGGTGAAAGAAAGATACAGCATTTTGCCAGAACATACCCTTAATAATGTTGTCGCTAGCAAACATGTCTTGTAAACATATTGCAATATGCTGCTGCGAAGAGCAATTTTAGCCAGAAACTGCGATGCGACAGAGTTTTCTGTGGAATCTCTTTTCCATTTTAGTTACATTTTACATTTGATGGTAACTTAATAGAATTGTATTAACAGTTTCGTGTTTGTCCACAAAAAGTGGTCTGAGTATTTTATAGTTCGAGTTCGACTATTGCGTTCTTTCATTTGTTATCTCAGATTTGAAAATTGAATTATTTTATAATATTAACATACCCGGACCGTGTGCGTGTGCTATTAAAAATAAAAGCAAAACAAATATTTTTGTAATGGAAAACGATATTCCAGGTATTTAAAATTACAGTTTCATTTTCCTTTTTGTAAAAGCTGAAAGCGTTTTGTCCAATGGTGCGCAAAGCGTTGCAAAACTTGTAAATGACAACTTATAAACCAAAGTGTGCAGATTCATTGTTAATTTATTTACTTGTACCCGGAGTTGCTCCGTTTCAAAATCTCGTGTTTGTTGCAGCAAATTTCGTGTTCGGCCATTCACGGATTATTGACATTTATAGCATCAACAGAAGCTCACAGTCGCTATTATACAGCTTATATTGATTTACATTAAATTGAAAAACACAAATGAACATCATGTTAATTTCCAAAGGAGCTAAAGCCTTTCTCAATTATATTAATAAACACATGCTAATTGCAATCGAACTCTTGCTTGATTAAACAAAAACAACACTCGATTTTGATAGTTTCTGTTATGATTTTTTAAATATATCATGTTTTGAGACCCAAACAAAGGCGGTAAAATTGAAAATGGTAACGATAGATAAAAACTTAGCGGCAGAGCTTTCAGAAGAGAATAATAACTTGAAGACTTTATCCTACTGAGGTTCACTCCGAAACAACCGGTTCTATGAGGGATTGATGGATTTTCTTTGATTTTACCACATTTATGAGTTTGTGCATACAATTTTTTTTTGGTTTTTCATGTTTATAAGGTTTTACAGTTCAATCGCTCAATTCCCATCTTATAGCCTGGCTTGATCATGGGCTACCATTTAGGCAAATTATATTAGGAATAATTATATTATATTAGGAATAACTCATTTAGTAACTGAATACTCTCTGGGGCTGTGTTGCATGAATAATTTGAAAACATCTCTCTTGGTTATTTAAACTTATTAGTTCATTCGTCACAATTAACTATTACAATGCTCCAACTGTATTAAGCAACAGTTAAGATGGCAAACATTGAAAAATTGGAGCTTGGCAGACCTTACAGACTATTTGAAGCTAGCCACGATCTCTCATCGGGAGTCTTGCTATTCAGTAACTCCATCGTATGGCTGGCTACCTGATCACTTCAAATTCATTATCAACTGAGAATTATAAGCTGTGAAGAGACTAAAAAAACTGCGAACAAAAGGCTGCTTTGGTGATGTCGTTCCTGTTGTCAAGTACAGTTCGACGGGGTGTTGCCTGGTGCCTGATACTTGAGCTTGCCAGCTGGTAATTTATGCGCAACGCTTTGCATTGTTAGTGCCCATGGCTACATCAACAACAACAGAGGTAAGATCATCAACTAAGTAATCTCAATATGATTGTTTTCATTAATATTTAAGTATCTCAAGTGGTCAACAATTGAAGCAGATCATGCTGGGTGTGTGTATATGCATTGGTATATGTGTTGGTCTGGCTGTTGATCTGGCTGTTTGTATGTCTGAGCCTTACACTTACCCTGATATGTTTACGTAAGGGTTGCCAACCTCTGGATTGATTGGCTCAAGTGAAAATTAGGCTACATTTTTACACATTGAGCCAAACAATGAATGAATATGACATCAGATATCGTAAACATTTGTAAGAACTTGCAGAGAAAACGTTCGCTGAGAAACTGCTTCAAATAAAAATTTACCCGCCGACTCTCCGATTCTAGGGATCAGCCGATTGGGCCATAATCCTCTGACCATCTTCTCCCACCTCCGCTTCCATGTTGCCAACGTCAGCGCCATCATCGCTCCTGTCGCTTTCTCTTCAGTTCCTCGACCATTACTCGACACTCGCTCTCTGACTTTCGCTCAAGACGGTTGCTGTTTTTGTACTTATTGTGCTAATTTTTTTGCGTTCGTGTATAAAATTTTAAGTTGTGTCCAAGTTTTCTTTTATTTTTTTTATTGTGCTTAATTTCGGTTTCAGTTTTAATGTAACCCTTTAAGTGCACTTGATTAATCTGCTTTAAATTGTCTTTTATTTTCTTTATTTTATTATTGTGAAAATAAAACCAAAAGCTGAGCTATAAGCATAAGCACACAAGTGCGTTCTGTATCGATGTTTCTGCGTTTGCTTTTGCTCTGCCTGTAAGCTTATGCTATTTTTAGACTCTCAGTCTTGCTAGTCATATTTTGTTATTGTTTTGCATTTTCGTTTGCGTTGTTTCGTTTGTAAACCGTTACATTGCTGCCAGCTGCCACCCAGTGAGAAACTTTATAGTTTGCTTGCTATTGTGTCGTCCGTTTACTGATACTAGCTACCCAGTGAGAAATATAAAATTTGTATCATTCCCATGGTTCTCTCAATTAAAATGGCTGACTGCTACAAAAAAGTTGGCCTTTCAAGGGCGATTCTTCCGAGCCTATGTTTCCTTGTTGGCTTTGTCGTAACACCATTCATTTCAATTTTACAATAATCATGGTTTGAAATTTACATGCGAGTTGTGTCGACCTGCTGAAGCCGAATTGCGTTCGTCCTTACAGAACGCAAAGGAAGGCTTTAATGCTCTCCACGTTGGCTTTAAGCAATTAAATATGTCATTCTCGACGCTCGCATCTTTTAATATGGAGTCTTTTAAGCTGAAGAAAGTAAATGATCTGGGTAGATCTGGTCTGGATAAGGCTCTATCCACCCTGTCGTTTTAGAGCCAAAAACTCCTGAGCCAACTACCCAATATTCTATTTTTTGAACTCTTAGTCCGATTGATAGTTCCAGTCTCCAGCCCGTACAGTGGCTGCCTAATACGGATGCTTAAATGGAGATGGGCCCTTCTGCTGTGGCAGAAGCATACCTAGTGCTATGCCTGCCCTGCCACGACCTCTTATCGGCGTTCCAAAGGCGAAGATGGTATTTATTTCTACGCAAGCCGTAGATTTTACATCAGAAGCTGTTCCCGCTTATGTCCAGGCCAAAACTAGTTCACATAGTTACAAGATTGAGGTAGAAAAGTTCAGGTTTAATGCTACACACAAGATAGGTGTTCTGGCTATTTTGACACAATCTATTTTGACACGACTATTTTGACACAATCTGTCAAAAAAGTTTCTCTCTTGAGCACCTAGTCGTGAAAGAGCTTAAGGCCAGAACTAGAAATCGGATACAGATTAGACTCCCTGATGCCTATAGTCACTCCGCTATTGTTTCCTGAATACCCGTTTCACCCATCATTACACGTTACTATGGATATTTCTAGTCCTGCGGTACCTGCATCTTCCAACTTGTCAGCTAGAGCATATTCATTAAAAAATGCTAATTCCGTTAGTCTGAACGAAGTCATCCTTCAAGCCGACTGGTTATATTTTTACACTTGTAAGCATATGGACAGTGGACGGTAGCTTTTTTTACAAAATTCTTCATTCTATTTTTAAGAATTTTGTTCCGCTCAGTAGCCCTATTACGCTTAATTAGTCACCTTGGCTTACTCCACAGTTGTTTAATTTAAAAAATATTAAATCTAGACTCTTTTGGAAGTTCAAGATCTCGGACAGGTCGACAGACTATTCGCGTTATAGTGCTGCTTGCTTAAGATTCACATTCATTAATTTTGAGTGCTATAAAACATATTTGTATCGCTGTATTCTCTAATTTCCTCAGGTCCCTAAGCTATTTTCTTGCCAATATGATTGCAGAGTTCTCTCAAACAACTTTATCTTTTCTTAAGTATCGGTCCGATCAGATATATCCTTATAGCTTTCACAGGTCTAATAACATCCCACCTCTCCTAGTTACTGAAAGCTTATTGCTTAATGAACTTAAGTATATCAAGCTTAACGTTTTTCGTGGTCCTGATGACGTTCCGGGCTGTATACTCAGATTCTACGCTGATGCGCTTTGTAAGCCGATTTGGAAACTTTTTGATCTATCATTGAATTCTTCGTTCTTCTGTCTGAAAGGAGTCGTTTATTATTCCTCTAATAAAATAAAAAGAATAAAATGCCAACTGACGTCATTCACACTGACTTTCATTTGACTCGGTAAATCACTGTTTGCTTATTCATAAGTTGGATATCCTTGGCTTCCCATTTCATCTTCTTAAGTGGATTTCCGACTACCCTAATCCCAGAACTCTGAAAGCCCCTTAGTGTTACATCAGGGGTACCGCAGGGTAGCCACCTCGGTCCCCTTATCTTCACCTTATTTATTAACGAACTGCCTCAGGTTCCATCCCATTTTCGTGTACTTATGTATGCCGACGACATTGAGCTTTGTTTCAACGACTCTTCCTCCTTGATTCTTTATAATCGTGGTGTCAGGTCAACTTACTAAATCATAACTCTTCTAAATGCAAAGTTATGTCGTTTTGTCGTAGCACACAGCTTCAGACATTGTACTTTCCCCTTGATCGGATTTGATGATCCTAATCCAACTAAATTACTGTCTACTTCTCTGGTTCGAACTATTTTGGAGTACGCATCGTGTGTTTGGTGTCCACAATATAGGAATCAACAGGACCACATTGAGTCTGTTTAAAAGAAATTGTTACTGTTTGCTCTCCTTGGGTTGAATTGGGATCCAAATAGCCCCCTCCGTTCATTTTCAAGTAGTAGCAGAAGCCTACATCTTAAATCTTTTGAAAATCGTAGAATTATTATAAACGTTATCTTTATACATAAGATGATTAATGATAAAATTGACTCGCCGACATTAGTAAGCCAAATTAGTTTTTGTGTTCCTGGTAGAACTACTAGAATTTATGTTCCTATTTATCTTCAGCACTGTAATTTAAACTATCTAATGAATTAACCTTTTCATGTCCTTTGTTCTAACTACAATAGTCTCTTTAACTTCATCTCTATTAATAACTTCCTTTACTCAAATAAAACATCTATACTAACGCATCTAGCTAGTAGATACAATTTATACAAACATACAAAGCCATACAATTTTTAACAGCTGATATTACACACGTGTTACTTGCTTTCTCGTTTGAGTCACTTTTCTTTAATGAGCACTCTTTAGCAATATGCCCGAAATTGGTACAAGTGACGCACTTTTTGCCTTTCGATTTATTTTCACATCTATCTGATATATGGTTTTTTATTTGGGCTGTTATCTTACTTAGTAGACACATCTTTGTTTCTATTTTTGTCATTTCTTTAAAGTCTCTAAAGTCCTTTGCGTTATACACAATTGATTTGTTTACACTTAAATCATGAATTCTATCTATTACATACTGCATTATTGC
Organism: Hirtodrosophila duncani; assembly: GCA_037043425.1. Classification (NCBI taxonomy): domain Eukaryota; kingdom Metazoa; phylum Arthropoda; class Insecta; order Diptera; family Drosophilidae; genus Hirtodrosophila; species Hirtodrosophila duncani. The sequence continues at coordinate 343,826 of JBAMBM010000807.1, forward strand.
AATGTTTTGAATATTTCTACATGAAGCTATTTCTTTCATTTTTAATTAGTATTCTTGAGCACTTTCCTTTTTCTTCATTTTTCTTTCAGCCATTAGTGCATTGATGTATGCAATTGGACACTGGTTTATTTAATAAGATTATAAGTTAAGATATGTAGGATATTAAGTAGGATTCATAATTGAATAAGAATGTATTTCGTCGTCGCGTCGTTTTTTGCTTTGACTTGAACGTCGTCTCTTAGCGCAGCACGTCTAAACTCGAGTAACCGTCGATTATAACTCCCTTTCTTCTTGTGTCGTCAATTTCGTCAACCTCTCGTCGTCTTTTGCGCTGATCACGCCATCGGTAGTTATTTGTGATGGACTAATCTAACAGAGTTGAGAGACCAATCACACATGTATATTAATTTTCTCATGAAGTTTGCAACGCACAGAAGGAAGTATTTCCGACCATATAAAGTGTATATATTATTGATCAGCATGATGTGATAATTCGACATGGCTATGTCCGATCGTCTATCTGATTAAACTCGAAATCTCTGAAGTCTTAAGAGCTACATAGCTGATTTTATTCTTTTGTGTGCATTCTGGTTAAGTTTAAGATTCATTCTGGTCAGACAACTGATTGTTGCGGAATGAAAACTAAGTAGCATAACTTTTCTGCTTTTTCATCCAAATCAAAAAAAATTCGGTTTGCACCCATTTGAGGAGGACCCATGTCCGCTGACCAGATCTGCTGGAATAATGCCGCGAATCGTATTTTTTCGAACGGGCTCCTTTTTGAGGCAAAGGTCAAAGATTTTATTGGCGAACTCAGATATGTGGTCGGAACTCGATTGCAAATAAGGCCATTTTATTTAGTTGAAAGCCATTTTAAATTTATTCATGCATTTGTTATAACTAGCTAACATATTTATATTGAAATGAAAGTTAGCTTGAGTTCGTACTTCAATAGAACAAGTTTTACCTTTCAACGAATTCAATATTAAAAAAAAAACCTTTAATATTTCTTGTAGCAAAAACTTCAAACGCATGTAAATATGTTTGTAACTGAGCGCAGATATAAAAGACACTTAAAGGCATTGGCTGTACATGCAAGTGTTTGATGCGATGGAGAGACAGACAGCTGGCGAAAATATGCATGACTTTAAGGTCGCATAAATTTACCTTTGTAATTACAACATAATCCAAGACTTACTCAAACATCAGGGTCGATATCCCGACCCAGGTGAACATAACCTCCAAATGGGGGGATCTATACGTCAGCGGGCTCCGCTCTGCAAGATGGGCACAAGTTAGCTTCGGCTTGTCGAAGCTTATATACCATTCACATTATAAATATATAACTGATCTACATAAAAACTGGTCGGTGGTCGTGGGGCTACAGTGGGTACAGTGGATACAAGACGAATTGGTTTTAATATGGATGAAAAACAGAAAAGTTATGTTCCTAAGTGTTCATTCCGGCACAATCGGTTATATGGTAGCTATATGATATAGTTGTCCGATCTGGATAAAACTGGAACTTCACCAGCGTGCAAACACAGGAAGCATCTGGTAAAAATTTCGGCTCTGTAGCTTTTATGGCGTCTGAGATTTTTGTATTAAAACAGACGGGCATGGTTATATCAAGTGCCCCTCTCATGCTGATCAAGAATATATATATTTTGTATAGTCGGAAACGTTTCCTACTGTGCGTTGCAAACTTCCTGACAAAATAAGTATAGCATTTTGTGTATGGTATAAAAATTATGAAATTTACACTTGGAAACGCTGATTTATGGGTGCGCTGTTTAAGTCAGCTGACCTTGTGACATTTGTTTCTTGCAATACTTAAGGAAAATATTTGCCAATTTTAAGTGCGTGGACTAACACAAATAAAAGCAAACAAAATATTATTGAAATGGAAAACGTTAGTACAGGTATTTTAAATTACACTTTTAATACGTTTTTGCCAATGTTGTGCGTTATTCTGCCCTGTGTTGCTTAAGTGTCGCTTTGGATGGCTCCGAGGAATTGTCACTGTGATTTGAGGAATATTAATTTTGCATGGCAAAGCGTTGTAAAAAATTTGTAATGGCAAGTTATTAAAAAAAAGAGTGTGGAGATCCATTTCTTATATATATATATTTGCCATCAATTGCCCCCGTTTTGAAAAAAAAAATTCGTTTTTGTTGCAGCAAACTTCGTGTTTGGCCAGGCAAACCGCATTGACATTAAGAGGCACATCTCCGCGCGGAGGTATGGCGCGGAGGTATGGCGCGGAGGTATGGCGCGGAGGTATGGCGCGGAGGTATGGCGCTCTTGCAACGGCGGAGATATGTCGTCGGAGATATAGCACACGGCAAAATGCAATCGAACTCTTACTAGATTTAAAAGAAATCACTCAATTTGGCTAGTTTCTGTAATTATTATTGAAATAAATCGTGTTTTGAGTCCCAAAATTAAATATGATAACGATGGATAGAAAATTAGCGGCCGAGCTTTCAGAAGAAATTAACAACTCGAAGACTTTCCACTACTGAGGTTCATTTCAAAACAATCGATTCGATAACAGCTATATGATATAGTTGTCCGATCTGAATCAAATTTGGCCAGCGGATGTGAAGGTCCCCAAGACCGGTACATACCCAATTTCAATGGGTATTAAGGTTCATTTTAAACTATCGGTTCAATGGTACTATACATGCTTTCTGATATGAGGTCCGGCCCGAATAAAATTCATTAAGCAAATGAAGGGGCCTTTAAAACTGATGCATATCAAATTTGGTGCAATTCTGATCTAATATTAGTTCGATCCCGTTCTAACTTTAATAGTCTTCGAGGACCAAAATATCTGTAAAAGACAAATTTATTGTACATATCTTAATTTTTGAGGCTTATACCGAAATATGTGTTCAGAAAACTCACTGTGCAGACAAAAGAAGCATCTGGTCAAGATCAAGAATATATATACTTTATATGGTCGAAAATACTTCCTTCTGTGCGTTGAAAACTTCATGAGTGAGTGGTATAAAAAACTATCTAATTAGGGATATACGTTTCGTTATCGAGTTTTATCTATAGTTTTTGTTATGGTACAAACGTTGACGGTTCTGGAACTTCCATATATTTTTTTTAGCACTATTGTGAAATTACATATATATTTGTTTGATAAAGCTTTCCATTTATTATTTTAAGTCGATTTTTTTGTGAGTGTATGGCATGTATGGCATCTAATAATGAAGTGATTGTACAAATCAATTCACACGATAATTGGTTTGTGTGTCATTCTTGTATCCATTCAACTTTAATGCATTCATTCATTCACTCACTCATTATTTATTATTTATTCATTGTAATATCATTTTGCAATGAATGATGATGAATGACTGCATGGCTGAGTGACGGTTTGAAATCGCATTACAAGAATTAAAGCCACAGCTACAAATACACTCACTCGCCGAATCACGCCGTACTTTTCTTTCATCTAAAGTTGCTACCATTTGGTAGCAAATAGTCTAAAACAGCATTAAAGGCTTAAGGCACAATAATCTGCTTTTGTCAATGGTGCGACCGACGGAACTTGCATCTGCTACCTCCCCCTTCACCCTGGCGCTGGGAGACGCCTTTGTCATTCTATCAACGAAAATGAAAACGAGCTAAAACTGGGCGGCTGAGCTGACAGCAAGTCGTGATAGTGTGCCAATGCACAGTGGTTGATTCCATAGGACAAAAATAAAACAATTAAGAACGCTATAGTCGATATTCTCGTACTCAGCATTTATTCAATATTCGACACAGTCAAAAGTTAAAAACAAATTTTTTTTTTTGTTTTTTGTGGTGGGTTTTTTTTATACAAAATGTTTTTTTACGATTTTGTTTACAATTATTATCCGATCTTAACAAAACTCGGTAAATAGGTAGATGTGGTTATACATATACAAACAGAGTTTCAACTAAATGCGGAGGGGGCGCGGCAAAATTTAAAAACAAACTTGATCTGACGGCCCACAATGGGAGTCTACATACCAAATTGGGTCTCTCTAGCTCTTACAGAGTCCGAGATCTAGGTGTTCATACGGACGGACAGACGGACATGGATATATCCATTCTTCTTGTCATGCTGATCAAGAATATATAAATGTTATATAGTCGGAAGAGCTTCCTTCTATGCGTTGCAAACTTCCTGACAAAAGTAATATACCTTTTGTAAATGGTATACAAATTATTAAATCAACCGATTTCGCCGTGATTTAAAATGAATTTTGGAAAGAAAAATAATAACTTTATGTTGATATCATATGACAGCTATATGACATATGACAGATATAGTTGTCCGATCCGGATTAAATTTGGTCAGCAGAGTACAAAATTTGGTTCAGTTCGGATAGAAAAACAACAAGGACAGGTTAGCTTCGGCTTGCTGAAGATTATATACCATTCACATTGTAAATGTACAACAGCGGTGTAATTTAACTTAACATTGCTTGCAGTTATTTCGTTCATAGCACCAAGCAGCAGGTGAGAGACACGATATTCATTCTGTGAGCAGAATAGGCAGCAGTATTTGCAATTTACTTTTCGCACGAGCGGCTTCCTTCAAGGCTGTGAGCGGACTATTGCTCCACACCACGATATAAAGGACTCATTCGGCAGGCAAAGTGGTCAGCAGAATTTTGCAGAATTTCTTGCATTAAGCTCGCGTTTTTTGCCTGTTGGATACAATAATCATGGCTGTAAAAGAATGTTGGATGGTCTAATACGCTTAAAATTTGGTTTACAAAGTCATGATTATTTTCGGAATTTTTACAAAATGTATTAATCTGCTTGAATTAATAATATAGAATATGGAAGGTAAATGATATGGTTGTCCAAATCCAATCCAATCCGAATGATTCTGAAGCTCAATCATCGTGCAGATATAAGAAGCATATGTTAAAAACGTCAGCTTTGTAGCTCTTAAGACTTTTGACTTCTCGGAGTTTAAAGAAACGGACGGAGATTGCTATATTGAATATCCTCGTCATGCTGATTATGATTGAAAACGCTCCCTTCTGTGCGTACTAAGAGGGAGTTCCGAATCGGTCGGTTATATAGATTCTATATGATATACTGGTCCGAACTTGACGATTTTGATTTTGACATATTGTCATCTAACAACCGATATTTTTGACCGCTTATTCCATACAAGATCGACCATTGTGCAATATGATATGGGGTGTGTCGTTGGTGGGGGGCGGATTAGCTGGTATGTGAGCACTTATTCATTAATTTGTATACTAATAGGCGCACAATCAGATGAAATGACATACAATCAGTCAAACAAATAAACAGACACAAACACATATAGCTGAGAGACAGGGTCAAACAAAAGGCGGGTGGTGTTGCAGCCAAACAACAAACGACATTATCCAAAGTCAACAGCACGTACAAATCATACACTGACACACACACACACGCATGCATAATAGTAGAAGGGCTGAGCGCCGCACGCATACGATAATTGAAACGATAGGTATGACTTTCAAGGCTGTACATCGAAGAGGCCTGAACTCGGTTTTATTTAGGGTCAGATTGAGATTCAGATACACCTAGTTTGGCTTAAAGTTCAGAGTGAAATAAAAGTAGAGTTAGTTTTTCCAAGTGGTCGGAATTTCAGCCTGGACATCTTTTACTGATCAAATTATGTATTATGTTATTATTACTCTCTGTCACATTTCCTATTACATTTGATGATCTCTTGTCTTGTGTTCCTATGTCACGTCCAATTGCCAGTTCTTCGTCAGCATTTCTTCAGATGTTATGACGTTTTTTTTTCTGCGTTTTTTTAGGTAAGCGAAAACCAAATTGATATAAGATATAAGTTTGTGCAAGAAGCTATAGCTAACTTGTAAACACAAATACAAAGCCTTTAAAGCCATTCAGGAAGATTTTGAAAGCAGTTGGAGGCTACCAATTGGTATTGGCATCGAGTACTGCCATGACCAGAGACTAACTATATGTCCTCAATAAAAAATTAACTGAGCATAATCAGCTCTGTTTGCGTTTCCACTTTCACTCAAATCCTGTGGATTCGTTTTTTATTGGTTGTTCGCAATTCCGAAACCGATTGAGCCACCCATTGAACTATGCGGCTTCAAAAGTTCTGCGTTGCAGCTGGCGGAATTGCCTCTTTTTATAAGACATATATTTTTGTCATATGGAAGAGTTTTAAGTGTTAGTTTATATATCTCATATTAATTTATTTATTAGTATAAAAATATTGAGAAATTTATTTTTATACTCCTACTCCAGTAGAGGCATCGAGTATATTGTCTTCGTGCAAATGTATGTAACTGGCAGAAGGATGCGTCTAAGACGAGTCGATCTAGCCATGTCCGTCTGTCCGTCCGTATGAACACCTAGATCTCGGTGACTGTAAGAGCTAGAGATACCCAATTTGGTATGTTTTAAATTTTGCCACGCCTACTCCCACCCCCGCAAACCGCAAAACCTTATATCTTCCACAAACTTTAACGCATTTAGTGGTAGGTTTGTATGTGTATAAACACATAATCTAGCGATCTGCCGAGTTTTTCTAAGATCGGGTAATAATTGTCGACGGCTGTCGTCACATCACGATAATTTATAATTCGGCCATAACTTCGCAATCGGGAAGACTAATTCGAAGTGAAATGGAATTCGTTCTACTTTTCAAACCGGATCGGAAACGGAAACAGGAATGAAATTATTTTCAAATTTCATTTACAGAAGGGATGGCACACATATGCTATCAAAACAAATAAAAACTGCATATCTGAGGGTAGACAGAATACGAAATTAGGTGGCGACGCAAGAGCACAAGAGCCGAGCTAAAGCACTTCATGAAGTTAGGCATATGCATGTGAGCATACGTGTGCTAACTGCGCTGCCGGCGTTTATTTAATGTCTATCCCACATGATAGACTCTTTGAGCTTTGCCCATCTCTGATCTATGGCCATCCCTAGCACTGAAATTGCTGCGGGCCCACACACACACACAAGTAGTAGATGAGGTCTTTTATGTTCATCTCAAAATGTGAGGCTTGTCTGCGGATGAGTTGCCTGAGCTCTGCCGCTTTTGAGAGGCTATATGAAAGATGGGCAACCTCTTGCCTCAGCATCAGCCGCAGCCTCCAACCTCAGCTCCTGCTGTTGCTGACATTTTCGTCGGATATTAACTTTGACTCACTGCAAATGTTGAATGTTCTTGTTATACTTGTTGTTGTCTATTACTTGTTGCACGCTTAGCGTGCGAAATTTAAAGCCTTTCAAAGTTGGTAATCACTTGGCTAAAATTTCAAATGACGCCGGCAATAACATAGCAGTGGTACTGGTGGCTTTGACTGTGGTTCTGTGCCCCAATTGTTCATCTTGTTGTTCTGCGTGTAGTGTTTGTTAATTCATAATAGGCAGACCCTTTATGGCTTCTCTGTGACACAAAATTTGTGTCTGGTGTCTTATGTTTTCTATTAGTTTGGTTTTTCCTCCCACATTATAATTATATTAACACAAGCGGCACTGAAAGAGCATGGTGTCTGAGTTGCTTTCTCATTTCATCTGCAATTGCCGCTCATTTCTAATGCTAGCGCACCACATGGAACGGTAAATAGCAAAGTCACTGAGACGACAGTGAGTCTTAGAACTAATAAATACAAGCTGATGCAGCATGCTGTAACTGATCTGGAAGCAGTGAAGCCAACATTTGTATTTATACTTGTACACTAGTTGAGTAAACAAGTGTATTGTATTCGTGCAAATGTATGTAACAGACAGAAAGAAGCGTCTCCGACCCCATAAAGTATACATATATATTTATGGGATCAAAAACGCTTAATTTTGCCCGCTACACACTTTTGCACGAATACAATATACTCATTTACTCTATTAGAGAACGAGTATAAAAACAAATCAAAACGTGTTGCATACTTTTGAGTGTGTCGTTCATTAAATAAACGCTGATTACTAGTATCTTACATTGGAAATCTCACCTATAGCGTTCTTACTGGTTATACCATTCACAAAATGGAATATTAATTTTGTCAGGAAGTCTGCAACGCATAGAAGGAAGAAATACCGATTATATATAGTATATATATTCTTGATCAGCACGACAAAGAGAGTCGATATAGTCATGTTCGAGCGTACTTGCGGCCGTCCGCCCGTCTGTTTCAACCCCAAGATCTCAGAAGTATTAAGAGCTACACAGATGGTTGTTTTGTCTGCACGCTGGGTAGGTTCAAGTTTCATCCAAATCGGTAATATATATCATATAGCTCCCACATAACCAATTGTTCCGGAATGAACATTTAATAGCATAACTTTTTTTAATCCAAATCAAACCAAATTCGGATTGTATTCATTTAAGGCAGCCATACGTCCGCTGACAAGATCTGGTAAGGAGCAGAAAACCATTTCTTATAGGCCCAAATAACGAAATCCCTTGCATCCACTCAGCGGGCGGATTTCATTTAGATCGGTTATGTATATAAAATTTGAATGGTATATAAGCTTCGGCAAGTAGAAGCTAGCCTTTCTTTCTTGTTTTTCCTTAAATCAAGAAATTTTTCTTAATTCAATGGTAACTTTCAAACAAAGGCCATTGTCTAAAATCAATACAATTTTGTTTTCGAAGTGTACATTTCGCTTGGTTGCCCTTGCTCCGCGTGCCTTGCATCTTCATCACATCCTACAGTCCCCTCCAAGTCTGTACCTTTTTGGTTTGGCAACAAAAATGTGTACTTGACGATTTCAAAAGATCTGACGCCCCACAAGAGAAGCCTACATAGCAAATTGAGTCTCTCTAGCCTTTACAGTTTCCGAGATCTAGGTGTTCATACGGACGAACAGACGGAAATGGCTAGATAGAGTGGGCTGTTGATGCTGATCAAGAATATATATACTTTATGGGGTATTAGACGTTTCCTTCTGCCTGTTACATACATTTGCGCGTATACAATATACTCGTTTACTCTACTAGAGTACAAGTATACCAGGTAAGAACGCTTTAGTCGATATTCTGACTATAAGATACTCGAATTTAGCATTTATTCAATATTCGACACACTCAAAAGTATAAAACACTTTGTGCTTAAGATACAAGCAAACAAACAAACATGCATTCATTATACTCGTACTCCCATAGTGTAAACAGGCAGAAGGAAGCGTCTAAGAACCCATAAAATATATATATTCTTGATCAGCATCAACCGAGTCGATCTAGCCATCTGCGTCTGTCCGTCCGTCCGTCCGTACGAACATTTAGATCTCGGAGACTGTAAGAGCTAGAGAGACCCAATTTGGTATGTAGACTCCCTTGTGGAGCGTCAGATCAAGTTTGTTTTTAAATTTTGGCACGCCCTCTCCCGCTTTCGCAAACCGCAAAACTTTTTATCTTTCACAAATTTTAACGCATTTAGTTGAAGCTCGGTTTGTATATGTATCATCTACCGATTTGTCTAGTTTTGGTAAGATCGGATAATAACTGTAGACACAATCGTAAAAAGACATTTTGTATGAGAACACCTCACCCAAAACAAAAAGAAATGTGTTCATACTTTTGAGTGTGTCGAATATTAAATAAATGTTGAGTGCGAGTATCTTATATTCCGAATATCGACTATAGCGTTCTTACTTGTTTTAAGTAAAATTGATATTTTGCTTGCTAAAGCTTCACTTGCATGAATTAAAGAAATTGAAGTTTGTCATTTTATGCAGAACTGCTGCTTTCTTTTCTGGGCGCAACGACGATTAATGTGCAGAATTTTACGCCATGACTATCTGCATAAAGAATAATTTATTTATCGAAATTCGAATAGGTGGAAATGCGTATCATACATGGGCAGTAACGGAGCCTGGGATAAACGTTTTCATACCATTCAAAAACGGTATATTAAATTTGCCAGGAGCTTGCAACGCACAGAAGGCAGTGTTTCCGACTATATAAACTATATATATTCTTGATCAGCATGTTAAGGGGAATCGACATGTCATGTCATGTCCGTCTGTCCGTTCGTCCGTCTGTCAGTCGGTCTGTTTAAAGACAAAGATCTCGGAAGTCTTTAGGTCTACAAGGTATGAAATATTATTAATACAAAATGCCAGTAATGCTACAAATACGGTTGTGAAGGCAAGCAACGCTGTTTATAATTTAATTTAGATGTTTCGTTTCCTTTTCATGTTTCACAGCCTATTAATGTTTTACACTTCTTTCTTGCTTATCTCTTTGCAGGTAAGCTATCTTTTAAAAGCAACCAGTACACTTAAATCAAGCAAAGAGCCTAAAGCTGTGGCCACTAATTACCTACAGCTGCAATCTGTACTCTTGCTCTCCCTTCAGTTGCCAGGAAAACTGTATCTAGTTTTCTGAGTTTTTATTTTTTGGTTTTGTTTTTGTGTCTTGTGCTCAATTTTTTATACACTATCGAGGGGTATCTCAATTTCATGTCAATTTAGGTCGACATGTTAAGGCGATTCCTGTCATCAGTCCTGCAGTTGCAAAACCATCGAGCTGAAATGTCCATCGTGTGCCATTTGAAGCATTGTTATATTTCAGAGTTGCGAAAGCTGATCGTCATCTCGTATTCCATAAAATATAGCTTGTATGAAAATAACTATGTGAATTGATCACCAGTCAGTCAGGACAAACAGGTTCGTATGTATGTAGATGTATAAGCAACGGTATATAAGTATTTCTTGTTTTGCGTTCTCTTTGTGTGCTTGTTGTTCCGATGGGCTGCTTCATAAATTCTAATGTAATACTTACATGTTGGACATTTTGATATAGCGGCAAAACGTTTACAACACCGAAAATTATGATATAAAAATGCACACCGGCACTAAATAGGCTAACAAACAAGGAGCTAGGCAGGGTCAGGCCAGGCCTGGGGGCTACCAGAAACATCATGACCAACGTTTTTAGAAATGCTTTCACCACAAGCAGTTGCACCTACTTACCTACGGCATAGCTAGCAGTCGTACCCTCAAACCCACATCCACAGCTACACCCACACCCACACCCTGCCGACATTGTACCCTCCTTAAGAGTTTTTTTTTTTCAATTCTTTGCCATTGTCCGTTCTCTTTGTGCCATGCTGCTTCCATCTGAATCTCTTCTCGCGCGCCCTTTCTGCTGTAAGTATAATCATCGCACGATGAACGCCGCTTACAATAATTGGCCCCGCCCGCCTGGTCGGACATGACCGCCTGGTGGTCCTAACCATGTCCATTGTTTCTACTCCTGGTTAACTGACTGGCTGACTGGGCTGCTTTTTGGTAGATTCATTGGAGGCAGAGCAAAGGCATCAGCACGACTGCAAAACGCAACGTTTTGTGTCGATTTCCGTACCCATACCGGACCCGAACGAAAGAAACTAGCAACCGCAATCGTAACTGGGTTGCGAACGCTTTTGTAAATGCAATGGCGAGGGTAGGCTTAAATTATTGAAATTATAATAGAAAAGTATTAAGTTTCCAAGCGATTTTTTGGCATTAAAAAAAATTTGAACAGCCTTTAATGCTTGACAAATGATTTAAATAAAAGATGCTAAGGTCCACTCGACAAATATTGTATATTTGATGGCACATTTTGTATTATAAGCTATAACTGCAGCTCAGATTTCTGGAGATTAAATGTTGCAACAAGATTTTCATACAGCTTGCTTCTGAAATGTCAGCGATTGCCAACAGATTTGTTCATTGTATATTCTCTAACAATGTGAACAATTCTGATTATTATTTATGTATTTTTATACCATTCACGTAGGTAAATGTTGTCATGAAACTTGCAAGGCATAGGAGGAAGCTTTTCCGTCTATATAATGCATATTTATTCCTGATCAGCACGACAAGTATATCGATTCTACTTCTAGCAATGTCCGTCCGTCAGTCCATCCGATGTTTCAACAACAAAATCTCAGAAGTCTTAAAAGCTACTGAGATGAAATGTTTGCCACTGGTTAAGTTCGAGATTCATCCAGATTGGACAACAAATAGCTTCCATGTAACCAATTGTTTCGGAATGAACTGTAAGCAGCATCATTTTTCAGCTAGCTAAAATTTAATCTGATCGGTGAAATATATGGAATAACTCCCATATAACCGATTTTTCTACAATGCTACTTAGTTTGTTCTACATCTAAGTGAACCCAAATTCGGTTGCATCACTTTGATAAAGCCCCACTCCAGAAGACAAGATCGGTTACAACGTGAATGGTATATAAGCTTCGGTAAACAGAACCTAGCCATCCTTTGTTTTTATACCCTTGCAGAGGGTTTTATAATTTTGTCACGATATTTTTCAACGCATAGAGGGAAGCATCTCCGACCCCATAAGTTATATTTATTCTTGATCAGCATGACAAGCCGAGTCTATATAGCCATGTCCAGCTGTCTGTCCGTCTGTTTCGAACCGACCGATTCGGAATAAGCTCTTATTACTGGAAAATTGGTTTTTTTATATCATTAACAAAGTGGTATATTAATTTTGTCAGGACTATATAGAGTATACATATTCTTGATCAGCATGACAAGGGTAATCGAAATAGCCATGTCTGTCTGCTTGTCCGTTCGTCTGTCCGTCTGTTTACACACAAAAATCTCAGAAGCCTTATAAGCTACAGAGCTGTAATTTTCACCAGATGCTTATTTTGTCTGCACGCTGGTTAAGTTCGTTTCATCCAGATCGGACAACTATATCATATAGCTACCATTTGACCGATCGTTCCGGAATGAACGCTTACAACGCTTTTTCATCCATATTAAAAGAAATTCGTCTTGTATCCACTGTAGCCCCACGGCCACCAACTAGATTTTATATAGATAGGTTAAATATTAACAATGTGAATGGCAAGCCGAGGCTAGCCATTCCTTTCTTGTTTTATCCCAAATTTGATAAGTGACAGTTTTATAAGCCTCTACGTCTGCCGACCAAAGTTGAACCACATCGGACCACTGTATCATATAGCATCCATATAGCCGACCGATTCGGAATGATCTCTTATATATGATCTTTTTTTTTATTCCGAATTAAGCCTAATTTAGAACGTTTCAGAATCCAAGTATGCTGACCGAATTTCATCCGAATCTGCAAGGGTATAAAAGCTTCGGATACTCCCTTCCTTTTTATACTCGTACTCTAGTGCTCTAGTTCCGACCCCATAAGGTATATATATTCTTCATCAGCATCAACAGTCGAATCGATCTAGCCATGTCTGTACGATTGTCTGTCCGTCCGTATGAACACCTAGAGCTAGAGAGACCGAATTTGGTATGGAGTCTACATGTGAAGCGTGAAATCAAGTTTGTTTTTAAATTACGAATCCGCCCCCTCCCGCCCCCTGCAAATCGATAAAACCTTATATCTTCCACAAATTTTAACGCATTTAGTTGAAACTCGGTTTGTATATGTATAAGCACATCATCTACCTATTTGCCGATTCGTTAAAATCGGATAATAGTTGTAGGCAAAATCGTTAACAAACATTTTGTATACAAATACCCCAAAACCAAAAAAAAAATTGTTTTTCATACTTTTGAGTATGTCGAATATTGAATAAATGCCGAGTAGGAGTATCTTATAGTCAGAATACCGACTGTAGCATTCTAATTTGTTTGGTTTGTAGCTATTGCTGTTGATGTTACTGTTGTTGTTGTCATGGCCCCACCCTCTCAAAACGAGCTCAAATATTTATGGTTGACATTCTTTATGTACTTTGTTAGCCTGTCAATGTTGTTGTTCTTGTGTTTTTTGTGCCAAGACGAGGGTCGAGGCTGCGGTTTGGTTTCCTTTTTGTTTCTTGGACAACACAACAAGAAGAACAACGTGAAAAGGGCGGACATGAAACTTTTATCCACTTCTGTTATTTCATATTTATTCAAGGAGACTTTAGCATAACTGGCAACCCTGCCTATATGTAGCCGTGAGTCCAACATCTTGGACTAAAGTGCAGCCGCAGCACGAACAGCATATGGCGTCACCCATAGATTTTGGGTTTTTGTCTCCTTCTTTTTATACTCGTACTAAAGTAGTGTAAGCGAGTATATTGTATTCGTGATGATCAAGAATGATGCTGATCAAGAATATATATACTTTATGGGGTAGGAGACGCTTCCTTTTGAATGTTACATAGAGTTGCACGAATACAATATACTCGTTTACTAAAGTATGAGTATAATAAGAAAGAAGGGCTAGCTTCGGCTACATCTAGATCAAATCTAGTCGATGGGCGTGGCGCTATAGTGGATACAGGGGATACAAAAATGATTTGATTTGATTTGGAAAAGTTAGGCTCCTAAGGAACAATCGGATATATGGTAGGTATATGATATAGTTGTCCGATCTTGATTAGATCACTCCAGCGGGCGTGGTCCCTTCTCAAATATATACAACCCGAAATTGGTTTGATTTGGATAAAAAACAGAAAAATTATTATAATAAGTGTTCATTCCGAAAGAATGTCCGCTCTTCATAAGATCACTCCAGAGGACGTGCTGCCACCTCACATGGATGCAAATCGAATTTGGTTTGCTTATCGCTTATCTGGTAGCTATATGATATAGTTGTCCAATCTTGATCAGATCAGGAGAGTGGACGTGGGGCCTCCTTTAATGGATACAAGCCGAATTTGATTTGATTTGGATGAAAACAGAAAAGTTATGCTTCTAAGTGTTCAATCCGGAAAAATCGATCATATGGGAGCTATATGATATATTTGTCCTCGAACTTGACAAAAGAAAACCAGTAAAAATTGTTTGCGTTGCAAACTTCCTAAGAAAATTAATATAGCATTTTGTGAATGGTATACAAATTTAAGAAACGAGCCTCAAAGAACCTTTCCAGATATAACATGTAAGAACGCTATACTCGATATTCTGACTATATGATACTCGTAGTCAGCATTTATAGAATATTCAAAATTCTAAAGCAAACTTGATTTGACGCCCCACAAAGGGAGTCTAGATACCAAATTTGGTAAATCTAGCTCTTATAGCCTCCGAAATCTAGCGGCTCATACGGACAGACGGACGGAGAAACGCACATGGCTAGATCGACTCAGCTGTTGATGCTGATCAAGAATATATATACTGTATGGGGTCGGAGACGCTTTCTTTTGCCTATTACATACATTGGCACGAATACAATATACTCGTTTAGTCTTCTAGAGTACGAGTATAAAAACTTATCAATTGAATCCCCACATCCCAAGAAAAAATGTTATAGCTGGCTGTAGAGCCAGCCGTGCAAATGTTTTTTTCTCCCTTCCACTTAAGCCTCTGCTTGAATGACAGAAATGTGATCATGCTTGTTCAACTCCAATTGGAAGTTTTTTTAGCAGCCGCTGGTAGAATTTAAGGGTTCTTGCACTGTTACTGTATAAAGTAAGATACATATAAATTAATTGAACATTTCGGCCTATTACAATATATTCCGACATGAAGAAAATGGTTGCCTACCTATATTGTATGTAGACTCATCTTGTATAGCGTCAGAATGTATTTATACAAAATTTTGCCATGCCTCCGCCCGCCCCCGCAAATCGATAAAAACATTATATCTCCCACAAATCTTAACGCATTTACTTGAAACTCGGTTTATATATGTATTGGCACATAATCTACCGATTTGCCAAATTTCTGTAAGATCTGATAATAATTGTAGACAACAAAGTAAGAAACATTTTGAAAGTTAGAATCCCACCCACAGAAAAAAAGCACAAAGTGTTGCATACTTTTGAGTCTGTCAAATATTGCATAAATGCCGAGTACGAGTATCTTATAGTCGGAATATCGTCTTTAGCGTTTTTACTTGCTATATAATTTATTTATGGTTTTGTATTATATGCTGATCAAGAATATATATACTTAATGGGGTCGGAGATGCTTCCTTCTATGCGTTACGAATATCGTGACAAAATTATAACACCCTCTGCAAGGGTATTCAAATAAAAGAGGCTTAAAAAACTGAAATTGTGTCGACCAGTCGAATTTTCACTGGTCATTTATTTTAATGAAAATTGTGGGAACATGGTGGAAGTTCCGTGGAAATATTGTCTACTTATTGTTAATGTGTCAATAAGAAATTATATTTATAATTTACAAAAAACCAGCTATAATTGCACTGTAATTACGAGATTAAGGCCCGTATTCACATATTGTCTTGCTAATCACCAATATTCATATACACTTTATGGGTTCGGGGATGTTACCTTCTATGTATGCGTCACAAATATCGTGACAACATTTTAATACCATTTGCGAGGGTATACAAACTATAACATATTCAGTATGTTTGATGATGTTAGTTTTAAATACATTTTCTTGAGTTATACAAAGATTACCTATGCGGGCCAAACCACTGATTTGTATTCATGGCTTTCAAGTCTTCTAAACATTATCAAATCAAATTAAAAGATAAAATTAATTACCATGAACAAATTTTTGAAAGGGCATCAAATCTAAGAGCTAAAAATTGGAATTTAATCAACTCATGTCCATTTTATACCATTTCACATTCACAAAACTTGTCGACGTATATTCATTTTATTATGATATTTGCAACACCCAGAAGGAAGCATTTCCGATTATATTAGGTATATATATTCTTGATCAGCATGACACTTTGATGCTTTTTATATCAGCACGTAAGTTAAACTAAAAATTCATCCAGATCCGAAAACTGTATTATATATAAAATTCGGATTCAGAATGAGAACCTAGTATTAGAAACTTTCTTGTTATACCATTCACAAAAAGGTATATCAATTTTGTTAGGAAGTTTGCAATGCACAGAATGAAGCGTTTCCCACTATAAAATGTATATATATTCTTGATCAGCTTGAGAAGGGGAATCGACATAACCATGTCCGTCCGTCCGCCTGTTTCAACACAACAAGTAATAACGAGCATGCTCGATAGTTTAATGCCCTGTACGGACGGTCAGAGAGACAGACAGACGAACGAACTTGTCATGCTAACCAAGAATATATATACCTTCTGTGGTCGCTTCCTTGTTCCTGTTAGATACAATTGCACGAATACAATATACTCGTTTACTCTACGAGTATTAATACATATACTCATACCTATATGCATAAGCACATGAATATATGCACTCTTATCTCTTACATGCTGTGTGAGTGAGCGAGAGAGAGAGAGAGACCTCATTTTGCTGTTTTAATTCTAATCTATAAACTGTTGTTATCTTACCAGCCGGCGCCTACTCAGCATTTTTGCTTTTTAACATTGTATTAAATGTTAATTAATTAAAAGACTTAAAAAACGGGTTTTGGCCACAAAAAGTGTCGGAACTTATAGTCGGAACTTCGACTATAGCGTTCTTACTTGCTTGTACTTCTTCGGTTGTGGATTTTTTCTAGAACTTCACGGTTTTGATGTTTCGTCGACATGGAATTGGTTTATTACTTAAAAGTTCGACATGATAGTTTTTATGTTCCCCTTTTATGTCAGCAAACGCGGCACCCCTAGCCATCGACAAAAGCATCATAGCAACATCTGGCTGTTGATATTAGTCATTTCAAAATTAAGTGTATTCTTAAGATAGACTGTCTATCTTGCTGTATGCTTGTTTAGATATTTCAAGCAGAATCATTAAGCATATTCTTTGCAAGAGAATAGAATTGTAGCAAGATTGTATCATTGAGAAAATTCCAGAGTATTTTCTCTTAAAATTTTATCCATGAACATTTGCTGTTTTCTCGCATAATGCTTTGTGCTTACATATAGTTCACCAAGAGTAGTGATCGTCTTCTTCTACTCCCCAAATACTCTGTGGCACTTAAGACTTACTGAAATATCCTTAAAGTTGATACGCTCTTGCTCTTGTAAGCTGTCTAATCGTTAAATTTTTAAAAATGATACTGGCAGTAGAGTATATACTCTATGCAATGAGTGGCAAAGGGACTCAAATTTAAATATTCATTGGAAAATGTTAGAACATGTGCGCTTTTGTTGAAATTAGCGTCAGGTCAAATAGCAAAGAGTTTTCACTGCATATGTACATGTGGGTGTGTCGCTGTGTGTGTGTATGTCCCACCCCTTTTTTACTTCTGTCTAACTTCTGAGCAACCTGCGACATACACATGCAAATTCGGCCACATTCACTACGACTGTATCCCGTGTCTGACGAGCAGCAAATGAGCAAGAAATGAAAGCTACCTTCGGCTTGCCGAAGCTTATATACCATTTACATTGTAAATATATAACCGATCTAGTTCTGAATGAAGTGGATACAAGGGATATGTTTTAATTTAGATGAAAGACAGAAAAGTTATGCTTCTAAGTGTTCATTCCAGAGCAATCGGTAATATGGGAGCTATAGGAGCGGTACGATCTGGATAAAACTCAATCTTGACTAGCCTGCAGATAAGTGAAGCATCTGGTAAAAATTTCAGCTTTGTAGCATGTATGACTTCTGAAATCTTTGTGTTGAAACGGACGGACGATCAGACGGACATGGTTATATCGATTTCCCTTGTCATGCTGATATATATTCTTTATATAGTCGGAAACGCTTCCTTCTATGCGTTCCAATCTTGCTGACAAAATTAATATACCATTCTGTAAATGGTATAACAAAGCTTATGTGCAACTTTTTGATTACAAATGCAAATTACACAGCCTTGCCTTTGAGTGCACTTAAAGTAAAAACTTTGAACAAAAAGTCGAATTTCAAGAGCCACCACAATCACCCAAAACTTGATTGTCGTAACATTCTTTCCTTTTACTTTCATCGTAAGCCATCATACAGGCTCGTCAGTTATATGCATACCTGCATAAATGATCTTTCCAATTGTGGTGTCAGGTCAACTTATTAAATCTCAACTGTTCTAAATGCAAAGTTATGTCGTTTTGTAGTAGCACACCCCTTTAGACATCGTAACTTCTTAAAGATATGTCCATCGATCGTATCGACTCAGTTGTTGACTTGGGTGCTCTTTTAGACCTTAAATTAAAATTCGACTTACACATTTCAAATACCGTCAATAAGGCTGTGGGTGTTCTGGGTTTTATCAAGCGATGGTCGAAGGAATTCGATGATCTTTATGTATCCAAACTACCTCTCTTGTCCGACCTATTTTAGAGTACGCATCGTGTGCCTGGTGTCCACAGAAATCACCAGGACCGCATTGAGTCCGTTCAAAAGAAATTTTTACGTTTTGCTCTCCGAGGGTTGAATTGGGACCCCAATAGCCTCCTCACTTCATATTCAAGTAGGCTTCTGCTAATAAACCGTCCATCTCTTGAAAATCGTAGAATTATGCTTAATGTCACCTTTCCGTCTTCGCGATTCGCGTCGCTCGTTATGCGACTGAGCCCCTCGGCCCGTTGGGCGGGAGGTGGTGGCTTCTAGCCTAGGCTTCGTATCGTGGGTCCACTTGAACGAGCTGCGCATTGTACGGCAACGTTCCGATATATACAAAACAAAAATAGAGTAATCTCAACTTCGCAGCGAATTACTATCCTCTATTCTTTCACAATTCTATGTTTTTACAATTGGTAAAAATTGTTGTAAATTTCCATGGAAGTGTGATCTGCAAAGCTCACACAAAGCACTTCCTACTTAATATTTTTGATTTAGCTCATCCTTTTAAGGTAACTCTCAAGTGATGGAAGAAGTAGACTACCTAAGTTCGAGTTCTTGTGTGCTAAAGCAAATCGTTTGCCGCAGTTTTTAAGCCGTTTCGTTTGTCTGAGTGTATCTGCGTCGTTGCTTTCCCACTGCCTGAAAAAGGCCATGGAAAATGTTGTTTCTTTTTGATATTGCAGGAATGTTTATTTGTTCGCTCTCTCTCCTTCTTTTTCTGTGTGTGTGCGCTTATGTGTTAGCCCATTAAGTTGGCGCTGTTTTGGCAGCTACGTTGACAAATATTTCATTTGCAGTCCCAAAAGCCAAACACATTTTTATACCATTCAATAATGGTATATTCATTTTGTCAGTAGGTTTGCAATGCATAGAAGTGTTTCCGACTGTATAAAGTATATATATTGTTGATCAGCATGACAAGGGAAGTCAATATAACCATGTTCGTCCGTGTGTCCGTCCATCTGTTCAAATTCCAAGATCTCAGAAGTCTTAAAAGCTACAGAGCTGACAATCTTAAAAAATGTTTCGTTTGTCTGCACACTGATTAAGTTCGAGGGTCATTCCGATCCGTCAACTATATCATATAGCCCCCACATAACCGATTGTTTCGGAATAAAGAGTTAGTATCATAACTTTTCTTGTTGTATAAATTTAACGAAGCCCCACGTCGGCTCGCTTGATCTGATCAAGATCGGACCACTATATCAATTAGCTACCATATAACCGATTGTTCCGGAATGAAAACTTAGGAGCATAACTTTTGTGTTTCCATACAAATCAAACCAAATTCTGTTTATATCCATTTGAAGAGGCTCCACCTGCGCAGATCAGATACTATCCAGATCAATTATACACTTATAATGTCAATACTATATAATCTTTGGCAAGCCGAAGCTAGCCTTCCTTTCTTATATATTATATATTATACTCGTACTCTAGTAGAGTAAAATGCAATATTGTATTTATGCAAATGAATTTTAAAGGCAAAAGGAAGCGTCTCCGGCACCATAAAGTATATATATTCTTGATCAGCATCAACAGCCGAGTCGATCTGGCCAAGTCCGTCTCTCCGTCCGTATTAACACCTAGATCTTGGAGACTATGAGCTAGAGTTAACCAATTTGGTATGTAGACTTCCCTTTTTTGAAAAAAGGGTAACCATCATCTCTTAAGTGTTGTGTCTGGGAACAACTTTTGTTCGATTTGACGCTTTTTAAAACACGCTCACAGCAAATTTCTGCTTTGTTTCCTTCTCATCCGCATATATCTTTGAGTCGTCACCTGTCACGATTTTCTACACGTCTTTTGCAGGATCACGGTCGGTCGAGCTTCTTAATCATTTTCTTACACCAATCGACGTGAGCCATTTTTGAGCGATTGATAAATTATGGGGATCCAACGAGAACAAATTTTTTTTAGAAGTAAGTGTTCATGCAAATTCGAATGTATTGAAGTGGAACTAATGAACAAGGACGCCTTTATATCACGATATGTCATATGACGATCTTGTATTTTCATTTCACGCACTGCATCTATGTTTTTTGGCATAACAACCAATTTTGGACTATCGTCACGGAATTCGTCGGCACCCGATCTACGACCACGATTGAATTCCCTATACTGAATTCATAGACACATTCTTGTTGAGATAATCCACGTCTCATGAAATTTTAATTTTTTGGCCAAATTGATTTTCTTAACTCACTGTAAACAAAAACAAAATAGTGCGTTTATGCTAAAGAATGTAAAAGTTCATTAAGTTGTTGCCAAATTTTAGCTAGTGACATTGGTGTTGGCAGTTCCCGGAATAAAAAATAGTACCCCTCGTACAACAACAAATTCAGAACGACAACAAAAAGCAGACCGGAAACAATTTCAAGCTAGAAGTAGAAGTGTTTGTCGCTGTTGTTGCAAGAGACAATGACTTTTCCAAGTCATTTTGCACATTTCCTTGACATTTCATTTAGAGTTTGCTTACCTTTCTGTTTTTCTTTTTTTTTTTTTTGAATTTTCATTCGCATTTGCGATTTTATATTCATACTCTACAGAGTAAAGGAGAATTTTGTATTCGTGCAAATGTATGTAACATGCAGAAGGAAGCGTCTACAACCCCACAAAGAATATATATTCTTGATCAGCATCAACAGCCAAGTCGATCTAGCCAAGTCCGTCTATTCGTCCGTATGAACACCTAGATCTCGGAGACTATGAGCTAAAAGAGAGCCAATTTGGCATGTAGACTGCCCTTGTGGGGCGTCATATCAAGCATATTTTTAAACGATAAATTGCAAACTTTATATCTTCCTCAAATTTTAACTCATTTAGTTTAAACTCGGTTTGTATACGTATAGGCATATAATCTACCGATTTGTTAAGATCTGAATTAATTTGGAATGAACACTTAGAAAAGAAGTTTGTTTTCGAAGCAAACTGAATCAAATTCGGCTTATAACCATTTAAAAACCCCTCACTGACAAAATTGTATTCAAATCCGACCACTATACCATACCCCCTTAATAATTTTGTTTTTAATCAAAATTCAAGCCATTTATCCACTTTTGTAGGACTTACATCCGTATAGGCACCATATATCCTTTTTTTCTGAATGAATACTTAGTAAGAAAAGATAGTCATTTTTAATTGTAATGAATCTAAGCTCGGTCTACATCCATTTTGGGAGGCCTCAAATCCGTTGACCAAATTTGACCCGGATAGGTATGCTATAACATAAGGCAGTTTACTTTGTAAACGGTATTGAATTGTCGAGCAAGCTCGACTGTAGCGTTCTTACTTGTTTCAGAGCCTTTTATATTTTTTACAGTTGCGTATATAAGTGCATGTGGAAGTGTGTATGTGCGTTCATTAGAACTTGGCTTAATTAGTTCTGTATGCATGTTCAAATGTGTCCACATTCGCCACTTTCATTTGCTGCTTTCTTTCATCTGAACAATAGAAGCTCCAGCCTCTATTCGAGCATTACCTTCCTTCTTCCCCCTTGCCTCTTTTTAAACCAGCATTATGATGCTGATATCCATTCTCGTATTCCACACTCGCGCTCGCGCTCGCGCTCGCGCTTAATGCTGCTTTGGTGTGGCGTAGTGCGGGAGACCGTCTGCTCTAATGGATAAGGCAACGGACTTCGGATCAGAAAATTGCAGGTTGCAGGTTCGAGTCACTTTCCTGTCACGGTAGCTATTTATGCCTTTGAATTTATCTGTTTTTATGGGAGGTTTGTTTTTGCACGAAAATTTGGCAACAAACTATTTTTATCATAATCTTGCAGAGAGTATTATAATTTTGTCATGAAATTTGTAATGCATAGAAGGAAGCACCTAATACTCTATATTATAATCTGTAAGTATGGTACACGGGTATATTAAGTTTGTGAAATGTGTGTAACAGGCAGAAAGATGCGTTTCCGACCCAACAAAGTACATATATTCTTGATCAGCACGACAATCCAAGTCGATCTAGCTATGCCCGTCTGTATGTTCTGATGTATATATATGTAGATCTTGGAAACTACAAAAAATAGAAACCTAAAATTTGCATTTTTATTTTCCATACATATGTATCAAGATCAAGTTAATTTTGTCCACGCCTACTTTTTATTGTGGTCCCCATACAAACTACCGCCCATTTTAGGGTTTTTATATCATAGCTTTTATGTTTTTAGTTTTTTGGTTGATTTTAGCGGCTTTTCTATTTGTAAATGTTTTTTTTATTTAGCAAGCTCGAGGTCAAGTGAGTGAGGAAACGCCGATATAGTTAAATCAGGAAGTCGGCAAGCTTGCAACGCATAGAAGGAAGCGTTTTCGATTATATACTACTTTTCTGTTTTTCATTGAAATCAAACTAAATTCGACTTGTACCCATTTGAGGAGGCCTTATGTCTGCTGGTCTGATCTGATCAAGATCGGACAAATACATCATTTAGCCACCATATAACCGATTGTTTCGGAATTTTTGTGTTTTCATACAAAATGTTTTTTTATGTGGTTGTCTACAATTATTATCCGATCTTAATGAAATTTGGCAGATCGGTAGATTATATGCCAAAAACTAGACAAAAACATAAAAAAAACAGTTTGAAAGATAGCTTCCCACCCCCAGAAAAAAAGTGTTGCATGTTTTTGAGTCTGTCGAATATAAAATAAATAAAGTATCTTATAGTCAGAATATTTCATTGTGATCGGAAAACAATTGTAGACAAAAACATAAAACTAGTAAGAACGCTATAGTCGATATTCGGACTATAAAATACTCGTACTCAGCATTTATTCAATATTTGACATACTCAAAAGTATGAAAACAATTTTTTTTTTTTTGGGCAAGGTGTTCTCATACAAAATGTTATTTTTTACGATTTTGTCTACAATTATTATCCGATCTTAACAAAACTCGGCAAATCGGTAGATTATGCTTATACTACGTATACAAACCGAGTTTCGACTAAATGCGATAAAATTTTTGGAAGATATAAGGTTTTAGTGGTTCGCGGGGGCGGGAGGGGGCATGGCAAATTTAGAAGAAAGGGAGTCTACATACCAAATTGGGTCTCTCTACCTCTTTCAGTCTAGGTGTTCATACGGACCGACAGACGGACGGACGGACAGACGCAGATGGCTGGATCGACTCGGCTGCTGATGCTGATCAAGAACATATATTTTATGGAGTCGGAGACGCTTCCTTCTGCCTGTTACATACATTTGTACGGATACAATATACTCGTTTACTCTACTAAAGTACGAGTATAACAAACAAGTTACTCATCTCTCTCATGTTTGTGGTACTGCAACAACACCCTAAGCCTCAACAACTTAACAGCAGTTAAACAGCAGTTACACACTTGCTTTAATGCTTATCAAGATCCTGACAAAATTAATATACCATTTTGTAAATGGTATTATTATACCATTTATTGTACTTACTTTTTTGTGGAGTTTTCCACATCAATATATTCGGTATCATTTGGCAAACTTTTAGTGAATTTATACATTGCGAAATGTACTTATCGTTGTGCACATGACAATTCCAAGGCAACAATAATATGCTATTTAACAGCGGATGAAATGGTTCAACGCAAGAGAGGCGGCATAGGTTGCACATGCATATTGACACTGGTTGGCAAAGTTTTTGCTCAGTTTTTAATGAGTCCAAGTACCCTCGCTGCCACCCTCGATGGGCGAGAGTTAGAGCACAACTCACCTGTCTGTGCGGGCGGGCGGTTACAGGATATGGCAATAACAACAGGGAAAGCTGGCAGAAATTAATTTGGCTGCTCATCAGCAGAAATTTACCTAGCTGGTTAGGGTGGCCACCGGATGTCAATTAAAGAAGCACCGCAAACGAAGTGAGCAAAAGAAATCTCGTTGTAGCTGGTGCCTTGAAAATTAATTGGAGAAAACACTAAAATGGAGTTATGATGTGATGTCTGACATTGTGAAGGGGTGTTCTTCACTTCTTATCACTGTCACAGGAAATGGGGCAGAGCTAACTATTGCTAATAACGAGGTTTTCAATAAACATTTGGAATATATTTGGTTCGTATTGCTTCAAAGTGAAGAAAAGAGATTGTTTGCAAAGTTTTATTACCCTATTATTATTATTACTAATATTATTAGCTTACTACAACAAAAACCAATAGATATTTTTTTAATTTGGCAAATTACCATTTTAGAATTAACATTTAAGCAAGTGCTAACTGTTTAGGCAAAATTGACTACCTGCCATATTTTTATAATTTTAGTAGGTCCTTTTTTTAAGACCATACCTAAAATTGTCGGGTAATATAATTTTAATAATTTTAATATATTTTAAAAATTAGCTCATTGTTACCTAAAGAATTTGGTTTGTTTTATCGTTCTTTCTTTTTGTAAATGCTTGTTATTTTAGCAAGCTCGAAGTCAAGCGTGCGGGGAAACGCCGATATAGTTAAATCAAATAAAGCTCAATTTTTATATGGAAGTCCAATGGGCAACCACATTTTAACCTCTTCTCACTATGTAACAGCAATCGATGTATACGGGGTGGGAGGAGGCGTGGCAAAATTTAAAAGCAAACTTGATCTGACTCCCCCACAAGGGGAGTCTATATTCCAAATTGGGCCTCTCTAGCTCGTACAGAAATCTAGGTGTTCATACGGACGGTCAGGCGGACAGACGCACATGGCTAGATCGACTCGGCTGTTGATGCTGGTGAAGAATATATATACTTTATGGGGTCTTAGACGCTTCATACATTTGCACGAATACAATATACTCGTTTACTCTACTAGAAGACGAGTATAAAATTATGCAGAATCAAAACAAACACTGAAACGCTCTATATTTATACACTTGTATTCTATTACTCTTTTTATTTCTCTCTCACATACATGACTGCCGCTGGTGTTGGCGCTGGCGTCTAAAGGCTCAAGCTTTTGACGTCAGGAGATCAACAGCGGTCGCGGGTTCGATTCCCGCGCTTGGGCTGGGTGTTCCGTGTTGTATATATATATGTATGTGTTGTGATTGTTTGTGCTCGTCCTCGTCCCTGTCAATTGTGTGTACCGGTACGCTGAACTCCCCTCAACCCCTCATCCCTTCACCAACTCACCGCCTCACCATCTCACCTACTTATCACCACTCCTCAACAACTCGACACAAGTTAATGTACTGTAATTGCTAATGTAAATGATTGTCCACATAATAGGACAGATTGTATATAAAGATAATGATATATATTTAAAAAAAAAAAAAAAAAAACATACATGACTGATATTGCTTGACGCTTTTCGGGGACACAAGCACAGCCAAGTTCAAATCGAAAATTGTGAGATAATGCATATGTATGTATGTGGTTACAAATATCACATAAAATATGCGAGCGCCTAGCACGATCTTTATTTTTTATCTAAATTTTTGGAAATGTTCGAATAATTTTTAAATTTTGGGTCTGTGTCTGACACTCAGGCAAGATACACGACTACCGATTGTGATTCTCCATTTTGTCATCTACACTAGTCGGCATAATTATTGTGACGAAATAAATTTCTTGTATTTTGAGAATAACTTTTTAACGTCTTTATAAAGATTGTGAATAAATAATATTAATACGAATTCGCGAGTGTTTTTTCGCAGTCTCCGGTCTCAGTGTTGGTGCTGCATGTGTGTCGATGCAGCTTCTGACAGAAATGTATAATTGTAAAAACTTAATTACTTACATTACAATAAAAAAAAAATTTAGCAAAATATACCTGTATACATATTTAGATCTTTATTAGCAGCATAAGCAACAACGTTACTCAAACCACACAGTAACACTGAAAGATCATTGGCAAAACCAACAAGTAAGAACCTTATAGTCGAAAATTTTAGAACGTTTACGTCCGTTCGCCGAATTTGATCAGAACTATATGATATATGATATATCAACAGGGTATTTTACTTTATTTTACAAGCTCGACTCTAGCGTTATTAATAGATTTTTTTCCCCAAATTGTTTTAAATGAAGAAAATTTTTTGCATCATCTCTGTTTACACTCGTACTCAAGAAGAGTAACCGAGTAATTGTATTCGTTTCCAATCCCATCAGGTATATATATTCTTGATCAGCATCAACAGCCGAGTTGATCTAGCCATGTCCGTGTGTCCGTCAGTATGAACACCTAGATCTCGGAGACTGTAAGAGCTAGAGAGACCCAATTTGGTATGTAGACTCCCCTTGTGAGGCGTCAGGTCAAGTTTATCTTTGAATTTTTCCACGCCCCCTCCCGCACACCGCTATACCTTATATCTTCAAAAAATTCCACAGTATTTAGTTAAAACTCGGTTTTTATAAGCACATAATCTACCGATTCTCCGAGTTTTGTTAAGATCAGATAATAATTATAGACAAAATCGTAAAAAACATTTTGTATAAGAACACCTCGCCAAAAAAAAAAAAATTTCATACTTTTTAGTGTGTCGAATATTGAATAAATGCTGAGTACGAGTATATAGTCGGAATATCGACTATAGCGTTCTTACTTGCTTAACAACAAGAAACAACAACAAGAAAACACATTTTTAAAAATGTCTCTTAATATTTATAAAAAGTTGGTTTTTATTTTGTTGGTCGTGTAATATTCTAAGTGTTTGGGTTAGCGAGGTCTTGAGTGAGCAAACGTTTGAGATTTTATTTTTTTTCAGCTGACATTGAAATACTTTTAAGATTTAGGAGGGATCTCACGGCTTTAAGCGCGCTAACCCAAACAATTTCAATTTATCTGAAAGTATTTTCGTAGATTTTTTGTATATTTTATTTTTAGAATATTGTCGCTAATAGTACCAAGAATACCGCTGGCACTAGTTTTGTAACTTATGCGTATATATTATTTATTCTGAGTTAAGCTTAACAACTAATAAGGTACTTAGGTTTCCTGCGCTTAAAGAACTACATCTGTCACGTACACACTCAATTCACTCTCCCATATTTGCATACATACTCAAAAGACCTTTTGCATCATTGAATACGACCAAACGGTCCGAGAGTGATCAGAGCAAAAACGAACACAAACAAGAACGGAAGGCAAGCTTCTACTTGCCGAGGTTTATATACTTTTTACATTGTAAATATATAACGGATCTGGATGAAATCCAAACTTGTGGCTGCTTCAAATGAATACAATCCTGGTTTGGTTTGATTTGGGTGAAAACCATAATAGTTATGCCACTTAATTTCATTCCGAAACAATCGGTTAACAAATATGGTCAGCTTACGTGGTGTCTCTGCAAATGAATACAACCCGAATTTGGTTTGGTTTGGATGAAAAATACAAATGTTATGGTCATGTTCATTCTAGAAAAACGACAATATGAGAGCTGTATGATATTTGATATAGTTGACCTATCTGGATGAATCTCAAACTTAACCAGCGTGCAGACAAAATAACTATTTGGCAAACATTTTAGCTCTGTAGCTCTTAATTATTCTGAGATCTTGGGGTTGCAACAGACGGAAGGACAGATGGACTGACGGATACGCGAACTGACATGGCTATATCATCCTGATCAAAAATATGTATACTTTATATAGTCGGAAACACTTCCTTCTATGCGTTGCAAGCTTTCGGACAAAATGAATATACCATTTTGTGAATGGTTTCAAAAAGGGTTGTTGGTTAAGCAAAGACCGTTTATCTAAAGAACTGATTGAACGGTTCGGTTGCTCTCTGTCGCTTTGCTCAAAGTTTCAGTAGAAAACACTTATTTTCAGACAATGAAAAATGTCAACCGTTATTCGCAAGCTCTGCTTAAAGTTCATGTGAACTTTTCTGGGACGCAGCTTCACATTTATTTTGTACAAAAAATAGAAACACAAGAAAACTCGGGACTCGAACCTGCAGTCTTCGGATCCCAAGTCCGACGCCTTATCCATTACGCCACACGGTCTCACGGAGCACACCACGCCAAAGCAGCATTAAAGGCAAACGTGAGTGTGGAATACGAGAATGGAAATTAGAATCGTAATGTTGGTTTAAAAAAATGGTATCGGCAAGGGGGACGGAGGAAGGTAATGCTTGAAAAGAGGCTGGAGCTTTTATTGTCCAGTTGAAATAAAACAACAAATGAATGTGGCAAATGTGGACACATTTGAACATGCATACAGAACTAATTAAGCCATGTTCTAATGAACGCACATACACACTTACACATGCACACATACTTATACACAACAGCAACAATAGAAGCAACTCAGAAAATACGAACAAAGCAAATACGAATGAAAACAGAAAGGTAGGCAAACGCTCCAACTGAAATGTCAAGGAAATGTGCAAAATGACTTGGAACAGTCATTGTCTCTTGCAACAACAACAGCGACAAACACTTCTACTTCTACTATTAGCTTGCAATTGTTTCCATTCTGCTTTTTGTTTGTGACGTAGAGAGGGTCATACACAAAGGAAGGGGCATGGGAAGTTTGTGTCTTATTATTTTTTATACCCTGTACCTATAGTACAAGGGTGTATTGAGTTTGTGAAATGTATGTATCAGGCAGAGAAGTTTCCGACCACGTAGAGTATATATATTCTTGATCAGCACGACAAGCCAACGCTATCTAGCCATGTCCGTCTGTGTGTCCGTCCATCTGTTTCAGCACAAAGATCTCAGAAGTCTTAAAAGCTATATGTATATCTAAAATGTTTAATATATGCTTCTTTTGTCTGCATTCCCCTTGTTATGCTGATAAAGAGTATATGTACATATTTTACATAGTCGGAAACGTTTCCTTCTCTGCGTTGCGGCGCCGAAAATCGATGAAAACCTTATATCTCCCACAAATCTTAACTCAAACTTGGTTTGTATATGTATTAGCCCATAATCTACTGATTTACCAAATTTCATTAAGATCAGATAATAATTTTACCATATAATTTAATATTATCTACCAATTTGCCCATTTTTATTAAGATCAGATAATTAATTGTAGACAAAGACGTAAAAAACACATTTTGTATGAGAGCACCCCAAATCAAAAAGTAATGCATACTTTCGAAAGCCTCAAATATAAAATAAATAAAGAGTACGAGTATGTTATGGTCGAAATATCGACTATAGCGTTCTTTCTTATTTTCCTATATGATCCCGAAGCATATCGTCTAAGGCACGTTTTAAAATTGAAAGGGCATTTTTCCCAAAAGGGAGTGTAAACTCATATTTAGCGTTATTGACCGAGAATGCAGTTTCCTCTCTATCGGCCTCTTATAGTTTCATCTGATGAAAGCCACTTTTGTGGTCGAGCAAAGAAACAGTTTATTTTTGTCCAATTGGGCCAGTACTTCGTTTATCTCTGGTATTGAATATTTATCTTTAACTGTGTTTATTTTCTTTTGAGGCATCTAATTTCTTTGGAAACACCCACACTGGTGAGTTGTACTGTGATCGGGACGGTCATCAAGGGATATGGATATTGGTAGAATTTTGAATAAACGGGGGTATCTGAACTAGTTCGTATTTGTGCAGTGACATTAGTGGTATATGTGAGTTTATCATCTGGACTTGCGAATAATTGAACGTGTTTATTTAATAGATTCTCTTAGCTTTTGTTCTTTAGTCAAATGGTCTGTGCGTGTTCTTATATTATTTACCACTTCTATTTTTCTCTATTCTTGGGATAGCGACTTGGTTACTGATCATCATGCTATTCATTTCGGTGTAGATTACCGCTCTTAATTCTTTTAGGCTATCGTTGCCTAGAATAGCATTGAATGACTTTAACGTACAAAACTCTCTGACTTTCGCTCAAGACGGTTGCTTTTTTTTCAATCTCCCGTATTGTCTTTGGTTGTGCTTAATTTAGGTTTCGGTTTTATAGCAAACCTTTAAGTGCACTTGATGAAACTGCAAATTATTGTGCAAATTAAACCAAAAGTTGAGCTATAAACATAAGCAGTAGTTCTAGTATTCTCTTTGCGCTGCATGTCGTTTTTGTTTTTGCTTGCGTGTCTGCTTGTAAGCTTATGCTAAAAATGTTAGACTCTCTTATCTTGCTTGTTCATATTTTGTTTTTGTTATGCATTTGCGTTTTCGTTGTGTCATTTCAAATCCGTTATATTGCTGCCAGCTACACACCCAGTTAGAAACTTTATAGTTTGCGTGTTGTTGTGTCGCCCGTTTATGAGAAATGAAAAATTTTAATCATTCTTATTGTGCTCTCAATTTCAATGGGTGACTGCTGTCGTAACCCGAGTTGCGTTTGTTCTTAAGGAACGCATTCTCGACGCTCGCAGCAAATTTCACATCTCTTAATATGGAGTCTTCTAAGCGCAAGAAAGTAAATTATCTGGGTAGACCTCGTCTGGATAAAAATTCTATCGACCCTGTCGTTATAGAGCCGAAACACCTGTGCCAACTTCTAGATATTCTATCTTTCGTACTCCTAGTTCGCTCGATAGTTACAGTCCCGAGCCCGCACAGTGGCTGAGTAATGCGGATGCTTAAATGGGGTTGGGCCCTCCGGCCAATCTGGAAAAGGTGGATAGCATAAAAATTTGAGGTTCTTCCCCTGTGCAAAGGTCGGAAATCGCTCCCTATGTCTAACTTTCCAGTGTCGCGCCCTCAGTATGGTTGACTTTGTACGATAGCAGCTTACAAACTGATGTGGCTGCCCTGCCTAGACTTCTCATCGGCATTCCAAATACAAAATTGGTCTTTAGAAAAAGCTTAGGTTTAATGTTACGCGCAATATAGCTTCGTTCAAAATAGGTCTTCTAGACAAGTGTTTTGACACAATCTGTCAAAAAAGTTTCTGGTCTGAGCTAGAACTACAAATCCGATACCAAGTAGACTACCCGCTGAAGCACAATCCGTACCCTCTAACATAGCTCCATATAACTAACTTCATCTTTTTATTTCTTGCCTACCATTGTCTCTTAAATGTTTTTCTGTCTTTATCACTGCGTCTTACATTCCTCCACGTTCTGATATTTCTGTTTACTTGGATCATCTTAATGCTATTCAATCGATCGCGTCTATGATTTTTGGATCACCAAATCATTCAATATCTGCGATGTCACGAGGTCCTCTGTGATCGACTCAGCCGGTTTGATACCTTCAAATCAACACTAATTTGTTGACGGCCTACTTGAGTTGTTCTAATCTCAAGTTAATTTTGCAACAAACTCATTGAATAGCCAACTGGATTTGATATTTGCTTCTGACTCTTCCATTTCAGTGGTCTCTAGAGTCGGTCCGCTTTTGCTGCCAGAAGACCCGTTTCACCCATCGTTACTATGGATATTCCTATTCCTGCGGTATCTGCATATTCAAACTTTGGCAGGTAGAACATATTAATTTAGAAAGGCTGATTTCGCTAGCCTTAACAATGTCATCCTTCAATCAGACTGGTCATACTTGTACACTTGTACAGATATGGTAGACTTCTTTTACAAAATTCTTTGTTCTATTTTTTAGGATTTGGTTCTGTTCAGTAGTCCTGTTAGGCTTAACAAGCCTCTTTGGTTTACTCCACAGTTGTCTAATTTAAAAAATATTAAATGTAGACTCTAAGAAGTTCAAAGTCTCGGGAAGGTCCTCTGACTTTTCGCTTTAAATTGCTGCTCGTTCAATGTTCACTGTCATTAATTACGAGAGCTATAAAGCATATTTGCATCGCTGTAGCGTTCTATTTTCTCAGGACCCAAACCCATTTTATAATTTTGTTAATTCTAAAAGTAAAACATCTGTCCTACCTTCTTCATTGTTTTATACAAATACTAATGCAAATACAAAAAAAGGCGTTGCCAACTTGCTTGCAGAGTTCTTTCAAACAACTTATTCCTCTCTTAAGTATCGGTCTGATCAGATATACCTTTACAGCTTACACAGGTCTAATAACATCCGCCCTCCCCTGATCACTAAAAGCTTATTGCTTAATGAACTTAACTCTATTAAGCCTAACTTTTTTCCTATTCCTGATGGTGTTCCGGGGTGTACTCTCAGATTTTACGCTGATGCGCAGATTTGGAAGCTCTTTGATCTATCTTTGAATTCTTCGTCTTTCCCTCTGGAAAGATCGTTTATTATTCCTCTCCATAAAAAGGGGAATAAGTCGGATGCCAAAAACTACAGAGGCATATCAAAACTTTCTTCTATTCTTTAGCTTTTTGAAAAAATACTAACTTCATAGTTACAACACTCTTGTGGTTCTATAATTTCATCGGCTCAGGATCAGTTTAAGAAGCGAAAGTCTACCATCACTAATTTACTAGAATTTTCTTCTTTTGTAATACAAGGATTTAAGAATAAAATACAAACTGACTTCATTTACACTGACTTCAGCAAAGTATTTGCCGCGGTAAAACACTGTTTACTCATTCATAAGTTACATCTCCTTGGCTTCGTATCCCATCTTCTTAAGTGGATCTCCGACTACCCTAATCTGAGAACTCAGGAATTTTTTTTAATCACACTTGCTGTAAGCCCCTTAGGGTTACATCTGGGGTAATGAGGTGGTCGCCTTCTCATCACCTTATTTATCAACGAACTGCCTCAGGTTCTATCCCAGTCTCGTGTACTTATGAACGCCGACGACGTTAAACTTTGTTTGTCCTTCAACGACTCTTCCTCCTACTTTAAGCTGCAAGATGACATTGATTCTTTCCAATCGTGGTGTTGGGTCAACTTACTAAATCTCAATTGTTTTAAATGCAAAAAAATGTCGTTTTGTCGTTTGATCGGATCGACTCAGTTGATGACTTGGGTGTTCTGTGTTCTTTTAGACCCTAAATTAAAATTCGACTTACACATTTCAATTACCGTCAATAAGGCTGCGGGAGCTTCGGATTTTATCAAGCGATGGTCGGAGGAATTTTATGATCCTTATTTTGGAGTACGCATCGTGTGTTTGGTGTCCCCAATACAGGAATCATCAGGACCGCATTGTTCAAAAGAAATTTTTGCTCTTTGCTCTCCGTGGGTTGAATTGTGACCCCAAGAACCCCCTCTCTTCATTTTCAGATAGACTTCCGCTAATAAACCTTGAAAAATTTGGTTTTTGTGTTCCTCGTAGAACTACTAGAACATATGTTCCTATCTATCTTCAGCACTGTAATTTAAATTATCTCCTGCATGAACCTTTTCGTATCCTTTGCCGTAACTACAATAATCTCTTTAACTTTCTCCAAACATTTTCTATAATGTTCAGGTCGGGTGAGTAAGTTGGCCAAGTCAGCAATTCAACGTTCTGACCCTCAATCCAGGACGATCCTGGCTGTGTGAATTGGTGCGTTATCCTGCTGGAACTTCCATTCCAAGGTTCCAAATATATCCTTGATTGCAGGAAAAGGCGTTTAGAGTACTTCTTTGTACGCAATGGCATTCATACGGCTGGTTAGAAATTGCAGTTCTATGGCGCCAAAGTAAGAAATAGCTCCCCACACCATGACACCGCCGGCACGGCTGTGCAATCGATCAAGAGTATGCTCTTCCTTTCTGAGATCATGAAAGTAGTAGGGATAGCCTTCAGGACCCTCCAAATTGAACTTTTTCTCATCCGAAAAGACTACACGCTCCCGTTCCTTGGTCATATTTGATCAACAAAAATCGAGCCGTTGCATCTTTCGAAGTTGGTTTAGAGGAGGTTTTTTTTTTTTTTTTAATTTTAGACTCTTCATATGTTCAGCATTCGAAATAACTCTTTGTACAGTCCGAACGCATGCTTTAACACCAGTTTTTTCTTTTATTTTAGCTGCTGAGTCGTGAGAATTAGATGCGTGCCTCAATATAATTCGCTTGGCGGTTGGTGTTATTACTGATGATGGCCGACCTTTCATTTTTTTTCCATAGGTTTCCTGATTGTTTAAGTATGCGATAATAACTTGTCGGCTGCGTTTAATATTTTTTGATATTTGAAGTTTCGAGTGACCGCACTCCCTGTAAGCCTTTATTTTGCCTCTTTCAGACTCATTAAACGGTTTTGCTTTTCCCATTACTTCTCTATTTTATTGATAATTGATCACAATAAATAAATAATAGTTTTAATCAGCCAAACACGACAGCTTACACTCAAAAATTGATACTAAAGCAAAAATGTGCTAATCGGCTGTCACAAAAAAATGCATGCATTTTTCTCGCACTTCCAAGAAAATAGCAATACAAAATAACGGTGCACTTTCAAAACTCAAAGTTACTCTCAGAATGAGTAAATATGATGAAGAATAAAAGAGACAAAAAAAGGGCATGAAAAATATTCAAAGATTACAGTTGTTTGCTTTTACACAGGTAGGTTAGAGGGTGTTCTAATCGGTTGTCGGGTAGTGTATATGCGAGTTCTTGTCAAGCAACAATTGATCGCTTTGGAAAGATGACAGACTGTCCAGGGCGTGTCAGTATTAGATGCTTTTTTCAATATAGAGCGCGCGAGGGCATTGGTAAAACAATCAACCATTTCTAATTGCTTTTTAAAAAAAGTAACCAAGCTACAAATTTTGAAGAAGATCGTTCTGCAAATGAAGGCGATGACTACGAAACTGAACCTTAACCATTTTGGAAAATCTTTGCAAAGAACAAAAGAGTGAGAAATTCCAACAATGTCTGACCGAAGTGGAAAAAACGTGGTTTTGAAATTCACTTTTACATAATAGAAAATAACGAATTCTATATATAATATATACATTAATATAATACATTATTTCCATTAAGATTTATTCAATTGCAGTTTTTCTAATACATTAATTTTAATTACATTTCTCATTATTAGAAAAATTTGTATACCCTGTACCTATAGTGTGTGAAATGTATGCAACAGGCAACAGGAAGCGTTTCCGATAACATAAAGTATATATATTTTTGGTCAAGCCCTGTCTGTCTGTAAGAGCTAGGACCCCAATTGTGGCGTCTTAAAATTGTGCCACGCAAAGATCGCAGAAGTCTTCAAACTGACCAAATTTAATTTGGTCACATTCCATTTACAATGTGAATGGTATGTAAGCTTCGGCAAGCCGAAGCTCGATTCTTGTTTTTGGTACATTTCAATTCTATTTAATTCATGGCATTCAATGTGCCACAAAAACATGAACATTTTTCCCACCCCTCGCCCTTGCCGTGGCTGGCCGCCCATAGGTCACGTTTCTTTGTAAATGTTCTCCTTTTTGTTGATTTTGTTGCCTCTTTTCTTTTGGCAGACATTCAAAACGTTCAAAAAGTAAGTCGCAAAAACTAATATAGCCGAAAAAACGAAAGGGGGTAAATGCGATGATGGAGCAAGTTTCGATAGCACCAACAGCACGATATTGTACATCAAATGAGCTGTGCTCAGATATCGCAGGCGTCGTCTTGGCCATTGACCTTTATTAGCGTTGTAAGTTGACTTTGGCTTTATTTACGGCTTCAACTAGCCGCCCCTGACCACTGGCTTGTACTTCCATTTCTGTGGCCCGCCACCACGGCAACCTCCTTGCACATACTGGTCAAAATTGCAGCCGTAAACCTTTCTTAACTACACAACTCTAATACTGAAGCTAGAGTAGGCAGTTTATCAAAAACACGCAATTGCAGCATTTGTCATCTCTGCAAAATAGCTGGGCATCAACACAAAAAAGCAAAAAAATAAAAAAAATAAAACAATTCAGAACGCTATAGTCGATTTTCCGACCATAAGATACTCCTACTCAGAATTTATTCAATATTCGACACATTCAGAAGTATGAAAAACAAATTTTTTTTTTTTTGGGTGGGGTGTTCTATTACAATTTTGTCTGCAATTATTATCCGATCTTAACAAAACTCGGCAAATCGGTAGATTATGTGCTTATACATAAACAAACCGAGTTTCAACTAAATGAGTTGAAAAAGTTTTGTGGCTTGCGGGGACGGGAGGGGGCGTGCCAAAATTTAAAAACAACCTTGATCTGACGCCCCACAAGGGAAGTCGATATACCAAATTGGGTCTCTCTAGCTTTTATAGTCTCCAAGATCTAGGTGTTCAATGGACGGACAGACAACGAGCGGACGGACAGACAGACATGGCTAGATCGACTCGGCTGTTGGTACTGATCAACGGGGTCTTAGACGCTTCGTTCTGCCTGTTACATACATTTGCACGAATGCAATATACTCGTTTACTCTATTAAAGTACGAGTATAAAAACAGAAATCTTTAACGTTATTTTCCGAATATTTGAAATATCGCAGGAAATATATTTCTATGTTGTTCGTAATAGAGATGGGATCAGGAAACACAACCAATCCCGGCCAAGCCCGAGCCCGATCCCGATGAGAAATTTTGCTTTTAATTCCACCCGATCCCGGAAATTTTAAAATTTTCTCACAGAACCCGAACCCCGACCAAAATACTCAACTCTAGGAAAATCTGCTTTCAATTTCGTTTTAATTATACAAAAAAAAATGTGAGTATATATTTATTTTGTTGCGATGGTATAAAGTATATATATTGTTAATCCGCATGACTAGGGGAATCGATACAACCACGTCCGTCTGCCCGTCTGTCCGACTGTCCGACTGCCTGTCTGTCCGTCTGTCACTCTGTCCGTCCGGCTGTTTCAACACAAAAATCTCAGAAGTTTTTAAGACTACAAAGCTGAAATTTTTACCAGATGCTTCCTTTGTCGGCACGCTGGTCAAGTTCGAGTTTTTCCAGATCGGGCAACTATATCATATATTTTCCATATAACCATTCATTCCGGAACAATTCCGGAACTATATGATATAGTTTCCCGACCTAGATAAAACTTGAACTTGACCAGCGTGGTAAAAGTTTCAGCCTTGTAGCTGATCAAGAATATATATACTTTATATAGTCGGAAACGCTTTCTTCTATGCATTGCAAACTTCCTCACAAAATTAATATACCATTTTGTACATGGTATAAAGAGACGACCGACAATGCCCATTTTCTGACCATAGGACGCGGCCAGTGGTTGGTGCCTCTGTCTGTGACCCTTCTTTATAGTTTTGGTGCCTTTGTCGCTGACGCTGAATTACGCTTAAATTATGGTAATTTTTATTTTAGCCCAAAAACGAAAAAGCACATGTAGGAAAAGCTGATGGCCAACGTACCTAGTTGACCTACTGTTTTTTTTATCAAGGCTTTAACAGTCCAGTTCTATCCAGTCCAAGTCCGCCCAGCTGAACGCTTAACTTTGTCTGGAGCCATTTAAAATATGTATACTTTTTTGGAGTTTCGACTGAGTGGGTAGTGTGTAAATGAAGTAGAACCATGGATCTGGCTGTACTTGCGACTAAACTTCGCCTTCGCTCTGGCTCTGGCTACACTCAGCAAATAAAGGAATGTGTATCAGCGATTAGAATATGAAATATTTTGACAAAAATTTCTTAAATTAAGTAAGCACTTTCAAGCTTGGCCAAGTTGCCTGTTTCGCTACGCCAATGCCTGTACGTAGTAAACTGCTTCACCAAAGTCGATCAACGGACGTAGGGCCTCCCAAAATGGATACAAATCGAGATTTCGTTGATTTCAATGAAAAGTAAAGAAATTTCCTACTGAGTGTTCATTCTGCGGGAATCGGTGCTATGGGGCTATATGATATAGTTGCCCGATCTTTATAAAATTTGGTCAACAGACTTGATGACCCTTAAAATGAAAAAGAAACATTTTGGAATTAACCAAATATTATCGGTTCTATTTTGCTATATGATACAGTTGCCTGACCTAAATAGCATTTGGTCAACAGACAGAATAAAATGAATACAAACCTTAATTGGTACGATTTGAACTTGTATTGGGGCCAGCTTAAAAAGTGTACGTGTAAGAAATTAAAATAAAGCTCCAAATTTAAAGTCTCTATTTTTTATATCACCTAAGATCGAAATTTGCATACAACCGGACGGACAGACGGACAGATCGACTCGTCTTGTCATGCTGATCAATATTCACTCTACGGGGTCGAAAATGCTTCCTTCTGCCTCTGACTTACATTGCAACACCTTTAATTCAGCCTTGTACCATAGGTAAAGAGTACAATGATACAAAAACATCTTAAAGTAAATTCAACGCCTTCAAAGCCATGAAGGTCTGACTCGAAGATCACAATTTTCACATAAAAAAGAAAGGGTGGACCTTTGGGAGGTATATGAAATAATGACATTTACCAAATTTACTAAATTAAAACTGACATTTACCAAATTTGGTTTAATTTGGATGAAAAACAACCAATTTTGCTGTACCGAAACGGTGAGGGTATGAAAACGCAACGTTGCTGTTGTACCTTCTACTACCCCGCCCATGGGTTTGAATCCCGGCTTGGATTAACATGTTGGCCGTATGGGGCTCATTAAGTGCGTTGTCGTCGTTTTCGCTATAATGAATGACTGAGTATACCCCATGGAGCAGCTGCTGCTGCTGCTGCAACTGAGCTGAAGTTGTGCTTAGAGCGCCACATCACATAACAAATTAATGCCAGCGCCGCCTATGGGTAAGCCTTTTACTTTCAGCTAACCCAAAATGAGTTA
Source organism: Hirtodrosophila duncani (assembly GCA_037043425.1). Lineage (NCBI taxonomy): Eukaryota > Metazoa > Arthropoda > Insecta > Diptera > Drosophilidae > Hirtodrosophila > Hirtodrosophila duncani. The sequence continues at coordinate 383,380 of JBAMBM010000807.1, forward strand.
AGTGCATCTATGAGTACTTTATATAAAAGGCATATATAAGATATACCATAATGCTCCGTCATGAATGTATTACGCCACCCGATCTGCTTCGCGTAGGCAATCAGAATTGCATTCTTATATACCTTACCGTTAATTGTGGGCCACTTAACTTTACGATTCTTCTAATATGAAAAACTTTAACATCTAGTATTAGAAATAATTATATCAAATATTTTTAACTTTTGATTAGAATAAGGTGAAATACACTTTACTTTGAACTGAAAATGAAACATTGATAGTCAAATAAATATACTTATATTTTTCTTAAATAGTTTTTGTACGTTTAATTGTACTTCTTTATTTTTTAACCATTATTTAAGATGCATTCGATTTATTTAGGACATTCATTAAATTACAAAATATCTCATGAGGAAGAATGTTATTTCCAAAAATTGGGTAACACAATGTTTTTCCCTCGCTGTGGTTTCATCGAACCCACGCCCTTATTCCTATAAAAATATCGCCAGCAGGATATGCGAATTCAATTTAATTAAATATTGATATATTATCCTTGAAAAGACAATGAGAAAAAAGTTTCGCACTACAGTATGTGAAATACATATGCAGAACTTAGCACTGCTGTCTCCATGGCTCACTTTCTCGCATACTTCGGGCTAATGAGAGTTCCAATTTAGCTGATATATCATAAGCAGACCGATCCTGATCAAATTCGGTGAACGGACGTAAAGAGTATAAAGAGCATATAAACTTATTGAAGTACATACAAGCACCTTATACATAGTCGGAATTTCGACTATAGCATTCTTACTTGTTGATCTTGATCTAAAGTTCTTTTAGTGTGTGGTTTGAGTAACGATGTTGCTTAGGCTGGTAAAAAATCCAAATATGTACACTGGTATATTTTGCATAAAATTATTGTCATTTATTATAATAAAAGTAATTAAGTTTCTACAATTATACATTCCTGACAGAAGCAGCAACGACACACACAAACTCCGAAAAAGCACTTGTATTAATGTTATTTATTCATAATCTAAGTAGATGACACGATGCAAAATCACAATCGCTAGTCGTGTTTCGTGCCTGAGTGTCAGACACAGACTGAATCGAAAATTTAAAAATTATTGGAACATTTCCAAAAACTTAGATAAATAAAGAAAACCACATACGTAACCACATACATGCATACACATGCATTATGCCAATCTCGCAATTTTCGATTTGAACTTGGCCTTGCTTGTGTCCACGAAAAGCATCAAGCAATATCAGTCATGTAAATGACAGAGAAAAAAGCAGAGCAAGAGTATACAAGGGTATACAACCTGCCACTTGTCAAATTTGGTTTCCGACTAAGAATATATATAGGAATGGGGTCGGAATGAGAAATATTTGGGGCCTCCAAATCACACCAAACTTGGTTTGTATCACTTTGAATAAGCACATCCACTCGCCTGATCTGATCAAGATCGGAGAGCCATATCATATAACTGCCATATAACCGATTGTTCCGGAATGAACACTTAGGAGCATAAATTTTCTGTTTTTCACCCAAATGAAAACAAATTCGTCTTGTATGCCTTGTATCCCCTATATCCAGGTATGTTCTAGATCGGTTATATATTTACAATGGTGTCTCTATTTAGATCTTACACTCTCCGAGATCTAGATGTTCATACGGACGAACAGACGGACATGGCTAGATCGACTCGGTTGTTGATGCTGATCAAGAATATATATATATACTAAATGGGGTCGGAGACGCTTCCTTTTGCCTGTTGCACACATTTGCACGAATACAATATGCTCGTTTACTCTACTAGAGTACGGGTATAAAAACTATTTTTAATATTCGATTTTGCGATGCAACTTTTTTTTTATCAATGTAAAGACTGGGTTTCTGTATTGGACTTTGACTTCGCTGTCGTTACTAACCAATTCAGTTCATTGGGAGCCTCTCGCTCAATTAATTTCTTGCTGGAAAGCAAATGTATATATAGACCTGTTCTGCGTCGAATGGCCTCATTGCATTTTCCTTTATACTCGTATGCCACTTAAATAAGTTAGTCGATATGAAAAGGGTTTATTAAATTCGCAATATGTGTTTATGGCTGCTGCTGTGCTGGTGCTAGCAGCACAGGCGTGCTGTTAAGCCCAGACAAAGTGTCATTTGTGGCGCAAACAAGTAGAGCATAAATTGTTCAATGATTAGAGCTGTGCTCTCCTTCCCTTTCTCTCTCTTTCTCCATATACTTTCAGCTAGCCATGCATTCTACAGGACTCTGGCCTGTAGCCTTGCATAAAAATCAAGCGATACCCGCGAAGTCCAAATCGATGCTCTACATACGAGTATGTATGTACGCACGTATGTATCTAGCCCTCCAATGACAAAGTCATACTGCTTTCTGGTTGAGTGGTCGCTTCCAGTTGCCATTCACAGCTGTTACTATTGCAATTGCAGTGGTAGTGGCAGAACAGGAAGAGGATGAGTCTGCGGGAAGCAACAGTTCCTGCTTACGACTCATTTGCATTCCTTAAGCAATTATGACCCAATTGGTTTTCTGGATTTGCTCTGACCTCTCTGTCTTTCCCTCTCTGTCGCTTCGTGTATTTAACCTGATTTGCACAAGTCTCTGTCAAGTCCATGCTTCATCTTAATACACATGTAGTAGTCCACACACACACCCACAAACACACACGCACACGCACACTGCACTTGGGTATGATGGTGGGCTCGTGATGTGTTTGACTAACTTGGCTTGATGAGAATTTGCATCTACTTGGAAACGGTTACCATACTGTAACGAAATCACGATTCACGAAAGTCAATTTATTACAAATCCGTTTTATGGTAACTCAAATGTTCTCAGTAAGACTTCTGTTGGATACGTACGACTATATTGATACTACAATTATCAGCATTGATTGTCAGAAGAATCCATAAAAAATCGTTCAGACTAACTTTGTCCTCCCTCTACTCTAAACCTAGTTCATTACAGACGAGGTTTTAGCCTGTAGCTACAAATACTCTCAGCGTTTTGGACTCTAAGCACAGTTGCTAAATTTATAATTTCTAAATTTCGAAAGTTCAAGTGAAGACTATATATCACGCATACACATCTAATGCTGGCACATCTGCTGGACGGGCACGTGCACTGATAGCCTGGCCTATCAGGGAAAGCGGCATATATGGTTAGTTCTGCATGTGGTATAGCCTTGAAGTTATATTTATACTCATTCTCTAGTAAAGTAAACGAGTATATTGTATTCGTGCAAATGTATATAACAGGCAGAACAAAGCGTTTCCGACCATATAAAGTATATATTGTTGATCAGGAGCAACATCCGAGTCGCTCTAGCCGTCTGTATGAAGATCTATATATCGGACCTTATAAGAACTAGAGTCACAAAAATTGTTATGTAGACTTACATGTATGTAGACTTATGTACCCTTTTGGGGCGTCAGATCAAGTCCCGCCCCACAAATAGATAAAACTTTATGTCGTTCACAAATCTTAACGTATTTAGATGAAACTTGGACTGTATATGCACAAGCACATAATCTACCGATTTACCGAATTGTTGAGATCGGATAATAATTGTAGACATAATCGTAAAAAAACATTTTGTGTGAAAGCACCCTACCCATCCAAAAAAAAAAAAAATATTTTAATACTTTGAGTGAGTCGAATATTGAATAAATGCTGAGTACCAAGTATCTTATAGTCGGAATATCGACTATAGCTTTCTCACTTGTTTTTGTTTCTGATGTTCAGATGTAGCTCCTTTTGGTCTTATGCTGGCTCTGGGTTCCGGTTGCTTTTGTACCTGATGCAATCACTTTCTATTGGAATTTCAGCTGGATGGCACATACACTTACACACTCAACGTAGCGGCGATGCTTGAACCAATGCCTGTGCCTTACCAGGTGTTGAGTGCATGTAGCGGTTCTTGACGCTTTTATGCCAGCACGTTCTTCCGCCTCCTGGCTTTTTGTCGACGCTGCTCTCCTGCCTTGCCTTAGGCACGTGCTGTTTGAGATTTCTGTGTTTCCGCCTGTATGGCCAACTGGCTTGCAAAACATTTTAGGGCTGCCCTTATAGCTAACTATCGCATAATTTATTCTTATACCATTCACTAAATGGTATATTAATTTTGTCAGGCAGCTTGCAACGCATAGAAGAAAGCGCTTATGACTATATAAAGTATAAATTCGTGATCAGCAATGCAAGGGGAGTCGATATTGCCATGTCCGTGCGTGGGTCCGTCTGTCCATCTGTGTCAACCCCAAGAAAAGTCTTGATAATCTATTTGAGGAGGCCCCATGTCTCCTGGCCGGATCTGATAAAGATTGGATAACTACATCATATAGCTATCATATAAATGATTGTTCCGGAATGAACAATTTGAAGCATAACTTTTCTGTTTCTCATCCAAATCAAACCCAATTCGGGTTGTATTTTTTTGAGAAGGCACAACGTCCGCTAGCTACATTTGATGTAGATCGGACATCTATATCACATAGCTTCCACTAAGCCGATTATTTCGGAATGAACACTTAGGAGCATAACTTTTCGGTTTTTTTATCCAAATCAAAACAAATTCGACTTGTATCTCTTGCATCCACGTCCGCCTAGCAGATTTCTTCTAGATCGGTTATATATTTACAATGTGAATAAACTTCGGCAAGTAGAAGTTAGGCTTTCTTTCTTGCGTTTACCTTTTTTGTATTCTTTAGCTTGGTTTTCAATACCCTTGCATTATATTTTCGTCACGATATGTGTAACGCATAGAAGAAAGCATCTCCGACCCCATATATTCTTGATCAGCATGAAAAACCGAGTCGATATAGCCATGTCCGAACTAGTCTCTCAGTTTAAGAGCTATCGAGTTGAAATTTTACCATAGACTTCTTTCTGCTGTAAGCTACTCATATGTCAAAATCGACCACATCGGACCACTATATCATATAGATCCCATATAACCGACCCATTCGGAATGAACTCTTAGTACATCCAAATGTGATGTTTCCAATTGAAATTTGGTATCCAAATTAAAATTTGGTAAATGTCAGTTTAAGAAGACTCTACCACGTCTATTGACCAAAGTTTATTCAGATGGAATTACTATATCATGTATCTTCCATATTATCGACCGACTTAATAAACTCTTAGTAAATCGGATTTTTGAAACGTGTCAGTCTTAGATTCCTCCACGTATGTTGACCGAATTTCAACTGTATCTGCAAGGGTGTGTAAGCTTCGGTTACCCGAAGTTATCCATCTTTTATTGTTTGGAATGAGTTTTTGTAATTGGTTTTTCTACTACTGAGTTGGAATATGCTAGTTCTAGCCGCAGCTTTCAGAGTCCAAAACACACATGTCTCAGAAGTGTTAAAAGGTACATAGCTGAAACTGTATCATATAGCTCCCATAGCACTCCAATATAGTACCTTGGAGCATAACTTTTCTGTTTTTCATCCAAATCAAACCAAATTCAGTGTGCATGCATTTAAGGAGACCCTATGTCCGCTGGCTTGTTCTGATCAAGATCAGAGAACTTTATCAGTTACCATATTACCGATTGCTCTAGAATGAACGCTTAGTGGCATAACTTTTCTGTTTTTCATCCAAATAAAAGCAAATTCGTCCTGCATCCCTTGTATCCACTCCATCTAGATTTTATTTAGATCGGGTATATATTTACAATGTAAATGGTATATATGCTTCGGCTTGTTTTTGATCGTTTTTAATTTCCCTTAATAATTTTTTTTTGTTAAATAAGTTCTTAGTCATGCTGCAGCCTGTCAGCAAGCTATATGAAAGGAAATATATTTCGAATTACGCGTTTTTAAATGGAACAGCAATGAAATCCATACAAACACTTATTTACGGATATGTTGGAGAGAGTTCATCTTGGAAAAATATCATTAATTTTTGATACGACAATTTAAGGAGTTTGGGGTTGGCTTCGGTAAGCTTTACCGGAGGCTAACTAAAACACAATTGTAGTGTTGTTGGAACTATATATTTCTATATATTCTTAAATAGCGAACAACGCAAAATGCAAAAATTTAAGATTTTATATCGGGACGATGGCGAACAATACGCTGCACGTTTAAGTGGACCCACGATACCAACCCGCGGGGGTTGTTGCGTGCGAAGCCCAGCATAGAAGCTATCACCCCCGCCCAACCAGCCACGGAGCGCAGCCGCATAACGAGCGATGTGAAAGGTTCATGCAGGAGATAGTTTAAATTACTGTGCTGAAGATAGGTGGGAGCATAATATCTAGTAGTTCTACGAGGAACACAAAAACTGATTTGGCTAATTAGAGACGGAGAGTCAATTCAACATTAATCAGCTTATGTGTAAAGACATATAAAAGACATTAATATGTCGGACCAGGGAAGTAATTACAGTAAAGTAGTTGTATAAGGATCAGCGAATTCCTTCGACCATCGCTTGATAAAACCCACAGCCTTATTGACGGTAATTGAAATGTGTAAATCGAATTTCAATGTAGGGTCTAAAAGAACCCCCAAGTCATCAACTGAGTCGATCCGATCAAGGGGCATATCGTTGAGAAGGTACGATGTCTGAAGCGGTGTACTACGACAAAACGACATAAGTTTGCATTTGGAACAGTTGAGATTTAGTAAGTTGACCTGACACCACGATTGGAAAGAATCAAGGTCATCTTGCAGCCTGAAGTGGGAAGAAGAGTCGTTGAAGGACAAGCAAAGTTTTACGTCGTCGGCGTACATAAGTACACGAGAGAGGGATAGAACCTGAGGCAAATCGTTGATAAATAAGGTGAAGACAATGGGACCGAGGTGGCTACATTACCGTACCCCTGAGGGGCTTAGAGTAAGAGTTATTAAAAAGGACTCTCTGAGTTCTGAGATGAAGATAGACGGAGATCCCCTTACGAAGAAGGTATGGGAAGCCAAGGAGATCTAACTTATGAATAAGTGAACAGTGTCTTACCGAGTCAAATGTTTTGCTGAAGTCAGTCTAAATGACGTCAGTTTGCATTTTATTCTTATATCCTTGTATTACAAAAGAAGCAAATGCAAGTAAATTAGTGATGGTAGACCTACGCTTCATAAACCCATGCTGAGCAGAGAATTTATAGAACCACAAGAGTGTTGTAACTGTGAAGTTAATATTTTTGCGAAAAGCTTATTAATAGCAGACTGTTTTGATATGCCTCTGTAGTTTTGGGCATCCAACTTATTCCCCCTTTTATGGAGAGGGGAGAGAGAGAAGGGAAAGACGAGGACTTCAAAAATGGATCAAAGAGCTTCCAAATAGGCTTACAAAGCTCATCAGCGCAGAATCTGAGAATACACCCCGGAACACCATCAGGACCAGGAAAAAAGTTAGGCTTAATAGAGTAAAGTTCATTAGGCAATAAGCCTTTAGTGACCAGGGGAGGGCGGATGTTATTAGACCTGCGTAAGCTGTAAAGGTATATCTGATCAGACCGATACTTAAGAGAGGAATAAGTGGTTTGAAAGAACTCTGCAAACCAGCTCTCAATGTCTTGATCAGTATTTGCTTTAGTATTTATATAAAACAATGAAGAAGGTTGGACAGATGTTTTTCGTTTTGAATTAACAAAATTATAAATGGTTGTGGGTCCTGAGAAAATGGAACGCTACAGCGATGCAAATATGCTTTATAGCTCTCGTAATTAATTTAAAGCGAAAAGTCAGAGGACCTTCCCGAGACTTTGAACTTCTTAAAGAGGCTACATTTGATATTTTTTAAATTAAGCAACTGTGGAGTAAATCAAAGAGGCTCATTAAGCCTAACAGGACTACTGAACGGAACCAAATCCTAAAAAATGTAACAAAGAATTTTGTAAAGGAAGTCCACCGCACTGTACATATCTGTACAATTGTACAAGTATGACCAGTCTGGTTGAAGGATGACATTGTTAAGTCTAGCGAAATCAGCCTTTCTAAATGAATATGTTCTAGCTGACAAGTTGGATGATGCAGATACAGCAGGACTAAGAATATCCATAGTAACGTATCATGATGGGTGAAATGGGTCTTCAGGAAGCAAAAGCGGACTGACTCTAGAGATCATTGAAATCGAAGGGGCAGAAGTAAATATCAAATCAAGTTGGCGATTCCATGAGCTTGCTACAAAATCAACTTGAGATTAGAACAACTCAAGTAGGCCGTCCACAAATTCGTGTTGGTGAAATCACCAAAAACCAGCAACTGATCAGCATTTATTTGCGACGCAATCGCAATTAAATAGCATTAAGATGATCCAAGGCAGTGATAAAGACAGAAAAACATTAAAGAGATACTTTAATACTTATAAATTCAATTACGTTAAGAAAATTAAGCAGAATTGGCTCAGACAAAAGGCCGAAATCGGAAGTAAAAGAACTATCTTCTAGAAAACTTACCAAATTTCTAAAGATTTCTAAAATTGATTTTAACCAAGAAAGAAAGGCTAAATTCGGGTAACTGAATCTTATAGCGTCCTTATTTGTTAATATCCGTACTCTAGTACAGTAAACTAGCATATTTTATGCAAGCAAATTTATGTAACAGGCAAAAGGAAGCGTCTCCGACCCCATAAAGTATATATTTTCTTGACCAGGAGCAATTAACAAAATAATGGTTCTAAAATATTTTTTGATATATTAAAATGTTCTCTTCATTCCCACTTTAGCACACCGGTACTACCGTTTAGCTTGGTGGATCTGATACTGTGCACTTTCGCCGCTACATTAGTTTGAGTTGCAATTTGTGGACGCTTTGCTTTACATATTCCATTTTGTGTGTGTTTTTTTCCGCCGCTATTTAATTAGCCGCAGTTTTATGCTTGGCCTTGTGCCTATTAAGGCATCCTTGCTCTATGTGTGTGTTGGTATAGTTGAGAATGGGATTAGGATTCGGTTCGTCGTGCTCAGCCTTTGCTTTCGCTTGGCCCACGTTGCTCATTAGCGGGTCAGGCCGGGGCCCCATAGGGTGGCTGTTTGTGACATGTACACGCTCGATTTAAACTTTGCCCATTTTCCCCCCTTGCCATCGCATACTATCAGCCAGTCATTTTCGGCAAATTTGTTGCTTGAACTCGCAAATGGCAAAAGAGTTGAGTTAACCTACTCTTTATAAGCTGCGAGTACTAGGATGCTCGGAAATCCTTAGGTCAGAAGCTAATGGCTGCTACGCATTAGCAGTTGACTTACTGAGGAATGACTTTAACCCTCCGTTTGTCTGATTATTCGTTTGTTGTATGTATAAGCAACCTATGGGCCAGTTTTCGTATATTTATGCAAAAATATTGTACTTAATGAATCATTTTTTGTTTTGTACTCTAGTAGAGTAAACGAGTACATTGTATTCTTGCAAATATATGTAACACGCAGAAGGAAGCGTCTAAGACCCCATAAAGTATGTATATTCAAGGTCATCATCACCAACTCGGTTTGTATATGTATAAGCTACCGATTTGCCCAGTTTTTGTTGTACATGTAAAACCGACTTTTAACTAATTGCGTTAAAATTTGTGGAAGATATAAGATTTTATCGATTTGCGGGGGCGGCACAAAATTTAAAACAAACTTGATTTGACGCCCCACAAGGGGAGTCTATTTACCAAATTGGGTAACTCTAGCTCTTACAGTCTCCGAGATCTAGGTGTTCATACGGAAGGACGGTCAGACGGACAGGTGGAGATGGCTAGATCGACTCGGCTGTTGATGCTGATCAAGAATATATACTTAATGGAGTCGGAGACGCTTGCTTCTTCCTGTTACATACATTTGCACGAATACTAGAGTACGAGTATAAAAATCGCAAAGGGTTGGAGTGTGACGAATATTGAATAAATGCTGAGTACGCGTATCTTATTGTCGGAATATCAACTATAGCATTCTTACTTGCTCAGTCTTTTTTCGGTGAGGCGATGGGAGGGGAGGGGTGGATATTTGTTTGCTTTGCCTCCTTTTTGGCCGTCGCACATCGTTTGTGTTGTTGCCAGGGTTGGGTTTCTTAACCAGAGTCAAAGTTTTAGCAGACTGTTAATTGGCTGCCACAATTTGACTTTTTTTGCGCCGGATATCAGCACACAAAATCAGTTACCAGAGTCACTTAGCTGGTTGGCAGGCAACATCATCATTGGACCCAAGCACTCAGTCGCACCTTCCGTCCTTCGTTCATTCATTCATTCTGGTGGGGGTTTTCATTTTTCGTCGTGTTGTGTGCGTGACTAACCAGCTGTTTTATACTTTTACATACGAAATTGAATGTGTTCACTTCATGTTTATCTAGGCAGACATCCCCCCACTTCTCACGCACACATCTGCAGTTTTTGACGACGGCTGAGACTTCTTTCGGTAGCTTAACTTTTGATAGGTGGGCGTTTGAAGTAGGGATTCATAGCACCTACGAAGAGCTGTGCAGATAATAAAAACCAGTAAGAACGCTGTCGATATTCCGACTATAAGATACTTGTACTCAGCATTTATTCAATATTCGACACACTCAAAAGTATCAAAAGTACTTTTTCCTTTTATTTTTGGGGGTATTTTCATACAAAATGTTTTTCACGATCTTGTTTACAATTATTATACGATCTCAACAAAACTTGGCAAATTGGTAGACTATGTGCTTATACATACGTTAACCGAGTTTCAACTAAATGCGTTAAGATTTTCTGGAAGATATAAGGCTTTGTGCTTTGCGGGGGCGGGAGGGGGCGTGTTAAAATTTAAAAACAGACTTGATCTGATACCCTACAGGGGGAGTCTACATACCAAATTGGGTCTCTGTAGCTCTTACAGTCTCCGAGATCTAGGTGTTCATACGGACGGACATGGCTGGATCGACTCGGTTGTTGATGCTGATAAAGAATATATATATATATATTGTTGATGCTGATAAAGATATATATATATATATATATATATATATATATATATATATATATATATATATATTCTTTATCAGCATCAACAACCGAGTCGATCCAGCCATGTCCGTCTGTCCGTCCGTATGAACACCTAGATCTCGGAGACTGTAAGAGCTACAGAGACCCAATTTGGTATGTAGACTCCCCCTGTGGGGTATCAGATATATATATATATATATATACGTTATGGGGTCTTACACGCTTCCTTATGCCTGTTACATACATTTGCACGAATACAATATAATCGTTTACTCTTCTTGAGTATGAGTATAATGATAGTCTTCATTTAGGTATAATGTATAGTCACAGATACCGATCTTCCATACAGCTATAATTTTGACATTGGAACTCACATCTGCCTCCCCAGATGTTGAATGCTTTACCTCTGCATCATCAAAGAATATGCTAGATCATGATCTTGGATCTTGGAAGTGAAATTGTCTTAGCATTGAGCTGAAAAAGGATATCATGCTTCAGCTTGCTTCTCACGTTTTAATGGCAAACACCACATGACAAAAATTCAGAAGTATAGCTATTCTGGCCTGACATTTGTTTCGACAACCAATCATCAGAGGTCTTTTAGATTTCAACACACCTGAAAGTTTAAAATACATTGGCAAATTATAGTATAATTACATTCATCTTCCCAGTTGACATTTAATCACCAGCCATGCATTTTATGCTACCTTATCGCCAATCAGCCTTATGAATGTTTATTTTAAGAATGTTTTTTTTAGCAGGGTTAAGATATTTTAACGCTGTCGTGCACTCAATAAACGCTCATACGCTACGGACTCCTCTAAGGCAAACAATTTCTAATGTAATTTACACCACCACCATAACCAAACCTGCTGCCGCTGCTGCTGGAGGTTCTGTTATTTAGTGCAATTTTAACAAGTTTTTACAACATCAAAAGTTAGCAGGGCAAAACAGTAACCTGAGTCTTCCCTTATGATTTTTGGCTTTGCTTTTGTCAGTGTCTAGTTTCACCTTTTTTTCATTCTGTTTTGTGCTGTAATTCCCATTGGTGCTTTGTACGTACATGCATATGTGGGTGCGACATTATAAACTTATGATAAAATAAAATTAGCTGATATTCAAACTGCAAATTTTGCACAGCCCCGTTATTAAATCAACAGCAATTGCGTTGCGGCAGATGTGTAGAAATACATATATATGTGTGTTTGAGTGGAAATAAAACTTAACAAAGGCAACGATTTGATAACACACACACATATGCATGCACGCACGCGAAAGCACGCATTCACTCAGGCAGCTGCACAAAATGGCTGTCCAGGGATAGGAATATATATAACAAGCACAAAGTCAAGATTTTCAGCAGTGACTCCCAACGAATACGCCACTACACTTTTTCAGAAATCGGCTGAGAGCTTGCATGCTTTTGCAGTGCCTCCAGGGGGGCACTGCTTCCATAACTGAGTGCTTTTCATGACAAAGTGCTGGCTGGCTGTTTTTTAAGCCTTAATGGGGTCTCCATCTATAGTTATCGGAAGGTTTTGACAGGACCAATTTGATCGTTTTCATATACATATAAAGATAACGTCTGTGGTTTCCAGTGATTATGAAATCTATGAGAAACGAAATTATTTCCGACATTTTTGTAAACATACAGAACTTTCGGACATTTGACGTAACAGCTTAAGGGAGAATGAATCTTATCAACCCTCACACGTATTGAGAAATAACTTCCGTCTAGATGGTATGTATATATTCTCGTAATCTAATAGAGTAAACGAGTATATTGTATTCGTGCAAATGTATGCAACGGGCAGAAGGAAGCGTTTCCGACCCCGTAAAGTATATGTATTCTTGATCAGTATCAACAGCCGAGTCGATCTATCCGTGTCCATAAATATTGAATAAATGCTGAGTATAGTCGGAATATCGACTAAAGCTTTCTTGCTTGTTTAACCTTAGACACACCTGGATAGCTTAGCTAATATACTCATTTCAAAGCAGATTATTAAAATGGCATCAAATACACAATATATAATTGTGTAAGGGTACAAAAACATTGTCGGCATGCTAGAGCCAAGCGACTGGCAGCAGCGTTGACATTTTCTCAACTTAATTAATTTTTGCTGCTACCTAAACTAATGCACCTATGTCGTATACACCTATACACAGCCAGACCACACACTCACACATACACATACATACCTATGTACATAAGCGTCCGCTTTGCGCCATTTTGATAAGCTTGGCTACACATTTTGGTGCTTGATTTAGTTTGGTTGGCTGCGTCTCTAAGGCATATGATGCACCATAACTAGTTTAGCTTCAGATAGCATTAATATTTAAATTTCAATGAACATTTTCAGCTGCCGCAATAACCTCAAAGAAAAACAGTAAGAACGCTATAGTCGATATTCCGACTATAAGATACTCGTACTCAGCATTTATTCAATATTCAAAAATATAAACAAAAACTTTTTTTTTGGGTTTTCTCATACAAAATGATTTTTTACGATTTTGTCTATAATTATTATCCGATCTTAACAAAACTCGGCAAATCGGTAGATTATGTGCTTACACATATACAAACTGAATGCGATAAAACTTGTATGAAATATAAAGTTTTGTGGTTTGCGGGGGCGGGAGGTGACTTGGCATAATTTAAAAACAAATTGATCTGACGCCCCATAACGGGAGTGTACATACCAAATTTGGCAACTCTAGCTCCTACAATCTCCGAGATCTATGTGCGTTGACAGACGGACGGACGGACGGACGGACGGACGGATTGATGCTAATATTTGATGCTAATTAAGAATATATATACTTTTTATATTTTTTTTTGGGCGGGTAGGGTGCTCTCATACAAAATGTTTTTTTACGATTATGTATACAATTCGGTAGATTATGTGCTTGTGCAGATTTGTGGTAGATATTAGGTTTTATCTATTTGTTGGGGCGGGACTTGATCAGACGCCCCAAAAGGGGAGTATACATACCAATTTTTGTGACCCTAGTTCTTTTAGTGTCCGAGATCTAGATTTTCGACTCGGCTGTTACTCCTTATCAAGAATATATACTTTATATGGTCGGAAACGGAAACCTTCTTTATTTCAAATACGAGTATACACATTGTAACGAAATTCCTTAGCCGGGGTGCATATCTCAATCCGGCCAGGGCCATTTTACAGGGAAATTTGTTAAAGAGTCGGAACTGGCTAGGTGTTAGAAGGAATAATGTCTAGGTATGCTGGTTGTGCTATCACTACTAACAATATCTTGTAGGGAGACCTTAATAACGGGAGCGTCAAATTACCACTGAGACGCTCGCAGGCTCTGAAACGGGTATATCTGGAGCCGCTCTTGGACTGGGCGTGTCAGCATCTTCCCTGGACGTTTGAGTTGACTCACGTGCGCAAATGCGCACGTACTTGGCTACGTCGCAAAAGAGTCCTCTCCAGTAGTATCCCTGCTTTACGCGATTGAGGTCTTCCGCATGCCGAGGTGTCCCTCAGCTTGTTGATTATGGCATTCTTGGAGCACTCGCTGTCGATGTTCCTTTGGGACGCAGAGTGCATGGTATAATCTCTTCGTCCTCGGGGCGCTGTCCAAATCGGCAGTACAGTTGGTCATTCTGGCATACGAATTCGGGGTATTTTTCGGGCTCCATCTCGAGTCGCTTCAGTATCTTCTGTATCCATGTGCATTGGATTTGCTGCTGAGTCGTCTGTTTTAAGAGTTAAGCGACGATGTTTTGATTCCCTTGCCGATAGTGGACATCGAATTGAAACCCTGTCAGTCGCGGTTTAGATACTATTTATTTTAAGACTGAATGATCGGTGATTACGTCAAATCGGTAGCCTTCGAAGTAGTAATCGAGCTTGCGGACAGCCCAGACTATAGCCAGACATTCCTTTTCTGTTTTTAAGTAGTTTTCTTCCGCTGAAGTGAGAGGCCGGTTGGCGTATGCTATCACCCGCCCTTTGCCCTTTATCTGCTGCGTCAACACGGCAACAGACCATAATCGCTTGCATTGGTATGTAATGAGAATTTTGCATTAAAGTCTGGACAGCCAAGTACAGGAGCTTCTGTGACCGAACTTCTACTGTACTATGCTGGCAAAATGTAGGCACGATACGTTGATACCACGAAGCCACACCCAAGCACCGACGTAATTCCTTGACAGTTGTCGGGGGCTTGAGTTCTTTGATCGGGGAGATTTTCAATGGGTCGGTATGATAGAATATTTAGTAGTTGGGTCAGGAGTCTTTGGCACTGTAATGACAGGGTCGATAGAGTCTTTATCCAGACCAGATATACCCAGATCATTTACTTTTTTACGCTTAAGAGACTCCATATTGAAATATATGAAATTGGATGCGAGCGTCGAATGACGTACTCAATTGCTTAAAGCCAACGTACAAAGCATTACAGCTTTCAGTTGCGTTCCTTAAAAACTGACGCATCTTGGCTTCAGCAGGTCGACACAACTCACATGTAAACTTGAAACTTTGATTATTTGTCAAGTAATCGCTTACACGGACACTGATATTTACACATTTGTAATGAATGGTGTTACGACAAAGCCAACAAAAATGCAAAGGCTCGGTAGAATTAGCCTTGAAAATGCAGTCAGACATTGAAATTGAGAGCACAAAATTATTAAGCAATAGGAATGATAAATATCTCACTGGGTGAGATATGGCGATAGCTACGCAGAAACAAATATCGCAGCAAACAGTGAAGAGTTTAAAAATGGCAAAAGCTTACAAGCAGACCGCAAGCACAACCAACAGCAAACCCACATCACGATAAGCATAAGAAAATAGGCAATTGATATCAATGTATGATAATGGCTTAGCTTAAGGTTGCATATGCACAATAAAAAGAATAATTTAATGCAGTTGTATTACGAGCGAAATTAAGCACAATATTCTTTATTACAAATTTGAAACTTCGGCAAGAAGAAGCTAGCCGTACTTTCTTGATTCTATTAATATGGCAGCAGGCCAGTCACAATAGTTGTGGCTGTTGCTGTCTTTTTTTTATGACAAACCGCAAAAATTTGTTGCCATGCAAAATGTCCCGAAAAAATTCAACACTTGTCGTTCACATTCTTAGAACTTATCCGAGTTCCACAATAATCACTTATTTTATTTATATCAACAAAAAGGTAGCAGCATCCATCAGTTAGTGCTATTATATAGCACAGCTGCTCCATAGGAAGCCGCAAATCAACTTTTTTATAAAATCGTCAGTGTCCAGCAGCTACCTCATTATTGTGGAGCTGAAGCCAATTGTTAGTGAGCGCAAGCTGAAATTACAGAGTATGCGAAATTCTTAATTTAAGTAGTTCAAATTTGATATTAAAAAAAAATTCTGGACCCAATGCTATACTTTTATCGTTCTTTAATTGGGCTCCGAGCTAAGCCTGATTTGCATCATTTGCATGATTGCATGGATGTGCAATTCGATGCATACAAACAACAACAGGAGCCGCCAGCCCAGTAACCTTAAATGGATTACAGCAGCAACTTGTTAACAGAGCCAACTGCAAAGTTCAATAACTGCGCACCATACCCTGTAGCTTATCGTATAAGAAAAGCATATGTATTTAACAGAAAATTCATTTCATATCCCATTTTCTTCGGGACCTTCTATGCAGTTAGAGTTTGCGTTTTCAAGGAGCTCTGATATGTGTTAATGTGGGCATCTACAGTACTTTTCAATGTTTGAAGGACGTCCTAAGAATGGAGATCTGTGGTTTAATTTGATCACGAAGTTGTCACGATTGTCCAACTGCTCCATAAAAAAGTACTGGAACTGTCATCTTAAACAGTCCAGGTCTGCTATTTATCAAGTTTCTCAGGGGCAACGGCAAAGCTGCTTTGTTGTGCCCCGCCAACACTCTATACGCCAGCTTAAGCTTAGACTTAAGGCTTAACACCAAGTTCATTATTTTAACAAGTGGTGCCCTTTCATTTGGGGAAATTTGTGGATTTTCTATTTGCCGCATGGCAAGTACAGGTTCAGGTTAGGGTTTTCACAACGCGGCGTAAGACAGCAAAAAATGTCTTTAAGAAATTCACTTTGTGGCAGCTTCAAGGAAAACTAGGCAATGTAACTTCCAGCTGTGGTAATGTGTACATCAATTAGTCGCCCTAATTACAACAAATTCTTGTTGTCATTAATGTTTCTGTTGTTTTACACTGCACCGTGGTACGAATCTAGTTGATCTAAAAATTTATTTCGACATCTTGAGAAAAATGTATATATTTATATTAAATATTTGCATCTGTTTAGCAAAATGTGATCAAATTCCAGCTACTTTTAAAACTGATATGGACTTCTCAAATAAGAGAAGATATGAACAATGATGACAATAAAAATGTTGGTGCACCCTTTTTTCAGTTGTAGATTAGATTCCATTATTTAGTATTTGAGTGTAGTCCCTTTATCAAACTTAGCTCACATTCGGCTTATAATTTTGGGTGCATGTCACAATAAAATAGGTTGTAGCCCCTCCAAAAATATGTGTGACTCTAGACTCTAGAGTTTCCTGCGACACATCGGATTGGAAAAAATGGAATATCGAAACGTAGCTCTACAGCCGATACAGCTTAATTAAATAAGAATATTTATTAATCAATATACAATATATTTTTGTGTCCGAATTTAATATAATCGAATGGGGACGCCAGCCGACAGAACGAGATAGAACGATATAGAACGATGAATAACAACAACACGAAGTGGTTTCATTCCATGCACGTAAGAAATGGGTTAGATTTTTTTGTAAGAAATATTCATAAGTATATTTACAATTAATACTTAGAACTCTTCCCAATAAATTGAAAATTGACATAAAAAATATGTCTCTTAATAAGTACATGCAATAACTAGAAAATAGTTAATTACTTTTGATTCCGCAAGCTACAAGGCTATATTTTCTATATTTCGACTAAACTTAAAACTTCAACCAAAAATTAAACGAATAAAATCAAAATAACTATCCATTTTTTATAGAAAAGTAAATTTTACATATACCAGTTTCCTCGCAATAACATGAGCAGGAGCAAACTGGCGGAGTGGGTGGAACAGGCTAGGAAGGTGCAGAGAGATGTTTCCCTACTGTTTGTACGCCTACTTTTCGCAGCCGTTTCAAGTGGCGCCGCTGCTGTGGGCTTATGGAGGTTAGGCAGATGGCCAACGATTGGATGCCCAAGCAGGAGTAGAAGTGGATGCTACGACCGCCGTATGGCCGTGGCCGCCGCTTAACGCCAACATTAGACACGAGCTGGGCGAGATGGTGTTGTATGCCACCTTTCTGGAAACGCCTCGTCGCCGTAACAATTGTTTTGATTATATTGGTTATGCTTAAATAAGTTGTAATATTTTGCGTGATCTACATGATCGGCCTTGATATTGATGATAAGTGGGTGCCAGACATGTGGGAAATATTGTATAGTTTCTTCAACACCAATTAATATTCGAAGCCCTGCTAATTGAATGGTTGATCCGTCTGCTGCAGTGCTGCCAGTCAGTAAAGTGCTGATGAATATGCGCTTAGTCTGAGTGGAGAACGTATATCCGCTGCACCTGAAATTGCAGCGGCTTAGGCAGCTATGGACTGTGCTGATGTAAGAGGCGTCGCATACCGCGAGCCTTATTGCGATCTATGATCAAACATCTTGTGAAGCTTGTTCAATTATTTCAATATTAATGGTATATAAGCCTTAGCAATGCCAAAATTGGCTTTCTTTATTGATTTTGTACTCTCTTCATTTTTAGAATCTTTTCACCTTAATTTTTACTTTCTTAGCTTTAATTTGAATTGTTTTGCCCAAAGCTCACATCTCCTTGCGGACAGCCTTTAAAAAGGTCACAGCCGAATTTGGTTCAATGCCAATATGAACAAAGAGTTATTCATAAAAAGTATTCATTCTGAAAGGGTCGATTGTATGAAAACATTCAGCAACAAGCTTTTTAAAATCGGTTGTGACATTATCGCGTAGTGAACAAAAATGCATGCGCACTTCTGAAAGAAAACCTAAAACATAAGTAAATAATTTTCGAAATAGAAAATTTAGAAAAAAACAATTTTTTTCCTATCTGGGGCATCATTTGTATCAGAACAGTACGTTGATGTAAGTTGTCTGTTATTTTTAGGGATTTCATAATTTTCAAATGTTTTGAAGATACGAAGCAGCAGGTCTGGAAACAAATGATTGGGAAATTGTTAACTTTTAACTTTTACTTGATAAGTTTTGGGAACCTGCTGTGCACACCTTCCCCCTTCATAGCGTTTGCAAAAAAGTCGATATGAAATGAAAATATTAAGTATAGTCTTCAACGATTTTTCCGCTCTAGTAGATAAGTACTTAGACCGTTTGATCGCTTCTTTATTTCTCGAAGCGTACGCCTAAAGAATTGAATGCACAAAACTTAGCGCCGCATACTCGTACATCTGCCAGTCAGTATGCTTGACTTCAGCCTTCGTATTTTTTTGTTAAGTAAATTTTAATTGGTTAAGTTTTTATGGATTGACATTATCCGCATGCAATTGCAATTTGGCTCAAATCTCACTCATAGTCGCCTTGCATTATGTGTTCAGAAAGGAATACTAGTATGAAGCATCTGTTAATGCGCAAGCCGCTAGACTACTCGTAGTCGCACAGGTTAAGTATTTCAAAGAGTGATTGGTAATTGAATTGCCAAGAACCCTACCATATGGCACAATTGAGCTGCAATTTTTCATTCCAGAGGGTGTCAGGCTGTACAGCTCAACTACATTACCGAAATCAATCATCATTATCATCAACAGCATCGAATGGGCTTACCAAGGACTTGCTCATGTCTATGTCGCTGTACCGACCAACGCACATGCTGTTGCTCCCACACGCCCACGCACTGCCATTGTTAAGACATAGCTACAGTCGGTGAATGGACCGGATATGCCATTTTGGCTGCATTCTCACTCGCATCCTTTCACGCCAACTGAGCACTATTCATCATTCAATTGGACTAGGGCTAAGCGCGCAGTCGGAGGCGAAGACATAAATTCCGATGTTGATTGGCTCTAGAAATGAACGCATATATGCTTATCTTTGTTTCGTTTTAATAAATAAATGGCAAAATCGCTTCTTATAATTTTTTGTACAAACTTTTGTCAGGCCATTTGCAGAAATTTAGCTTTTCAAAATAACGCCACCCGCCATTGTGTAATTATTTAAAACATAGTTAATTATTATATTTATTATTATTGAGATTTACAGGAGTATTGCTCGGCTTTATTATACCATTTACAAAATGGTATATTCATTTTGTCAGGAAGTTTGCAACGTATAGGAGGAGGAAGCGTTTCCGACTGTACAAAGTATATATTTATAAATATACAAGGGGAATCCATTTGTTTCAATTCAAAGATCTCAGAAGCTACAAAGCTGAAATTTTTACCAGACGCTTCTATTGTCTGCACGCTGGCCAAGTCCGAGTTTTATCCAGATCTTACACCCATATGACATAGCTCCCATATAACCGGAATGAACACTTAGCAGCATAATTTTTCTGCTTTCATCCAAATCAAACCAAATTTGGCTTTCATCCATTTGCGGAGACCCTACGTCCGCTGGCCTATTCTGATCAAGTTCGCAGAACTACATCAAATATAAAATTATTCTGGAATGAACAATAACTTTTCGGTTTTTAATCCAAATTAAAATAAATTCGTCTTGTATCCACTCAATCCAGATTTGAGTTACATCGGTTATATATTTACAATGTAAATGGTATAGCTTTGCTTTTTTTTATTCTTGTAAAACTTTTGAATATCTTTTGATTGATATTATTTTTAAATGATTGTTCATTTGCAAAATAACCTATTCACTCAAAAAATAAAATACGCAACCGCCCTAAAATTAAGAAAATCGCCTTTTTCTAAAATTAAGAAAATGTTCTATTATTTAGAAAATTCTTTCTTAAACTTAGAAAAAAATGTCCCACCGTGCTTTCTCTATATCTATATAATCTCTCAATATTTATAATTCTAGCATTGTCATAGTCTGCCAAGTGATATCTCTTGGTCCGATGCTGAGCAAACGCCTTCTCGAGTCTTGTTCCTCAAGCTCGTTTCGTTGCGACAATTTATTTTAATTATACCGTTTACAAAATGTAGTCAGAAGTCTTAAAAGCTACAGAAATTGTTACCAGATGTTTCCTTTGTCTGCACGCTGGTCAAGTTCGAGTTTTATCCAGATCGGACAACTATATCGTATAGCTCCCATAAAACCGATTGTTCCGGAATGAACATTTAGCAGCATAACTTTTCTGTTTTTTATCCAAATCAGTTTGTATCCATTTGAGGGCTCCCACACTGGCCTGATCTGATCTGCCTTTTTGGGGCGTCTGATCAAGTTTGTTTTTAAATGTAGCCACGCGCCCTCCCCCTCCCGCCCCAGCACACCGCAACACCTTAATCTGCCACTAATTAAACCACGTTTAGTTGAAACTCTGTTTGTATATGTATAAAAACATAATCTACCGATTGGAAGAGTTTTGTTTTGTCACGCCCCCTCCCGCAAACCACAAACCTTTATATCTTTCAAAAATTTGCTCTTGTTTATTTTTTTACTTGATTTTTTTTAATTTCTGCTGGGGGTCGTCATCAAAAATTGGGTGCTTCGGGCGTCTGGCCTGGATATTTTTGTTTTTGTTGTCGTTGCTGGCGGAATTTAATAAGCCAAATAAGTTGGTAGCTTAACTATGCTACTCCGACCCCTTTTGATGCTGCCGCAGCTCTGCCCCCTGGCTTTCCTGTCTTATGCGTTCCTCTATGCTGCTGCTTGGCGTTTGAATTAAAAAATCGCTGCGTTTGCTAATTAAGATTTTTGTTAAAATGCTGAAAACACATGGCGCCAAAGTGTGCACCCTTAGCACTTTAGCCCAGCGCCCCTGCTCTATCCCTCTATCCCAACTGCCTAGTTAATGACAAATGGTTGTCAGTTTGGGAGCTGCTAATGCTGCTGGTGCACTTTACCAATTTGACAAAAATAAGAAATAAAAGAGGGCGGGGTCTTACCGAATCTTATATACACTTTCAGAGTTATAAGCGTCCGCTTCCTAGCTCCAAACTATGAAAGCTATATGTTATGATCAAAAAAAGTATATTAGTAGGAGAGGTCGAGGTTCAAGTATCTGAGCTTTGACATTCGGAGGTTGTGGAGCCGTTTGACGGCACTCGGTCTTATCCTAAGCAAGAGGTTGGTATGATATGCTGTATTCGTCTATCGATATTCTTTGTGAACTCTGACGAATTATGGCTATTGGAAATCGTCGTAGAAATCCATAATCGCTTAGCGAGACCACCTAGAAGTAGGATACTGTCTCTCTCCCTTTTCAAGCTGTACTTTACGCGTCCCAGCTTGGATGGCATTTCTTCTCCGCAAACTTATGTTAATATTGAAGACTGAGTACTACCCACTAATAGTGTTAAGCTTCCAGTGCGTCAAGTGAATTCCTTTCTTCCATGAAAGCGTTACATATTTCAAAGCAAATTCATGGTACACTCAGCAAGTATATACTAAATTGAGATAAACACAAGTAAGAACGCTATAGTCGATATTCCGACTGTAAGATACTCGTACACTTTACTTATTTTATATTCGGCACAGTCGAAAGTATGCAACACTTTTTATACTCGTACTCTAGTAGAGTAAACGTGCAAATATATGTAGCAGGCAGAAGGAAGCGTTTCCGACCGCATAAAGTATATATATTCCTGATCAGCATCAACAGCCGAGTCGATCTAGCCATGTCCGTCTGTCCGTCCGTATGAACACCTAGATCTCGGAGACTGTAAGAGCTCGAGAGACCCAATTTGGTATGTAGACTCCCCCTGTGGGGTGTCAGATCTCGTTTGTTTTAAAATTTTGCGACGCCCCCTCGCGTGGCTGCGCACTGTGAGTTTCAACCCCAAGATCTCAGAAGTCTGAAGAGCTACAGAGCAGATGTGTCATTTGTCTGCACGATAATTAAGTTCGAGATTCATCCAGATTGGTCGACTATATCATATAGCTCCCATATAACCGATTTTTCTGGAATGAACGCTTAGTAGCATAACTTTCTGTTTTCCATGCAAATCAAACTAAATTCTTGTTGTATCCATTTGAGGATACCACACGTCGACTGAGCAGAGTCAATCTAGATTTGGCAAATATATCATATAGCTCCCATACAACCGATTGTTTCGGAATAACAGTTTGTAGCATAATTTTCCTGTTTTTCATCCAAATTAAACCAAATTAGGTTTGTATATATTTGAGAAGACCCCACGTCCGCCGACTAGAGTTGATCCAAATCAGATATACATTTACAATGTCAATTTTATATAAGCTTCGGCAAGCCGAAAGTAGCCTTCCTTTCTTGATTTTACTTGTTTTTAAAGTTACTTGAAAGGGCAGCGCAAACACGCTGGCGCTTCAGTTTCATTTCACTTTAAGTCCAACTTCAACTCCTACTTCGAGCTTATGCTTTTATAGAGAGGGCGTCGTCATGACAGTTGTCGGCTTTCTTAGCGAATCTTAGTTCTTACATTTGTTTGCAAAATAATTTAACATGAATATATCGCATTTCATGGAGTCATACATCACCAATGCAAATGGCAAACCGCAAGCTTTAGATGGTGGGCAGTGGGTGGCTGACAGTGGCGTATGTAACCGGCGGGCGAAGACATTTAAAACGCCAAGTGACAGCCCCATCATAAAATACAATAATATCCAAAATCACGAAGGAGGTAACCTAGTGCGAATTTTCGGTTTATGCTTTGCCCAAAAACACAGTGCTACAGACACATGCACTCTTACATACAAATACATATATATATATATATATATATATATATATATATATATATATATATATATATATATATATATATATATATATATATATATATATGTGTGTGTGTGTTTATAAATATATAGCCGCCGGGCAAAGCTGACGGTCTCGGTTATCCATTGTTGGGCTGTCAGAATGAGTATGGGTAATGCGGTATGAAACATGGGCTATGGCGTGTAATGCACGGTAAACTGCTTGCCAACGTATGCCTATGCCAACCTATGCCAAGACATTTTTGTGCCTTCGGCTTAATGGAACTGCTTACCAAAGAGTAGACCAGCCACAGCGTTCGCATAGGGCTTCTTACAGCGAAATGAAATCGCCATATACTTCGAATTCGAAAGCACCATCGAGGGAGAATATTGCCAAGATAAGAGAGCATTCTATACAAAGCAGTCGCACTGCTACGACGCTGAAATGAACTGAGAGCCTTAGAAAGTGTATCTAGATGTAGAGCCACAAAGAGTACTCAGACTTGATCATCAAGTTAACGGAAGCATTAGAATTGGGTTGCGATTGCGATATATGTGTCTTTGAAGATCATCATGGGCGCGGCCAAAAGTAATAGTGGTAATTGTGATTTCTGAACGGGAAAGTCAAATTTCGCAATAGATGGTGGTTGATAGCTTCTCTATATTTAAACTTAATATCTAAACTGCACCTGTTTTTTGGGCCTAAGCCTTACACTGCCCATGAAGAGACGGATACTCTTTCAGGAGACAGTAGTGATTTCACATGCCAGCTGAAGGACAATTGGCTGAGTAGAATTAGAAAACGGTGCACCTAAAGATTAGATAACATAAGAATGCACTCCTGGTTGAACTGAACTCAACTTTGGTTGAACCTGTTTAACGCAACCTTAAGCTAACCCATTCTGAAAAATAACAAAAAGTATCCTATTATAGAGCCACGCTTAAGTTGTTAAGTCTATGTGAAGATTTGTGAGCACAGCGCGTGCAAAAGGCTTGGTTCCAAGAATGAAAGACTGTATACCTTGAAATACTCATACATGTGAATAATGGGCATAGTATTCAGACAACATTCATTCCTAACGAATGGTCTCAATCACCATTCATTACACAAACTTGTTGCCCTCATACATCTCATACAACATTTACAAAATTAATGCCTCCCATTAGAAAATCTCATTTTGTCTCAAAAAAGACAAGAAAAAGTATAAAAGGAGTTTAATGTTCAATGAGTAGCAGGCGCTCAGATGCAAAGATATGCGAGATTTAACTCAATTACGCAAAATAAGAGGCGTTCATAATTTACAAGTCCCTTTTCTGTGTTTTGGCAGTTAAATAGAGGCTATTAAGTTGCAGCGTGCAGTTGGCATATACTTAAATATTCATATGTGCTTAATAACGATTACTGATGAGGAGAATTGGCATCAACAAAAGGCAATGTCTAACCAGCCAACAAATTGGGCTTTAACCGATATAACTATATCGGCGTTTCTTCAATCACTTGACCTTGAGATTGCTAAAATAAAATACACTTGCAAACAGAAAGGTAGCTAAAACAAACCAACAACTTTATATATAATTTATGGGGTCGGGAACGCTTCCTTTTGCCCGTTAAATGCATTTGCACGAATGCAATATACTCGTTTACTCTACTAGAGTATAATAAAAAGGAAAACGTGTAGCATACTTTTGAATACGTCGAATATTAAATAAATGCTGCGTACGAGTATCTTATAGTCGGAATATCGAGCATCTTACTTGTTTTATGGTATATTTGATATAGAATATCAAACACATACAAACATATAGGTATGCTTTTCCTTCTCAGACGTTTCTATTGATTGGCTCGAATTAAATCAACTTTTATAATCACAGTAGGAGAATTTCTTGTGACACTTCTCACTGGTCATTCATACTCATTCTACGCTACATTCACTCAGTTTACATTGTTAGGGTTTCAATGTTGTATGAACACTTTTAGCTATGAGTGGTCTTAGTATTCATTATATTTTGGAGTGAATGCAGCTTTGTGATGAATGTTTCAGTAAGCGTTTTGGGTAGATTCATCATATTTATATCGGGACGTTAACGTACAATGCGCTGCACGTTCAAGTGGACCCATAATGCCAGGCTAGAGCTCCCACCTCCCGCACAACCGGCCGAGGGGAGCAGCCGCATAACAAGCTACACGAATCGCCAAGACGAAAATAAAGCGCGAACTCGCTCGCTCACTTTCAATGAAAGGAAAAACTACAAGCCATAAACAATTAACATGATCTACTAGCTAGATGCGTTAGTATAGATGTTTTATTTGAGTTATTATTAATAGAGATAAAGTTAAAAATATTATTGTAGCGTTGATGCACTCATGCTAAGCTACAAATTATGCAGCTTATGGCGAGCTCTCTGCTAGCCGTTGTAGACTGGCATTTGCTGCTGTTCCTGCCCGTGCTGCTGGTGGTGGGGTTTGCTGTTTTGGTTGCTTTGTAGACTTTCTCTGATGCCGGCTGCACTGGCAGCCCCGCTTGTGCTTGTGCAGTTGCCTTATTTGCGCTTCCGTTTCGCAGACAGCTTGCTTGGCTGTTTTTACTTTATTCTCTTTTGCTACAAAGAAGAAAACAACAACGGCAATAACAGTAGCAAAGGAACAAGCAGCAGAAAACATTTAAGACGTCATCGTTTCACAATTTTCGTTCAGCGCGCAAGGAGCAGGAACAACAGACGCACGAGCACCCCTGCCGAAACCAAACAACGACAACAAACAGAAAAGAAAATTAAGGCAGAGCAAGGAGCACACAACACTGTTCAGATGTATCTTAAAAATAAACAACAAAGGAGTGCTAGCTTCGGCTTGCTGAAGCTTATATACCATTCACATTGTAAATGTATAGCTGATATAGTTAAAAACTGGTCTTCAGGCGTTGGGCTTCAGTGGATACAAGTTAAAGACAAGACTAATTTGTTTTGATCTGGATGAAAAACACAAAAATTATGTTACTACGTGTTCAATCCTGAACTATCGGTTATATGGTAGCTAAATGATCAAATCAAGTCAGCGGACTTGGCGCCTCATCAATGGGTACAAACTGAATTCAGTTTGATTTGGATGAAAAAGCGAAATGTTATGCGACTAAGTCTTCATTCCAGAACAATTGGTTATATGCTAGTTGTCTGATCTAGATTAAATCTGGTAGGCACACGTTATATTTTGATTTGGATGAAAAATACAAAGTTGTGCTCCTAAGTGATCATTTCAGAAAAATCGTTTACATAGAAGCTATTTGATATAGTTGACCGGTCTGGATGAATCTCGAAATTAACCAGCGTGCAGATAAAGGAACCAACTGGTAAAAATTTCAGCTTTGTAGCTCCTATGACTTCTGAGATATTAAGGTTTAAACAGACTGACGGACGGATGGACGGACACATGGCTATATCGACTCCCCTTGTCGTGCTGATCAAGAATATATATACTTTATATGTCGGTTACACTTCCTCTCCTGCTTTGCGAACTTCGAGAAAATGTTAATATACCATTTTGTGAATGGTATAAAAGTACTATTTACCCGAGTGGGAGTGAAGGGGTGGCGAAGTAAGAAAAGAGAATACGCAAACCTTGTTTCATTTATCAAGCATTTCCACTTTTGGCTTCCGTCGACAGGGACATGGTCCATGCAGAGACAAATGTTCAGCGACAGGCGACAGACGAATGGACAGGCCAGGCGTGCGGATGGACAGATAGACGGATGCATGGTTGGACATACGGACGGATTTGATTGCACTTGGATAGGGATAGGCGGACGAGCTGGCTCTGGTGGTCGAGTTCAGTTGAGCTCAGTTGACCAACAGCGAAGTCGACTACTGAGCATGATGTGTGTGCACATTTTGCGGCTAAAGCAGCTTGTATATGGCTGAATCGGCCTGGTGGCCTTTGAAGAGAGGGGGAACCAGGGGGCTAGAGTGAAGAGCATTTTTTTTGTGTAGCCCGTTGTTGTTGTCGCTGTTGTTCCCATTCATAGAGGCCGAATAAACATTATCGCCAATTATATATAGTTATACATATATCGAAAGCTCTAATAGGTATGCATATCGACAACTAAATATTTCGATATTTCTAAATATTTCGATAGGTCCTATGGGTTTAAAGATATGACGAATGTTTTTATCGCCTATATGAGAGGGCGGTGGCACAGCCCTTTATTTCAAAACGATATATAGCCCTTGACCTTCCTCTGGCCCGTATTAAATCATCATTGTATTTCTGCGAGGGGTACTATTTATATTTCGGGAAGTGGCAACACTAATGTCAACAGCTAATATCTGGCAACACCATAATAAAGTTTAACATTTCTTAGCATAATCGTACTCACAACATTTTGATGTAAAAGTGCGGTTTTGTTGTGTTTTGTTTACAGTGACTTAAGAAAATCAATTTAAAAAAAAAAAATAAAAATTTCAAGAGCAGGTTTTCGTTATATTATTTTTCACAATATTCGACGTGGCTTGTCTCAACAAGAATATTCCGATAAACTCAGTTCTGTGTATGGCGATAAAGCACCATAAAAAACCACAGTATACCGCTGGTATAGTGGTCGTATTTCGGTCGCCGACGAATTCTGTGAAGGTCGTCCAAAATCGGTTGTTATACTGATAATGCAAAGTCATCATGTGACATGTTGTAAGACAGAGGCATCCTTGCACATTATTTCCACTTCAATACATGCGACTTTGCATGAACACTTACTTCAAAAAAAATTGGTTCGCATTGGATCCCCATAAATTATCAATCGCTCGCTATCAAAGGCTCGCTTCGATTGGTGTAAGGAAATGACTAAAAAGTTCGACCGTGGTGCTTCAAAAGACGTGTATAAAATCTTGGCAGGTGACGAATCATGAATATATATGTATGAGCCGGAAACAAAACAAGAATCGACTGTGTGCATTCCAAGGCGTTCCAAATCCAACGAACATCTTTTCGTGGAAGAGGCACAGCGAAGCAAATGGTCGAGTGCTTCTTCGGAAGAATGGATCATGTGGCCACTTGAGCAAGTAGGACGGTCAGTTCTGAGTGGTACACGACCAAGCGAAAAAGTCCAATACCAAATCTTTCTCCATCATAGCAATGTAAGCTCTCACATATCGCGTCAAACAGGTGAATTTTTGAGCAGTCAAAATATCGAATTAATGACTTATTCTTTGTACAGTACTTATTCCGCACCTAATGACTTCTTCTTGTTCCCGAGTATCAAAGGTAAACCGCGTGGTCAACGATTTACGAGCGCCGAAGAAGCAGTTCAAGCGTTCTAAAACTATGCTTTAGAAGTGTCTCAAGAGGAATGGAAGAACTTTAATGGCGAATGGATTAAATGAAAGCAAAAGTGTATTGATCATCAATATTTTGAAAAACAATACAATCTTTATACCATTCACAAAATGGTATAATTTTATCAGGAAGTTTGCAATGTATAAACAGTACCATATGCTACTAACTGTTCATTCCGAAACAATCGCTCATATGGTAGCTATATTATATAGTCGTACGTTCTTGATCATGTTAAATCAATCACCGGACGTAAATCCTCCTCAAATGGATACAATTCACATTTGGTTAGGTTTGGATGAAAATTATAAAAGTTATGCTCCTATAGGTTCATTTCGGAACAATCGGTTATATTTTCGCTATAAGATAAAGTTGCCCGATCTTTATGAAACTCGAACTTAACCAGTTTGCAGACATCTGGTAAAATTTTCAGTTTTATAGCTTTTAAGACTTCTGAAGTCCTTGTTTTGAAAGAGACGGATGGTCGGCTATGGTTATACCTATATAATCAGTAACGCTTCCATGTAAGCTTCCTTGTAAGCTTCCTGATAAAATTAATATACCATTTGATGAATGGTATAACAAAAGGGGAAGGTTAACTTCGGGCACCCAAACCTTATATACCTTTGCAGAACTATAAAAACTGAATTGCCCGAGCCCTATAACATTTTGTCAACGAACGTGTTTTTCCTGTAGCAATAGGCAAGGAAGCAATCTTCCTTCTTATTATGAACCTTTAAGAATTTTGAGATATTCATATATTTATGTACATAAATACAACACATTAGCGTTCGAAGAAATTTGTTTGTGAGTGACAGAGGCAGAGCACAGGGCTAGCACAAACAATGCTGCTTGGCCGAAAACTACATGTCGATAACTTCAAAACTAGGAGAAAAGTTTCCATGGAAACAGAAAGTCTCGACTCGGCTTGTTAGGCTGATCAAGAATATATATACTTTATAGGGTCGGATATGTTTCCTTCTATGCGTTACAAATATCATGCCAAAATATAATACCTTCTGCAAGGGTAACAAGAGAGTAGTAGGCTGCAAAAATATATATTGTTAATCAGCACCAACAACCGAATTGATCTAGCCATGTCCGTCTGTCCGTCCGTATAAAAACCTAGATCTCGGAGATTATAAAGCCTTGAGGAACCAAATTTGGTATGTAGACTCTCTTTCTGGGGCGTCAGATCAAGTTTGTTTTTAAATTTGTCAATCGTTATCGCAAAAAAATATATCTATTACAAGTTTCAAGATATCAGTGTGTTATTTAAACCACCTATAAATATAACTATTTTCTATGAAGTGAACAAATTTTGTTAAAATCGGTTCAAAACAACATTAGAATTACCAAATGCAAAATACGTAAATACGTTTTACTTCAGTTTTATAATATACGCCAGCTAGCATGAATAAAAATGTTTCTTCCTCCCTCCCACTAGCAAATGTGCTTGCTGCTGCTGATCCAATGGGTGACCGGAACGTGCTTGTAGCATAAGAGCTGGAATGGGGATACAAGCAGCAGATGCTAGTGCCTATTATTTTGTATCGTTGGGATATGAGCAAGTGAAATTCAATTATTTTTAAAATTTTTGATAAAGACATTCTGCCAAAATAAAAATATATGCATATGTACATTTTCCTCACACGTGATTCTGTAACGAGAAAGAATTCGGGTGAGGGTGGGCGTAACACTCGAAGTGGTGCTGTCCCTTTCCTTGTCCAGTTTTGCTTTTGACTCAGACAACGGACAAAATCAAAGAAAATCCGATAAAAAAAAATTACAAAAGTGTTGCTTACTTTTCAATATTAAATGCTGAGTACAAGTATCTTATTGTCGAAATATCGACTATAGCGTTCTTACTTGTCTTACTTTTTACTTGATATACCACTTTGTATAATAAATAAAGATACTACTTCTACTGAAGGCGTGTGTCGATTTTCTAATTTTTTCACAAATTGGACATATTCACAACACACATTTGACCACTGATTAGTGATCAGTGTGTTATGAATGGATAGATCTCTGATTAAGGTCCCTAATTATGATCAGTTATAAGCGATATGGAAAAATTTCCGAACGGAAAATTCGTCTTGCAAGTGTGACGAAATCAATTTTTACATATTTTTACGCGGAACAATTAAATTAGGTGAGACATTGCTCAGATGTGCCACGACCTTGGTTTAGGAAAAAAGAAATCCACGCTCATCCAATCTGGAATAGTACCAAAAAGAAAAGACGAGCAAACTTATTACTTTTATTTAAAGAGTATAAATATTAAAAAATGCATGCAGAGTTATGTATCTTTGCTGCGGCTAGTTTTGCTACTTCCGCATACGATTAGCCTTATGCCAAAAACTAAATAACAACTCCATTTTGGTAGGCGTCGACTTTGATGGAAAACCCACCCAAAGAAAGCAAGGCCACACAGCAAAACACTACAGTAAAACCCAGACATAGAGACAGAAAGCATATAGATAATAAAATCATGTTTATAAATCTCCAACCCACTTCAGATTTTATAAGCTGATTTCAATGTATGTTTTATTCTTGCAGATTTTTTCGAGTCAGCAGCGAACACAGCAAGTTTACGAGCTTCAAGACACAACTACAGAACTAACAATAGCAACAACTACAATGGGCGTGTCATGCGCCACTTGCGGCGCCGCTTCAATGAGCATGCTACTATTGGTTTTGGCCCTCAGTGCTTCAACTGTCGTCGATGCCTACTCCAGTACGTATACGTAATATTGACAAATTTCATATAAATAGAACGAGCGCTTATCTTATGAAAGTGTTTGAAAAATGGGCTCATGTGTTTTTTATAATCTTGAAGAGGGTATTAAAATTTTGTCACGGTATTTGAAACGCATAGAAAGAAGCATCTCCGACTCCATAAAGTATATATATTCTTGATCAGCATGAGAAGCCGAGTCAAAATAGCCACGTCCGTCTATCAGTCTGTCTATTTCTACGCCAACATGTTTCTCAGTCTTAAAGCTATCGAATTCAAAAGTATAAGCAAAGACTTCTTTCTCCTGTAAGCTGCTGATATGTCAAAACCGTCCAGATCGGACCAATTTATCATATAGCTCCCGTATAACCGATTGTTCCGGAATAAACACTTAGGAGCAAAACTTTTCTGTTTTTCAGCTTAGCTTCAAAGCTAAGGCCACAGTCGATATTCTGATATTCGTACTCAGCATATATAGGTAATATTCGACACACTCAAAAGTATGCAACTCTTTTTGATTTTGGGGTAACGAATTTATTTTTGTATACGCTGTACCTATAGTACAAGGGTATATTAAGCTTCTGAAATGTATGTAACGGTCAGAAAAGTGTTTCCGACAAAGTACAAAGTATGTATATTCATTATCAGCACGACTCACGTGCTCAAGAATATATATACTTTATGGGGTCGGAGAAGCTCTCATTTGCCCGTTACGTACGAAGCGGTATACTAAACTATTTTGCTCTCGCACAGCACTAACTCCTTGGACGTATAAAGGTCTTGCTCAAGAAGCATCCAATAATATTCAATCCTCTGAAAAGATGTAGATATAGCTAAATTTCTGGGACTATAAGTCTCTTTCCCAAATATTGGGTAAACAAATTCAATAAAAACCCACTGTAAAAAAGTTTACTTTTGAAAATAGAAATAAAATGAAATGAATAATTTGAGCCCATTTAGCAAGCTGCGGAATAAGTATAACTATAATTGTATGTATTGTATTTGTTGTGCAAGATATGAAGGACCTACATGCGTGCCAACATTTTTGCACCTATGAGTATCTATATGTGTGTGTTATCCCAAGTCACGGCAACATCATTGTTATCTCATTATTATTATTATTATTATTGTTACAATCACCATTGTGAATTCTTCTTCCTCTCGTATACCCTAATGTATCTTGTGACCCAATTTTATAATTTCGTATTATTTTGATTTTCCCCAAATCAATAAATCAATCAACCAAACATCCAATCCAACCGGTTTGTTAACCAACCAAATATCAACAATATCAACACACAAAACCAAACCGAACCGAACCCATTACCTGAAAACTCTCAAAAATACCCATCACCCACACAACTGACAATGGTGAATGTAAAGAGTATGGACGCGGCTGCGGCGACATTGGTTGCCTGCCCACTGAGGAGTGCGTCATCACCAGCGACTCGTGCAGCTACAACCAGCGCGATGGCAAGGATTGCGGCAGTTATCCAACGTGCAAACGCAAGAGCGGCTCCAGTTCCAGTAGCTCCAACTCCAACCAGGCAGCACCGTCAGTTAATCCGTCAGGTATTTATTTCTTTGGTTTTTCATTTATTTTTAATTTTTCCTTTTTTTTTTTTTTGGTAAGTTCAGTTAAGTTTATCTGCAAGGTTTTTGTTTCACTCAGACTTGAAAAATTACAGTTACAGAAAAGAAACTACAGTCAGGAGTAGCAAAACAATACTTTGTCATTATTTATATCCTTGCACAGTGAATTTTATTTGTCTAACGCTTCACACGGTGCACATAGTATATGAGTAAAATGCTCTTTAATACACGATTTGATGTAGTGCTATTTGAGCTGAAGATAAGCTCCAATACGAAGGCAAGAAATAGAAGAAGTAAAGAAAGCAGAAAGTAAGAAAGTAAAGAAGCCAAACTATAAAAACACAAATGCCTTACAAGCGTTCATATTAAGGTGCTGTTTATGTTTTCATTACTATTGAGCAGTAGAAAGTATGTTCATGCCTATATGAATGAAATGCCGTAGCTAATAAGCAAAAACAACTAATAGCAATGGTTAATTTATATATACAAGTATATCGTATTCGTGCAAATGTATGTAACAGGCAGAAGAAAGCGTATAAGACCGACTGTCCGTCCGTCCGTCTGTCCGTCCGTATGAACACCTAGATCTCGGAGACTGTAAGAGCATAGAGAGACCCAATTTGGTATATAGACTCCTCTTGTGGGGTGCCCTGCAAACCGCAAAACATTATATCTTCAACAATCTTAACGCATTTAGTTAAAACTCGGTTTGTATATGTATAAGCACATAATCTACCGATTTGCAGAGTTTTGTTAAGATCGGATGATAATTGTAGACAAAATCGTAAAAATCATTTTGAATAGGAACATGCCACACCAAAAAAAAAATTTTGTTTTCATAGTTTTTAGTGTGCCGAAAATGCTGAGTACGAGTATCGTAGTATAGTCGGAATATCGACTATAGCATTCTTACTTGTTTCCAAAGTCATTCTTTTTCTCTCTTAATTTATAAATTTTCTAAATTTAAATAATGATCACGTTTTATCGCCGCACATTCAAAGTTGACTCAGATAAGGTAACACAAGGATGCATACAGGGCATATACAATTGTGATCGCTTAAAACTATATATAAGATGCAAGGATATATAGTAATTTCGCCTTACCGAAGATACATTTTATTTGATTCGAAATATGTATTACAAACTACAATTTGTTTTTGCTTAGTTTCAATTTATTGCATATGAGTTTTTTATATGTATTATACGATCTAACACACACCCACCCACACACAATAAAACCACCTGAAACACAATTCTATACACATATGTACACTGAAAGCATCTGCTGTGTAGCTGTTATACTGTCATCACACTATTATAATGTTATACCATATCTATGTTGAATTCTCACTCTCTCGCCTGCTTTTCATTCGCCAATCATTCATTGCCTGGCCAATATTTTTAAAATAACA
This sequence comes from Hirtodrosophila duncani, assembly GCA_037043425.1. Taxonomy (NCBI): domain Eukaryota; kingdom Metazoa; phylum Arthropoda; class Insecta; order Diptera; family Drosophilidae; genus Hirtodrosophila; species Hirtodrosophila duncani. Next base: position 418,224 of record JBAMBM010000807.1, read on the forward strand.
ATTCATAAAAATGTTAATGCTGTAAAGAGACGCCCCCGACGCACACTAACCCATGTTTGCGTTGTGCTCTCTATCTCTTTTTCACTCGCTGTCATTGGTCACTTGCGGCACGGCATGCCTACTAACAGGATCGAGCCTGAACACGGGACCTGAGAATAACATCTTTGCACCGGCCTCATCGAATCCCACACTAAACACATACACCTATAACCATAATGCACATCACCAGCTACAAAATGGTGGGCATGCAAACAACGGTGGCGGCGACGGTGGCGCGCTGAACGGCGGTAGTGCGGATGGCAACAATGGCAATGGACATGCCCATGCCAATACCAACGCGAACGCCGGAGCTGCGGGCGCCTCGTCAACGGGTGTTGTCGACCCGCATTATGTGTTTGGTGCCAAGCATCACATGCCGATCATTCCTAACATGCCCATCTTTCCCTACAATTCGCCCACGCAAGCGCCCTCGTTTCAACAGTTTCCCCAACCCAACCACCCAGGCAGCGTGCTGAATCCCGGATATCCAATGCATGGACTGCAGCCGGTGAACCCGTACAATCCACCCTACGTATTCGGCCAGCTGCCGTTCTACTCGGGCCCAGCCGGCACCGGCGGCCCGCCTGGCGGCGGCGGCGCTGGCGTTGGCCTGCCCAGCTCCACGCTGGGCATCCTTGGGGGCGGCGGTGGCGGACTGGCACCCTACGGTAGCAACTATCAGGGTTATCAGAGCCACCATGTGCAGAATGCCAATATGTACAACAAGCCGCCGCCACAGTACCAGAATCAAAATCAACAGAATCCCTACAATCGCCAGACCCAGGCGCATCCCTCGGCTGCGGGGCGCGGTGGACAACAGCTGGGCCATTTGGGAGTTGTGCTTTCGTTGTTCGTGTTGCTGAGCAGCCAAGCCCGTGAGCGTGCAACGTAATAAGATGCAGGCAGCGTGTCTAGATCCTGTCTCCTGCACCTCAAAGACGACAACAACGACGACGACGATCAGTGGAATGGCAATGCAGATGTGATTTGCTTTTCCTTTCTTAAATTTAATTTTTGTTTGACTTTCATATAATATTATGTTTTACTTTCATTTGCGCTACCTTAGATTAAGTGTTGTGGTTAACCTGCAAATAGCAACGTCAGCAGCAACAGCAATACAGAGTCTGAAATCAGTCAGTGAAAGGTCAGCCAAACCTGCAATAGCTAACTTAATGTTCATCAATAAAGAGCTTCTATAGAAAATTATCAGAAAGAAATGCTATTGCTTGACTTGAAACACCCTGTTTACTTCGGTTCTTATACTTTTATATTCGTGCAAAAGTATGTAACAGGCAGAAGGAAGCGTCTCCGACCCCATAAAGCCTTGATCAGCATCAACAGCCGAGTCCGTCTGTCCGTCCGTATGAACACCTTAATCTTGGAGACTATAAGAGCTAGATCTAGTTTTTTTTTTTTAAATTTTGGCCCTCCCTCCCCATAGTTGAAACTCGGTGTGCTCTCATACAAAATGTTTCTTTACGATTTTGTCTACAGTTATTATCCGATCTCAAGAAAATTTGGCAAATCGGTAGAGTATGTGCTAGAACATATATAAACCGAGTTTGAACTAAATGCTAAATAGTCTCCGACGTCGGGGACGCTTTCTTTTGCCTGTTACATACATTTGCAAGTATAGCATATGCTCGTTTCCTCTACTAGAGTACGAGTGTAAAAATCACAAAGTACTGCATACTTTTGAGTGTGTCGAATATTGAATAAATGCAGAGTACGAGTATCTTATAGTCGGAATATCGACTATAGCGATCTTACCTGTATTTTTGTGATTTTGTGTTGGTGATGTTGCTGATTGCGCATGCAGATTGATGGCGCGGCGAGTTTTGTAGATACAAAACAAAAGATACACAGATGCGGTTATGAAGACAGATGCAGATACTCATGTCAATCAAAATTCATAATGAGCTAATTTTTAAAGCAAAAGCTAATAATATATATAAATATAAATATAAATAAAATTGTAAAACACGGGCACTAAGTGCGCATTAAGAATATACTTTTTTTTTAATAGAAAACAATTATTGTCTAAGCGTATTAAAAAAAAAGACAAACTAAAATAACATTTGAGAACTATCTAATTATACCCCACACAATATGTTTTTCTGTCATTTTAAAAACAAACAAAATTTTGAAAATGAAAACATGAAAATGTGAACTAAGCCTAGTAGCAGGACGCAGTCTTAGGAGAAGAAAAAAAAAGAACTCGAAATTGAATTGCAATAATAAAACACTAAGAACGAAGTGCATTTACTTAACTAGCTAAAACTACCAGTAAATCAAAACAAATTTAGATGGCGAAGATTTTGTCAGAACATCGAAAATATAAAAATTGAACAAAATCTAAGCAATAACATGTAATATGCAGCGAAAATGAATTCAAATATATATAATGGTAGTGGAGCCTTCTTAAAACCTGTAAGCATTTAAAATATGCATGTTTCATCAAATTACAGAACTTTAATTAAAAGTAATTAAAACTAAAAACAAATAGAACGCTTACACACTTACAAAGCAACAACATAATATCATTTCAGAAACTAAGTTAGAATTTGTTTTTCGTATACATATACTCAATTTTAAACCTTACCTGAGCTCAGTTGATGTTAATAATTTTTCCACAATTTGCCTTGGTTTTCTTATAAAAGAAATGTTGCTGTGCTTTTTCATGCTATTATTGTAGTGCGCCAAATAGATCGTACATTTCAGACAAGGTCTAAAGTGAGCTTATGAAAACGAAATTGGGTTAGAAGTGGCAGTTGCGCTTTCTGCAAGATGTAAAAACTGGCCTTGAAAGTGTAAGTTTATCTCGCACTCAAACGAAATTTCGTTTTCATATGCTAAAGATAGGCTTTGCTGTGTATATCGAGAAATTCATTAACTCTTTAAATATTTCATCCACTCGATGAAAATGTTATTCATATCTGGCAGCGCCCATCAGCTTTTGTAAGCTGTTAAACAACAAATTAAATACAAATAATATATTCACAGTGACTTGGAGTACATATATCTTCGCATAACAGTATGTATATATTCTAGCAATAAGATATGGGTATACATAAATATACATAAATATACGGCGGCATATCCAACGGGGGACGAACTATCTCCAGGTGCAGCTCAAAGTCGCCATTTGCAGCTGACTCCAAGACAATTATGTTGGTAATGCCATCACAAGGCTACAACTCGGATGAATGGAACGAGGTTCTTAATCGGCGGGGATTTCAATGCCAAACACTCGTGGTGGGGCTCCAGAACCAGAAATCCGAAAGGCCGAGCATTGTTTGAATGCATCCAGCGCAGAGGATTCAACTGCCACTCTACAGATGAACCCACCTATTGGCCAACAGACCCAAGAAAGCAGCCTGACATCCTGGACTTTGCAATAACCAACGGCATAGACTCTTCTAAGATTATCTGTAGCGCGAACTATGACTTGCTCTCGGACCACAGCGCCGTATCGGTCTTATTCGATGTTCCCGTGGAGAAGAAAACACCACGCCGTAAGCTCTGGAGAAAAAACACGGACCCCGAAAAATTCAAAGCATGGCTAAATTCCACCACGACGCACCGCGTGCTAAGCACCGCAGATGACATAGACTGCTCCATTGAGGATCTGACTAAAGAAATTGCCAATGCAGCTGCGTTCGCCTCGCCAAGGACCAGCGCTATCCAGAAGACTCCTACCAGAGACTTGCACCTGTGGACCCCGGAAGTGGCCGCAATGCTTGCGGAAAAAAGGAGACTCAGACGCACATGGTTCCACACAAGAAATCCCAGGGATAAAAGCCTATTGAACAGGGCTTCCAAAAAACTCAAGGAGCTACTTCTCACCCTCCGTAGCAGTGCTCTGGACACATTCCTTGAGAGTCTACAGCCAGGAGATCCGCAGCACAACCTTTGGAATGTAACGCGCCACATAAAGAGGCCCACAAAGCGAGCAGCGCTGGTAAAGGACGGAAGCGGTAACTGGTGTCGATCTGACCTGGAAAGAGCTGAGGCATTTGCCACACATTTGCACAACTCTTTCGCGCCATTTGACAGATGCTCACCACAGGACATCACTGACACAATGGGAGCTCTCGAAATTCCTGGCGAACCCAGTCATCCCATCCCACTGGTCTTCGATGAGGAAATTGCCTTGGAGATCAAAAACATCAATGCAAACAAATCCCCGGGGCAAGATGGGATTGACGGAAAGACGCTAAAGATGCTACCCCCACCGTGCATACAGTTACTCACCGCACTATTCAACAGGTGCTTCGAAATCGGGCACTTTCCCAACAGCTGGAAATGTGCGGAGGTGATACTCATACCCAAGCCCGGCAAACCTGAGGACAATCTTGCCTCCTATCGTCCGATTAGCTTACTGGCCTCGCTCTCTAAAATATTTGAAAGAATATTTTTACGAAGAGTGTTGCCGGTACTGGACGAGGCTGGTTCGATCCCGGATCACCAGTTTGGCTTCAGGCGTTCACATGGAACATTGGAACAATGCCACAGGCTTGTTGGATGCATAATGCAAGCGTTCGAGGAGAAAAAATTTTGCAGCGCTATCATGCTCGATGTCAAACAGGCGTTTGACAGAGTCTGGCACCCTGGGCTGCTGCAAAAGCTAAAGGCCACCCTTCGAGACACCTATTACAAAGTCCTCAAAGCATACCTAGGCAACAGGACCTTCTACGTGAGATGTGGAGAAGCAAAGTCTGCCTGCATGGCCATCAGAGCGGGAGTACCACAAGGCAGTGTGCTAGGGCCACTGTTGTACACCATCTACACAGCAGACTTGCCAATTCTACAAGACCGGAGGCTCCTCACCGCCACATATGCTGACGACACGGCGTTCCTAGCAACAGCAGACACACCGCAGGAGGCGTCTGACATTTCCCAACGGCAGCTGAACCTTGTTGACAAATGGCTTAAAAGGTGGAACATTGTGGTAAATGCGGAGAAGTCAACCCATACCACATTCACGCTAAGAACTGGTAACTGCCCCCCAGTGCACCTCGATGGCTGCATTATCCCGGCCAGCCCAACGCCAAAATATCTTGGCATGACAATGGATGGAAGGCTCACCTGGCGGGAACACATCCTGAAGAAGAGACGGCAATGCGAGGAAAAACTAAGAAAGCTGTACTGGCTAGTTGGAAGGCGCTCAAAAATGAGTCTAAGAACCAAACTACTTGTCTACAAAGCAATCATAAAGCCCACATGGACATACGGCATACAACTTTGGGGTACTGCTTGCGAGGGGAATCGCAGAATCATTCAACGGTTCCAAAACAAAGCTCTGCGCATAATCTCTGATGCACACATCTACCACAGCAACGCAGAAATTCACGACCAACTCAAAGTCCCGTGGGTACGGGACGAAATTACAAAGGCCAGCAAGAGGTACACCAGCAGGCTTCACAATCACCCAAACACCCTGGCTCTCAGCCTACTAGACAACAGCCTGACTACTAGACGCCTGAAGAGGGTTCATCCACTGGACCTGCAATGGGAATAAGATGTCGCTTCCCTTCCCTCCCCCTTCCCATCATCCACTCACCCACCCCCAAATAACTGAAATGGAATATCTATAATGTTAAGTATTTTTATGAAATTTAATAATTGTCCTTCAGGACAGATCTTAAATAAAACAAAGTTCTACAAAAAAAAAAAAAAAAAAACTCGGATGAATGCCCATTCGAAGCCGAGTATCGCAGAAGGCTCAGCACGAGCTCCAAGTTGAATGGCGCCCCGACTGGCACCTTCACCGGGTACACCTAATCCACATAGAGTATGCGTATTTTCATCAGCAATTTACTCGGCGTCGCCGCAATCCAGGTGATTGTCCACAGTGCCACAGTATCAACTTGATATAAGTTCATCTATGGTGGAAGCGACGAAACGTTTTCAGGAAGGTGCCTCATACAGCTGCGACTCGGATAGCTCACGAATGGTATAGCCACGCGCTGACTGTGGGTCGTTTGGAAGTCGCACTTTTCTTCTGCTCTGGACTACAATCCTAACTTAAGGTAAGCCGCGGAAGGCGCCATGCTTGAAACAGGTGGCTCTTCGATTCCCTGCAGATAGCCAAAAGCGGTACATTATGTATATAATAAACATTATACCCGGAAAATGAACTTTAAAGGATACCAACCAGAACTAAAAAACCAACAAATTTATCTAGCTTCTAAAATAATTCTAAATTGTGTTTTGACGTCCAATGGTCAACACGTATATTCAAATCAAGTCATATTCATTCATATTCATTCATTAGCTTACATATAAATTGCAGTCCTTTTGCCAATACGATAAAAGGTGTGAAGTAAAAAGTGTGTGTTATCACAAAAAAAAAATAGAAAGAAGAGCTTCGGCTTGCCGAAGCTTATATACCATTTACATTGTAAGTTTGTAAGCGATCTTGATCAAGTCTGGACGGAGTGGATACAAGGGATACAAGAAAACAGAAAAGTTATGCTCCTAAGTGTTCATTTCGGAACAATCGGTTATATTGTAGCTATATAATATAGTTCTCCGATCTTAATCAGAACAGGCCAGCGGACGTAGGGCCTCCTCAAATGGATGCAAGCCGAATTTGGTTTTATTTGGATGAAAAACAGAAAAGTTATGCCCCTAAGGGTTCATTCCGGAACAATCGGCTATATGGTGCTATATGATATAGTTCTGATCTGAATAAGACTCGAACTTGACCATCGTGCAGACAAAGGAAGCATCTGGAAAAAATTGCAGCCATGTAGCTTTTAAGACTGAGACCTTTGTGTTGAAAGAGACTTACGGACGGACTGACGGACGGAGATTCGTACAGACAGACAGACGAGCATGGATATATCGGTTCCCCTTGTCATGCTCATCAAGAATATATATACTTTATATAGTCGGAAACGCTTCCTTCTATGCATTGAAAACTTCCCGACAAAACTAACTACTATTTTGTAAATGGTATAAATGGTATAATAATTAATTGGTTTCTTTGAGATCTATACAAAATTTTGATATTATATGCTATGAAAGATAAGAGGTTTAGAAATGAAATTCGTCAACTTTTTAATTTAAACAATCGCAAGCTACACGTAGGAGGATGATTGATATTTTTTTTTAAATGATATACACTTTATATATTGCTTATACCATGTATCCCAATTGTGCGCTTATCCCTCTTGCCAGCGTTCGGGCAATTGTTCTTGCAAATGCCCACCCCAAAATGCGCATTAACTGGCAGTGTCTGCAGCGCTCTGCTTTTGTATTCGCGCTCTCCCACTCACTACAGTTTGTTGCTTGTGCAGAGCCGTTTAATTATTAAATGTGCGATGAGGGCAACACAAGCTTTTGTAAATATTGGCTATCAACACCGATCATTCCGAATGATCGTTGCATGATTACTTTGTCATTTACTAAAATGCTTATGTGTGTAACAGATATACACAGTTGTTATTCGTTATTCATTATTAGCATTAATGCATCCATGCAGGACTGTATCAAATCATTATATATCTTAAAAGTCAAGCTTGTACAATTTAAGCATACAATTTATTATTTATATTTTAAATGCAATTTCGGTTAAATTTATTGATGCACATGTACACAACTTCGCATTATAAGGGTTCTGGGTTTGAGAAAGTTCTGAATTACTTTCCAAGCAAACTGTTAGGATTTATGAAATCGAAGTGCCAATAGTTGTGTCAATGTGCCTCGTTAAACATCAAAGTAACCACCTTAAATATTAGTTTTTATCTAAAATACTTTAATTATTTGTGCAAAAAAGTCAACAACGCAAATTATATACATATACTTATATGTATGTGAAATGTGCATGCAAAAGATATTTACTCCGTCCGTTTCAAAATTGTTACAGCCTCTGTATCATAATTTATTTTTAATTTGTATCTAACACTAACGCACACATCACATACTCACTCCAACAGTATTAAATTATGAATAACAAGCATTTTTTGAAGGGATAATAAATACTGCAGAACAATTTATTAATATTTAAAGTTCTTAAAAAAAATAACAAGACCGGCACTTTGAAGGCTTGATAAGACCGAAACGAAATCCTAAAAGAACATATATACAAATATATATTCACACATATATTATGAATATTAACTGTCATTAAAGGCAGCGAAGACTTATAAACACTAAGCGATAAATCGATAAGGCGACTTTCGAAAAAATGATATGAAAATCAAAGTAGTGTAGTTTTAAAAAAATTTCAATTAAAATATTAAGAAACAAAAATCAGATTGAAGGGCCTAGAGGCATACGCAATAGTCGATAACATTTGAAAGATTGCTTCTTTATCGATACCCAAAATGTACCTAGGTAAGTCTCGGTACTTCGCTTTAGAATCAAATGAAAAGAAAATATTTGTACTAAAAAAAAAAACATAAAATTCAAACCAAAGAAGAAAAAACACGCTTGATACTAAAGTGAAAATATTCTAATTAAACATAGTTCAAAAGTTTTATATAGATTTCAGCTATACCCGATAAACTAATGTTAATATTTATTGGTTAATTCAGTCGCATTCATTCTTGCTTTGTTGCTTTCGTTTTCAAGTGTTGTTTTTGTGTTCTCTTTCGTTTTCATATTTTTTTCGCTTTTGTGGCTAACATGCACTGCCTGATGCGCTGCCAACCGCAACCGCTAATCGATAACTGCATTAATCGATAACCGTATTAGTTAGCAGCAACACGCACAACGCCTTTGCTAACAATGCGCCCAGCGCTCCGCTGCCGGATGCGGGCGGTAGTGGTGCTGCCTACGGTGGCGGCGGCAATGCCGGCGGAGTCAGTGGATATGGTGGTGGTTTCTCGACTGGCGGCCATAGTCTCTACCCCTCGCTTCCCAACAACAACAATGGCGGTGGTGGTGCTGGATATAATCAATATGGTGGCTATAATCCGCAGCCCGGCGGCTACAATCCTCAGCCCGGATACAACGGCGGCTATCAACCCGGTCCTGGTGGCTATCAGCCTATGCCCGGCTATACGCCCCCTGCACCTGGCTATAACAATGGCGGCGGGGGCAGTGGTGGTAACCAGAAACCTAAAGATAAGGAGGGTGGCTTCTTCTCCAACTTCTTCTCGAATCCGGCGGTGAGTCAAGCAGTATCCGGTATCATTGCAGGCCAAATAGCCAAGCAGCTGCAAGGAGGGGGCGGTGCCGGCGGCGCCGGAGCTGGCGGGAATTCTGGTGGCGGCTATCAGCCCATTGGTGGATATGGTGGCGTCGCTCCTAGCTCTTCTGGCTCTTCCGGTAGCAATCTGCTTGGTGGTCTACTCGGCTCTGTGCTTTCTGGCGGCGGCGGCAGCAATAGCAACAATGGCGGCGGCGGTGTCAGCTCTTTCCTAGGCAGCCTGATAAACGGCGGTGGCAACAATCATGGCATGGGCGGTGGCGGCGGCGGCGGCGGTGGTAGGCTTGATGACATCTTTAGCTCAAAAAACTTTGGTGGCCTGTTCAGCGAAAATCCATCCGCACGTGGCGGACCTAGCGGTGACAGCGAGTCCTCGGGCGGTGCCAAAAGCTATCCCACTCAGGCACCCGGCAACTATTACGGCTAAGGCCGCCGCGTACACTGACGTGGAAGACGAAGGAGCAACATTTTTCTTACGCAATTCAGCAAATATCGTAAATGATCAAATGTAATCGATTATGAAACTTTTTTATAACAGGCATATAATCAAATTTTTAAATCTGTAAAAATGGAAACATATTTATATATAAAATACAATTGACAACATATATAGACCTACATATACATTAAATATAAATATGGGAAAGCAAATATTTGAATTGTATTTTTTAATTATATAAAAACGAACACAAACTGAAATTAATTTGTAAATAGTGTAAAAGATAATGCCTACATAAAAACATATACAAGAATTGAAATAGATCAAGAAATGTGTTAGCTTATTCATTAGCGGACCGAGGTAATTATGAGATGTTTGTTTTTAACTATACAACACAATTTCCAAATAGAAAAAACAGCTCTGTAGCACAACTAAGAACAACTCCACCGATCGCTTTGAAAATCATACAGTATAATAAAATACACCACCACAAAAATTCCGTGGCATACTCTTCTCGGTCACATCCGTCGGTGGAGTTTTATCTAAGTAGAGGATCTTCTGTCAAGATTGCACTGTGGAAAATTTGGCCAGTTTTTCTTGATATATACATTTTGTCAGGAAGTTTGCAAAGCATAGAAGGAGTCGTTTCAGATTACGTAAACTATATATATTGATCAGCATGACAAAGGGAATCGATATAACCATGTCCAACTATCTGTCTGTCCGTCTGTTTCAACACAAGGATCGCAGAAGTCTTAAAAGCTACAAATCTGATCATTTTACCAGATGCTTCCTTTATCTACAGGCTGGTCAAGTTCGCGTTTTATCCAGATCAGAACTGCATCATATAGCTTCCATATAACCGATTGTTATGGAATGAACACTTAGGAGCATAACTTTTCTGTTTTTCATCCAAATCGAACCACATTCGGTTGGCATCCTTTTAAGGAGACTCTACGTCCGATGGCCTCTTCTGATCAAGATCGAAGAACTATATCATGTAGCTACCACATAACCGATTGTTCCGAAATGAACACTTAGGAGCATAACTTTTCTGTTATTCACTAAAATTGAAACAAAATTCGCCTTGTATCCCTTGTACCCACTCCATCCAGACTTGATCTAGATCAATTAAATATTTACAATGTAAATGGTGTATAAGCTTAGGCAAGCCGAAGCTAGCTCGCCTTGTTTGTTTTTTTTTTTTGGAATTAATTAATAACTCAATGATTTACTATGAATTCTTTTCAAATTTGATATAAGGATAGGAGTCTTTTCTAGGGAAAGTAGGGGTGACACCACCATACCACCGCCCCTTTTAGCCAGTAATAAAAGACAGTATAATAAAAATATCAAAAATATTGTCACCTACAAAGATTGGTTATGATATATCAAAGAATAAAATGTTTTCTCAGTATTTCCCACAAATCGTTCCAGTGAAGTCATGTGATATAATCATTCTATTTGCTCAATATTGGCATATATCATAAACGCGAGCAAAAAACGAGTCTTTTAGCTCTCAAACTTTGCCGCAGGCAACCTCAAATATGTTGATAAAGGAAAAAAGAAGACCAACAAATACTTTGAGAAATGTACACTTGAACACATTTGTAAAATGTGTATAGTTTCCCTTCCTGTGAACAGATCCGTAGCTAAAATCAGTTGGCAATATCAAAAGAATCTACTTAATCATTCAACTTACGTAGCTCCCATTGAAATTATTCCAAGCTACAGCTCGGGTTGCATCTATTTTGGGGGGCTCCAGGTAAGCTTTATTGAACAATTTTTGATTGATATAAGAATTCCCGAAATATAAAAAAATTCTTAAAATTATAATTTGACTTGATTCAGCTTTGGTTGGGTATTAAGAGCGTTTTTTTTTTACTCGTACTCTAGTAGAGTAAACGAGTATATTGTATTCGCGCAAATGTATGTAACAGGCAAAAGGAAGAGTTTGCGGCCTCATAAAGTATATATATTCTTCATCAGCAACAACAGATGATTCGATTTAGCCATGTCCTTCTGCACGTCTGTCCATCCGTATGAACAAGAGCAAGAGTTACCAAATTGGGTATGTAGATAAAGATAAAGTTTGTTCGTCAGATAAAGTTTGCTCTAATATTTTGCCCCGCCCCATAAATCGATTAAAACTTTATATCTTCCAAAATTTTTGGCACATAATCTACCGATCTGCCATGAAGATCGGATAATAAGTGTAAATAAAATCGTAAAAAACATTTTGTATGAGAGCACCCCTCCTCAAAAAAAAAAAAAAAAAAAAAAAAAAAAAAAACAGAAAGTGTGTTTTGACTCTGTCGAATATTAAATAGATGCTGAGTATGAGTATCTTAGATTCGGAATATCGACTAAGACGTTCTTACTTGTTTTGTATTGAAGTTCTTATATGAAACAACGAGGTCTTGGTCCATCATTTTGCAAACACTGCGATCGCTTATACCAGATCTCCTTGCTGTCCCATAGCTACACTTCCTTTAGTTGACTAGGAGGCGGTAATTTAGAAAGTCCCAAAACCCTGGAAGTGCCACACTGGATGACGTCTTCGAACTGTAAAGTCGCTTCTACAATCATAGCCGAGCTGGAGACGTCTTCGGTGTTGCTGGCCGGTTCCACACTAGAACATTTTATGGTTACCGGCACGATTTGGCTAACTGCGACTTGTAAGTCTTTACCTTATCTCAAAGTACCACCAGGTCCGTTTTGGATATTAGCTTTATCGACTGAGTTATCCCTTGATGACAATAAAATTGCTCACCCTTGATCTGGCAGGTGTAATATCTCCGGCTGGGGCTGTCCAGATGCGCTTTGGACGCTCAGTAGCTGTCATCCTATCCATCCTCTTTGCTGATGGCACTAACAATGGGTCAATGAGAACTTTGTTGGTTACTTCTGGGATGTAGATTGGTGGCTTTGGATTGGACTTATCTACCCTGGAAAGCAGTAGTAGTATGCGGCCCCTATCGGATGGTTTACAATTGTCAGAGCAGCTCTCAATATCACTTGTAATGTTGACTTTCATTTTTCTGTTCATTTTTCGACTGCTTGCTACGAAGTTGATCGATCGATATGCGCCTGGTGCCGGTGCCTGCAAATTGGAAGTCTTGGACAATATGTTGACAATAATATAAGAAAACTGGAACTGCAAGACGACGAATATTTGATCGCAATGAATTAGCAGCTATTGAGTTTTGATCGCAGGTAAAGGACTCTTCGAAATCAGCAATTAACAGTCGCCAGCTGTGGGTCAGCTTATCTGGCGCCCGTCAGCCATCTACATATGCAATCCCAAACCGAACTACACTCGTGCACTTGACGGTTATTTAGGGTTGATTATAAAATGTAATTGCATTGCTGTACAAAGGAAATGTACGGCGAGATGGTCTTTATAAAAATCGGTGCTGCCATAAAAATTAATAGGCTGCCGGTGGTGTGAAAGCCGTTGCGTGGTTTCCCCTAGCCACCACCTGATGCTATTTTAAGTATCAATCAATAAATCAAATCAATACCAAAAAAATTAAGCCAAGTCGAGTGAAGTGGTGGCCAAGGAACGTGGCGGTGTCTGTGTGCAACCATAAAACGAAACAGAGTCAAACACTAAGCTGAAAGATTTTTACATGTATTTGTATATGCCTGTTCCTGTCCCTCATCCTGTGCTTCATTCTGACCGTGCTTCCTGTCGTCTAATGTGCCTTGAAAAGTCAATGACATCCGCCGGTGCTTCTAAAAGCGGCACGTCATTGTTTTGCCTTTGGAGGCGAAGAAGGCGGAATCCAAACCAAGCCTGAACCCTAACACAGGCTCACCAACACTGCTCGGCAAGTGTTACTATCAACGCCAACGTCAACATTTTTGATGGTAATCGCATTGGCGTTCACAGTGTTGTATATATAAAGCTACGAGGGTATGCTAAGGAATCTGCATAACAATGTAGCTGCCTTTTCAACATTTTTAGGGCGGTCCAAAAGTTATGATTTCGCATAACTCCTCTTTCAAAGTATGTCTTTTCTAACAATTTATTTCTTCAGGGAAAAGGTGCTGGGGTACTAATTCAATAAAATGCGCTAAATACGGCATAAGTGGAAAGTGTCACATCTTACATTAAAACTGTGTATGTATGCACGTGAGCATTTGTTATAGAAGAGTCTTTTCTTTTTGTCTAAAAATGGCGACTTTATTTCATTGGCGGGAAATTATGTGCAATGCGCAGATGGCCCCGCAACTACACCAAGACACAACCGCAAGGAGGCAAGGGGCGCTGTCGCATAACGTACGAAAACGGGGAAAAAAAAACGCTCGCTCACTTTCAATCAAACGAACAACCAACGATTAACATTTAATATAAGCTAGGTGTGTTAGAATAAATGTTTTATGGGTATTTAGAGAGCTATTACTGGAGACAATATTCTCTATTTATCGTCTTCACCTTCTTTGTAGATGGATCTCCTCAAGAAGTTCCGACTTTTAATTGATTTATATGCAACCATGAAAAAGCTCAAACTGCTGCTACTGTCATCTACTATCATCTACTACCGACCTGATCAGCTAATTGCTTTGTTCGTTTTCGTAACGACTTATTGGCATACCCTCGACATATGCAACAACTTTAGCTGCTGCTATGGTTGTTGCTGTTGTTGTTCTTGGTTCTCGAGTGCTGCTTAAATATGAAAAACTAACTCGCAGCTGCTCTTCACATTTTTCTGCACTTGACACTAAATTCACTTTGGTCCCAAGTAGGTGCTCCGTGCACTTAAAGCGCACTTTCGCTTTGGTAACAACAAGCCAAGCGCACTGTCTGGGCTCTCCCGTGTGTGTTTGCTCGCACTACATACTCGAGGTTCACGCAGGTGCACAATGTATATACATACATATATTTATTTTATTACTTAAATAAATTACAAAATGGCAGTCCGTTAACCGCAGGGCCAAATGGCCACTCCATGCCACCACCATCGTCACCACTTCGCCATTTCCACCATTGCAAGTTTCTATTCCGGCTCTCTGCATGGCTGAGGAGAAGCTTAGCGCATAATATATTGTTGCCACCGCTCTATTGCCAAGTACCCCGAGGAGCAGCAAAGGTAGCAGTGGCAGTGGAAATATGATAGCAGTGGTGCCCAGCAGCCTGAAAAGTCTATGTAGTGGAGTGTTTGCCTTGGGCTTGGCATGCCATGACTCGTTGAAAACACTTGAAAGAGAAACACACGACTGCATGTGCAATGCAGGTACAGTTGAAAACAAAGGGAACAAATTCATCAAATGAGCATTCAGTAAATAACACAAAAATGGCAACAAGTACACACTTGGTATGGTTGGCAACTGGAACGCATCATAGACAATCTGATAGACCGTCAACTCTGCTTCTTATTTAAATGCTCGTCGGCATTCCGTGGGCGCTTTGCCTCTCTTAAAATGTTTATATGAGACGGCACCATTGGTCTTTCCAAAAGTGCGAAGAAACGGAAAGGTGCCCACGAAAGTTTAACATTCCCTCTTATTTAATATTTAAGCAATTCCTCTCCTAGTTGACGATCTACTATTGTAGTTTTTTTATGAACGCATATAAAAATTGTTAACATCAAGAGGCAACTTTGCATATTCATTATATAGATTCAATGCCGGGAACATCGATGTTTGCCGACATAGATTTTTCGATGTTTTTGGTGTCTCAACATAGATAATATCGGTGTATCGGCGCATTTTTCAAATTTATAAAGAATGTTTATAATGTAAAAACAAACGTCGAAAATTTCATTTTATAAAATTAATAAGGGTTTTATTAACTTTTTTCTTACAACAAAATATAAATATAAATTAACAAGAGAAATTCTGTTCCTGTCAGATAATCTTACATATTATAAATGTAGTTGGTCGGCTCCTGGTGAAATAAAAAAGTTAATTGTTTAACTACATCTATTGTAAATAGAGGTCGCTAACACGTCCAGTTGTGCCACCCATTTTTGGTCCACATTTCAAGCATTTTCCTGTTAAAAAAAATTCCAGACTGATGACTTTATAAACTTAACAGAAAGTTCTTCTTCGGGTTCGCTATCCGCTACTCCGCACTTAAACATATAAGAATGCATTACTAAATATGAACATAAACACACGTACAAATCGCTCAACTAGGAGTGCAACAATATAATTACCTTTACCATTACAATCCTTTAAAAACTTCTCTATTTTCACGCACTGTCAACACCAATATGCTTCTAAAAATCAATATATTTTCATCTACTTATTTATATTTAAAATTTATTGCATTTTATCTTACCTTATGCACTTTTATTCCCCGCTGTCTTGTCTCTCAGTGATGCTAAATCAAAAACCATGGAACATCGGCAACATCAAAAAAAAAATCCACGTTTTGAGCAACATCTATGTATGGATATAGCATTGATGTTTTCTTCAGCAGTATTGCAGACCATTTACAATTTAGTATACCACAAATGACGTTCAAGGCTCAGGAAGCAATGATTAAGCATTTCACTATGGTAAAAAAGTCGGTTTTTTATTCAACTCACAAAATTGTTTATTTTGTCATGAAGCTTGCAACGCACAGAAAAAAAGCTTTTCCTACTGTGTAAAATATTCTTGATCAACATGACAAGAGAAATCGATATAACCATGTCCGCCTGTTTGTCAGTCTGTTTCAACACAAAGATCTTAAAAGACTTTGTTGGTTCGCTGGTTAACTTCGATGTTTATAAAGATCGGATATACTATATAGCTACCAAATAACCGATTGTTCCGGAATGAACACTTAGTAGCATAACTTTTCTGTTTTTCATCTAAATCAAAACAGATTCATCTTTCTTCCCGTGTATCTACTGTAGCCCGACGCTCGCCGACTAGATTTGATCTAGATCAGCAATACACTTTTCATCTTGTTTTGGCATGAAGTCCAAATTTTGGTGTGAATATATCGTAATTTGCTTTTAAATCCTTAAAGTAAATTCATCATATACAAGCAAAAAATAAAACAAAAAAAAAAACGTGTAAAGCATCCCTTGAGCACTTTATGAGCTTTCAAAACGGAACATTCGATCAGCTGATTATGAGAAAAATTTGTGCCATTTGTGAAATATATATATATATGCCATCAAACATACATATAAAAAGAGAGACCTACACATATATAATGCATTGATGCCATGCTATGCGAGAGAGAGAGACAGCATTCTGCTGGGTTGTAAACCTGTTGTGGTTAAAAGAATGTTTGCCAGAACATTAAATCAACATTGTAGTTGCGATCAAAATTTTCTTTTAGTTAGTTGTAGTTGATGTTAAGTAAATGGAATTGTATTAACAGTTCATTAAATTAAAGTCTTTCAAATAGTTTTTTCCACAAAAAGTGGTCTGGGTACGAATGTCTTATCGTTGGAGTTCGACTATAGAGAAAATTTAAGGAAAAAAAGGAAGATACGAAGGCTTACTTATGGTAACCGAAGCTTATATACCATTGTAGATTAGTACTATAATAAACCTAAAAAAATAGTTGCCCCTTCCGGTTGAAATTCGGTCAGCACACGTTTAGGCTTCAGTATATTAAGAATTTATTCAGAATCGGTCGGTTATATGGGGCTCTGTGATATATAGTGTTCCGATCCGGATCAACTTTGATCAGCAGACGTGGAGACTTGGGTTCCTGGACACATGTGCATTGAAGGCAACGAATCTACAGATGAACGTCAAAAATCACTGCTCTGCACCACAAATGGGCCCACAGGCATTCTGCGGTATCAGCATGGCATCGGCCAAGCTTTTACTAGGCTCTGGAACAACGACATTGGGGAAACCTCCTTAGACTGCGTCAAGCCAAAATTTTGGCAAAACCGTCTAAGTCAGGCGAACTGGCTTACCTAAACAAATCATGTATACGCTTCGTGATGGGGTACTTGAATGGGTGACAACTCTCACAACTAGGAGTAGACTCTGTGAAATAATAAAGTTGATCCTTTGGCTAAGAGTCCAGCTCATGTATGCCTGTCACTCCGCCTCCCATTCGCACTTTTTGGGACTCTCTTAAAAAATAAGGGATTCCCACTATAAGTTCAATGCACTCGCTTCGTCTACGATACCGTCTGCTGTCTATCTGTTTTTATGCGAACTAGTCGCTCAGTTTTAAAGCTATCGAGATAAAGATTACCATAGTCTTATTTCTACTGTAAGCTGCTTATATGCCGAAATCGTCCAGATCGGAACACTATATCATATATATACATGTATACAACCGACCGATTAGGAGTGAACTTCTAATATACCAAAACTGTTTTTTTTTTTTTAGAATTCAACCAATTTTGGTACATGTCAGATGTAGAAGCCTCCATGAATTTCAAACGGAACGGGCATTACATTAGCAATCTGCAGGGTAAGCTTCGGTTTCCTGTTATTCCTTTGCAGAGGGTACTATAGTTTTGTTACGATTTTTGTAATGTATAGAAGGAAGCATATCCGACACCAAAAAGTATATATATTCCTGATCAGCATGTCAAGCCGAGTCGATATGGCCATGTCCTTTTGTCTGTTTGTTTTTATGCGAATTAGTCTCTCAGTCTCTCTATCGATTTAAAATTGAACCATAGACTTCTTTCTGCTGTATGTATTATGTAGCTCTTACATAGCCGGCCCATTCAGAATGAACACACTAAAATCAAATGCCTCCCATATAAAGTGCCACTATCTCAATATAAATTGTGTCGCAATCCGTGTGTGTGAGAGCGAAGGAATAAGCCTTAAGTTTAACGAATCTGTTAACAATCAAAACAGCAGATGCTGTCTCTCTCTAAACTTCTAAGCAAAAGCAAAGCATTTATCTGTATATGTATGTGTGTATGCAGTATGTTCTTCTGCATGTATGTGTGTGTACATACATATCTTAGAATGAAAATATGGAATGGAATATATCAATAGAAAATTGTAAGAATGAGGAAAAGGCGACGCACAACAAATGGCTGCCAGTCAGTCTTGAGTTGAGAAACAGATCAGATCGGTGTCGCGAACGAGTCAAAGCCTAAGTGCCGACCAGTCGACTAAGATGCAGTAATTGTGTTTGACAAACAGCTCCGCCGCGAAGCGTGCATCCGGAAATAGAATATGACGAAGCCATCGATGATCCCGAACAGCAAGATTTCCTCGTGCTGCAAGGCTCAAAAGCACCAAAGTGGGATCTGAAGCAGAGATTTCGCAAGGGTGTCACTTTTTGTCACCCTACTCAAACTCATTGAAATGTGTCGCGGTGCCACTCACCAACGGCTAAGCAAAGCAAAGACACACACTTATCAAACATTTTGTGTGTGCTGCGAGTGCCGGCAATATCATACCTCGCTCATACAAGGTCCCGTTTTTTTTTGTTGGGTGCACCAAGGCATATTTAGGCAACGGGTGTCGGTGGCACCTATACTCAAAACGAATGTAGGAATAATCGCAAGTGAAAACAAGAAATGTAAGCTAGCTTCGGCATGGCTAAGCTTATATACCATTTACATTGTAAATATATACAAAAATATCTAGAACAAATCTGGATGGATACAAGGGATACAAGACGAATTTGTTTTAATTTGGATGAAAAACAGAAAAGTTACGCTCTTAAGTGTTTATTCCGGAACAATCGGTTATATGGTAACTATATGATATAGCTCTCCAATCTTGATCAGAACAAGCCAGCGGACGAGGGTCTTCTTAAATGGATGCAAACCGAATTGGGTTTGATTTGGATAAAAAACAGAAATATTATTCTACTAAGTGTTCATTCTGGAACAATCGGTTATATGAGAGCTATACGATATAGTTGTCCGATCTGGATAAAACTCGAACTTGACAAGCCTGCAGTTAAAGGAAGCATCTAGTAAAACATTTGAACTTTATTAAGACGTCCGAGTTCCTCGTGTTGAAACAGACGGACGGAAAGAGGGACATGGCTGTATCGATTCCCCTTGTCATGCTAATCAACAATATTTATCTTTATATAATTGGAAAAGCTTCCTTCTGTGCAACCATCCTGACAAAATGAATATACGGTTTTGTAAATGGTATAATAATAACTGTCCACTCAACTTTTTTAAGGGAAGCCCTCGAAAATTAATTTGCTAGCGAGCAATTACAGTACTTAAAACAGTTTTCGTCCAACGGAACTGAGCTATGAGCAATGTACTTACAAAAATTACTCCTCGCCAAACGTCGACTTATTGTTGGCTGTGTACAAATATAGCTCATACAACCTTGGCCAAAACGCTGGTAGCATGTCTGACCTGATACAGGCAAATATTGGTCGGAAGTTTTCATGCTGGACCTATAAAACTGTTGTTTAAACTTCTACTATTTCAATCAGTATCAGCGAGCTTCGAAAGCCCTCCAAGCTAAGTTTCATGAAACCGACGGTCATTTCAGATCACTCAAATTGTTAAATAACCTGTCGGATTACTCTTATGCTGACCAGAAACTTCTAATATTGAATCCAACGTTTCAGATTCCCCGGCCTGGTGTGCTATCTGGCATACCTCCCAGGAAATCTATATTTGTGTCCCGCCTAACTGCAAATGTAACCGAAGATATGGTTAGGTCCCACACCAGTCAGACTCTGAATCACGCAACGCCGACTTGCTTCATTAAAATTGTGGTGGCCACCTTCTGTTTTTGAACCAGCTCTTCAATCCTCAAACTGGCCTAAGCACACAGTAGTGAATGAATTTACACCAAAGGAAAGCGTTCTTTTCAGAAGTGGGCAAATGACTTGCCTCCTGCTGCGATGCCTCAATTATCAGTTTAAATAAATGTTCGAAGTCGCCTTGGACATACTAAGCTGTGTAGACTATACGCCATATATTTGACCCATGTATTATAGCTTTTACTGAGCTATGGCTGACATCTTCAGTTAACAGCTCTACCTTGTGTTGGTGGAGTCCTCATATCCGTCTTTCTATATTTTACTTGCTGTTATATTCGACCAAAGTTCGATTCATCCATTTACCTTTCTCATGCTCAAGCAATTCACTAAATGAATTGTCTTCTGAATGAAAGGGGCTATCCAGTCACACTTGGAGATTTTAATATTCCGCACCTAGAGTTGTTCAACATGAACTTTTGGACTCTGTATGGTATCTTAGTATGAATCAAATAAATAAGCAGTGCTCTTAATTGTTCGAAACGTTTGCTAGACCTGGTGTTTGTTAATAATAGTGAAAACTGTACGGTTACACATACCAACCCTTATCCTTACCGGAAGACACTTTGCATCCCACTTCGCAAGTCGTGGTAGGACTTCATTGTCCCAATAATGTATCTAGCTCCACCTCATCTCAAAAATGTCGCCTCATTCGAAAGACTGACTTCACTTTACTGAACTCCCTAATTCTACAAATAGATTGGTCTCATCTCCTTAGCTGCAGTAGCTTAAATGAGGCCACGGAGCTATTTTATTTCAACTTGAATATTTTGTTGATAAATATGAGCCTTACTTCGAGACCACTTTGGATCCGTGCCGCACGCCGTGGCTTAATAGACGGCTTTCTAATCAAAACAAGTAAGAACGCTATAGTCGATATTCCGACTATAAGATACTCGTACTCAGCATTTATTCAATATTCGACACACTCAAAAGCATAAAACACGTTGTGATAGGCTTAATCAGCTTCTATGACCTTTGCTTAAGCAGGTAGAAAAGAACCCTTTTTGCCATAGCTGCAGCAAATGTCACGCGACTGCGACCTGCAACATCAATGATTTTCCTTTGATTTTGTTCGTTGACTGAGTCAAAAGCAAAAACTGGACATGAATAATCACAGCACCAATACAACAACACGTGTGAGGAAAATTTACATATGTAAGTATTTTGTTAAAGATGTCTCTCATAAGTAACAAGAATAATAAGAACAATAACACAGTTTTAATTTATTTAATTGTATTTAGTTTGGTAATATCAAAACAATGCAAAAAAGGCACTAGCAGCGTTATTATCTGATGTTAACGAATATCGGCAAATCATTAGATTATGTGCTTATGCATATATAAGCCGAGCTTCAAGTAAATGTGTTGAAATTTGTTTTTATCGATTTACGGGGGCGGGGAAAAATTTACAACAAACTTGATCTGATGGTTCACACGGGGAGCTTACATACTAAATTTGGTAAGTGTAGCTCTCATAGTCTTTGAGTTCTAGGTTATCACACTGATGGACAGACGCTCAGATCGACTCGGCTGTTGATGCTTATTAGGAATATATATTTTTTATACCATTTACAAAATGGTATATTGATTCTATCAGGAAGAAGGAAGCGTTTCCGACTATATGTATATTCTTGATCAGCATGACAAGGGAAATCGATATAACCAGGTCAGTCTGTTTGAACACAAAGATCTTAGAAGTTTTAAAAGCTACAAGGCTTTTTTTTACCAGATCGTTGTCTAAGGGCTAGTCAAATTTGAGTTTTATGAAGATCGGACAACTATATCGTATAGGTCCCATATAGCCGACTGTTCCGGAATGAACACTTTAAAGCATAACTTTTCTGTTGTTCATCCAAGCCAAACCAATATTGGATTGAATCCATCTGAGGACTATTCACGTCCACTGGCCTGATCTGATCAAGATCGAACATCAATATAGAATATCTCCCATATAACCGATTGTTCAGAATGAACACTTAAAAGCATAACTATTCTGTTTTTCGTCCAAATCAAACCAAATTCGGCTTCTATTCATTTGAAGACCCCCCGCGAGCACTGTTTTGATATGACAAAGATCGGACTACTATATCGCATAGCTCCCATATAACTGATTTTCCGGAATGAACACCTAGTACCATAATTTTTTTTTTTCATCCAACTCAAACCAAACTTGGTTTGTATCAATTTGAATAAACCCCACGTCCACTGGCCTGATGTGATCAAGATCGGACAATTATATTGCATAGCTCCTATATAAACGATTGTTCCGGAATGAACAGTTATAAGCATAACTTTCTGTTTTTCATCCAAATCAAACAAAATTCGGTTTGCATCCATCTGAAACCTCCCCACGCTCACTGGGCTGATCTAATCAAAATGGGAGAACTATATCATATAGATCCGATGTAACCGATTGTTCCGGTATGAACACTTAGCAGCATAACTTTTCTGTTTTTCATAGAAATCAAACCAAATTCGGTTCGCACCCATTCGAGGAGACCCTACATCCACTGGAGTTGTGATTACGATCGGAAAAACTATATTATATAGCTACCATATAACCGGTTGTTTCGGAATGAGCACTTAGGAGCATAAATTTTCTGTTTAAACCAAATTCGAACCAAATTCTATTTGCATCCATTTGAGAACGCCCTACGCAAAATCACAATCGGTAGTCGTGTGTCGTGCGTGAATGTCGGACACAGACTGAACCGAAAACTTACAAACTATTGGAACATTTCCAAAGATTAGATAAATAAAGAAAAACGTTGCTACGCACAACGTTGTTTTCGGAAATGCATTATATATTATGTGGTATTTGTACGATTTGACCTTGACCTTGCTTGTGTCCACGAAAAGCAATATCAGTCATGTAAATGAGTGAGAAAGAAACAGAGTAAGAGTATAGAGTATAGAGTATATATAAATAGAGAGCGTTTCGATGTTTGTTTTCATTCCGCATGATGTGTCTTTGCGCCGCTCTAAAAACGGCACGTGCCACATTTGGTTTCGCATTAAGAATATATAAGTATTGATTTAGTATGTTGCGTAGTTATGATATTAAAAGTTTCACCGAAATTCCCAGTCCGAAACCCAGATGGCTCTTGGGCAAGATCCCCCCGGGAAAGAGCCGAAGCGTTCGCGAATAATCTGGAAGAAAGATTCCAGCCGTTTGAGACATCGTCGCCAAGAAGAGTACAGCTAGTAACCGAATCTCTGGAAGCTCCGTTGCAGATGGCCCTCCCTGTAGCTCCTATCACCCTTACTGAAGTGGAAAAGGAAATCAAAAAGCTTCGCAATAACAAGGCTCCAGGCGAGCACCAGTTTGATAATCGCTCTATCAAGCTGCTCCCTCGCAGAGCTTTGCTATTCCTCGTATTGATTCTCAACTCCGCTCTTCGACTCGGACACTTCTCAGGCGCCTGGAAGAAGGCCAACATCATCATGCTACACAAAAGTGGGCAGCCAGCAGATGAGTTGGATTCGTACCGTCCAATAAGCCTACTGCCAGCATTTGGCAAAATATTGGAGAGGTGCATTTTAAGAAGGATTCTTGAAACCAGCGCGGTCAAAAAGGCAATGCCAAAATTTCAGTTCGGCTTTAGGCTCAGGCACGGCACGCCCGAGCAACTACACCGAGTTGTAAACTTTATTCTGGAGGGATTCCACGGAAAGGATAATGTTGTCGGAGCGTATCTGGATATCCAGCAGGCATTTGATAGAGTGTGGCATGCAGGACTCCTGCATAAACTTAAAGATCTACTTAATCCACAGCTCTATCTTATTGTTAAAAGCTTTCTTCACGAACGATCCTTTAAAGTTGTTCAGGACGGGGTGTTCTCTCATGCAAAGACGGTCAGAGCTGGTGTACCCCAGGGTAGCGTGTTAGGGCCAACCCTTTACAGCCTGTATACGCACGATATGCCTTCAGCTGACAACATGCCGATCTCGGACCAGAGCAATCTGCTTGTCGCCACCTTTGCAGATGACACTGCGGTACTGGCCAGAGACAGTTGCGTCTTCACCGCTACAGATCTCATCCAGATCTATTTAAAAAAATTCGGGAACTGGGCCTGTAGATGGAATATTGCCATAAACACTGATAAGTGTGTACAAGTCACATACACTCTCAGAGTGCAAACCTCTCCTGGGGTACTTTTACATGGTCAACTGTTAGACCAGAAGGAAGCTCACAAATATCTTGGAGTCACTCTGGACAAGCGGCTAAATTTCCAGTGCCATATAACTGATATAGTTAAGCGTCTTAAGACAAAGGCGAGCAGTTTGGCTTGGCTTCTTAATGCCAGGAATAAACTGTCAGTAACCAACAAGACGCTCACTTACAATGTCATTCTGGCACCCATTTGGAGATATGGTATTCAGGTATACGGCATATCGGCAAAGTCGAACCTCAATAAAATACGTGTTGTGAAGTCCCAAATCTTGCGCAGAATTTCTGGTGCGGCAAGGTACATACGCAACAGCGATATCGAGAAGGAACTCCATGTACCGAGGATCGGAGATGTGATCAATCGCCAAGCTTCTGCATATCTAGACAAACTCGCACATCACCCTAACCAGCTGGCGCAAAGGCTCCTAAGAAGTAGACGTATCCACGGAGTAAGAATGAGAAGGAGGCTCAAGAGAGTCCACCCAACCGACCTGTCCCACAGAACCCTTTCATCTTCCCCTTTTCCCATCCAGTTACCCTATTAGGGTTAAGTATGTACGTTTGTATATATCTTGTTGAAAATTAAATATCCACTATAGTATAAGTTATTATTAATAGTAACAGTAAGCTATAAAAACTTTGTAAAGTAATAAACACATTTTCAGCAAAAAAAAAAAAAAAAAAAAAAAAAAAAACGGTATGATTGCTAGGATGCAGAAATATCGTACGGATATCCTATAAGAAATGAGGGACACAGCCACTTACTAACTATGTTATACAGTTTCCCTTACTTAACTATGAATTTCCCTTATTTATCTGAACTTAGTGCTATAAAATCTCTTTCCTAAACATAATTCCTTACCTACCTCAAATTGTCTTTGTGAACCACCCTCCCTTTAATCAGAACGGTGGTTCCTAGATCTGCTTCTGGCTCTCTAAGGCATTAATATCTTGCCTCGACAGCGCAATCGCTACATGATTGTCGCTGCCTGGTTTGTATAAAACTCTCGCGCCGTACTCCTCAATTCTCGCTTTCCAACGTTTTATCTTGGAATTTGGGTTTCTATCAGAAACTGGGAAAATCAATGGCTGATGGTCTGTGTAGATGTTAATGTCACTCTTCCCATATAGGTAGTGACGAAGCGTATCTAGGGCCCAAACTATGGCCAGTAGTTCCCTCTCATTGGTCGCAAATCACCTGTAGTAACTGGCAAGACCCAAGAAGGATCTTACCGCAAACAAGGTGGAGGGCTGTCTGAATTCCTGAATGGCCTTGAGCTTATCGGGGCTTGTCCTTGTGCCCTCGGTTGACACCACAAAACCAAGGAATTCCACTTGTCCCTTGAAGAACTGGGACTTCTCCTTTGGCACCCTCATGTTTGCGTCGTGGAGGCTGCTGAGCACGGTGTCAATGTCTCTAACATGATCTGCCTCACTCTTTGAAAATACGATGACGTCGTCAACGTACGCAACATATTTTACCGATATGCTCCCGCAATACGTCATCAATGGCCCGTTGAAAAATGCTAGATGCATTCCTGAGGCCAAATGGCAAACGGCAGAACTCATATTTACCTCCGTTTACCGAAAATGACGTCTTTTCACGATCGCGTGGTGTGGTGGTTCCCTGACTTTAGGTCAAGGGTGGTGAAGTATCGTGCCTTCCCCAGATTTGAAAGTATCATGGAGATACAAGGCATCGGGTACTTGTGTGGTATGGTTTTTGAGTTAAGCTTGCGGAAATCTATGACTAGCCGTTTCTTGCTTGAACCCAACTCGTCGGTGCCTTTTTTTCCGACGACCCTTATGGGATTGTTGTACGGAGACCTGGACGGCCGAATGATTTTGTTTCGCAATAGATCTTTTATTTCGTCATTGACGAAACCGGTAGCCCCTACAGGGAAAGGTACAATTTTGAGTAGATCGGCTCCTCATCCTTGGTCCTAATTGTGGCCATTACCGCCGTATTAAAGGGCAGCATTTCAGTTGGAACTGCAAATGCCTTTATGCGGTTGGACATCATTCTGAAAAACTCGTT
This sequence comes from Hirtodrosophila duncani, assembly GCA_037043425.1. Classification (NCBI taxonomy): domain Eukaryota; kingdom Metazoa; phylum Arthropoda; class Insecta; order Diptera; family Drosophilidae; genus Hirtodrosophila; species Hirtodrosophila duncani. Next base: position 444,751 of record JBAMBM010000807.1, read on the forward strand.
CTTTACAGTTGGCGGAACCTCGATGTCGTCCACTTTTGTGAAGTCCGAAGTGGAGTGTCTTTGTCCGCAGGTTTATATTGGCGCCAGTCGCAGCCAGCGTATCAAGCCCTACGATGCCATCAAAAGTTGACAGCTCTGGCAAGATAAAAAACGGGCTTTTAATGCCGAACATGGTGAGGAAACATTTTTTCCGTACCTTGTTAAAGCCGTGTAGAGATTTTATAATGAATGGGGCTTCTACAGGGACAATTCCCTGAAGTTCCTTTAGCGGTTTGATGTAGTTTTTCGCGGTTTTTCTCTCAAAAAATTAACACTATCACTGTCGTATCGCGCTTTATTTTAGTCATCGATCTCATCCGCTGTCTCCGATGCTAACTGTTCGTACCGTTGTTCGTACTGGTCCGGATCCTCCTGAGCGAGGTGATTTACCCTCTGTCTGCGCTGGTCGGAGAGTCTCTGGGAACTGGCCGGCCTCTTGAACACACCTTGTTGGTGCCCGTTAGTAAAGTTTGTCATAGCCAAATTGGAATCCTGCCGTTTTTGAAAGTTAGTTGGCTGACGGAACTTAGAAGAGGATGGGTCAACATCCATCATCTCCACCTTATCTTGGCAACGGTGGCCATCTGTTTGGTGATTGCCCTGATTGCTCGTGTAAAATGGGTTTTTTGATTGCCTTCTGTAGTAGTCGGGCTCGTTCCCTCGTATAGCTTATAGGCAGCTTTTGCGGCTTGGCGCCAGGAGACGTATTGCTTATGGGCCCCATGGAACTTTGGCAGCGTTTTTACCGCATCCAGAGTCTCATCGCAAGGTATCTCTCGATTTAAGATAATTGGCTCGTAGTCCTTGGCCTCTGGGGCCTGAACTCTAGCAGCCTGCAGCTGGTCAGTTACCACTCGTAAACGCTCCTCAAAGTCAGCTTTTTGCGATGCCAATGCAGAGCTGACCGCCGCAGCTATGATAGCTTGGATCTGTGCCGCATCCATTCCCTCTACTCTTCGCTCGGGCTCAATCTCAGAGTCTAAACTGAGTTCGCTGAGCAATTCTACTAAGTAGCTGATGTTGTTATGAATGGGCATATGCGAATTATCTCTTAGTCGTCCCCCCACGTTTCGTTTGTTTTTGTCGTTGGTCAGTCCCAGCTACGCCGAGCCGCTGTTATCAGTATTTTATTTGAGAGTCAAATTCAAGTTCCCTCAAACACAGACTTCTTTTGGTCATGCCCGCCGACAACAATGCATTCGTGGTGTTATGCTTCCTACTCACGCTTATCGCAACAGATAAGGCAGGTAGAAAGAAAATACAGATCTAAGAATCATAGACGCCCGAGTGTTTCTGTATATGTATATGTTTTGTTTTCTATGCTATACTTTTTTTTTTTTTTAATGACACTTGGGCGATATTTGAAGGAAAGTTTCACTTACATGTCCTTCTTTTATTGGCTATGTTGATATATCCCCCCTTGTCGATGTTCTTCTTTAGCTGCTCTCCAGTTGTGTGGGTGCTAATTCCTCTCTATCGTCGCCGCTGCCCAAAGCCGTCCGCTTTGGTGTACAATTTTGGGGTCAAATAATTTCCTTTTATTTATACTCGGTGGCTACGAGCTTCTTAGTGCAATCGAACGCTCCCCCGCAAATTGAATTTGGGGTGCTTGGTGGTGTGAGTGCAGCAGTTTATGATTGTAACTGCCTAACCTTGGAGCCGGCGTTGTCGACGCGCGTCGCTACCCTGCAAAAGTACGATCGGCATCTCTCGGAAGACGACACTGCTCATTTTATGATAATGCAGAGTTCGCCCCATCCAGTGACTTATTTCGTTAACTCTTGTTAACTTATATAGAATATGGGGTCGAAATCCGAATTCAATTTGGTCAATATACTTGGGGCCTCTTTACATAAATGAAAACCAAATTTGGTTTGATTTGGATGAAACACAAACATTTGGTGTGTATTTAGAAAAATCGATTATATGGGCCTATATAATATAGTTGTGTGATCTGAATAAAGTTTTGTCTATCAATGCGGGACCTCCTGAAATAGGTACAGACCCAATTTGGCTCGATTTGTGGGAAAAACAAACATTTTAAGTTCTTTTTAAAAAATCGGTTCTATGGCGGAGGCTGTATGATGTAGTTTCCCGATCTGAAAAAAGCTTGGTCAACAAACGTAGGGCATCTTAAAATGAAATAAAGTTAAACAAGTAAAAACGTTATAGTCGATATTCCGACTATAAGATACTCGTACTTAGCTTTTATTCAATATGCGACACACTGAAAAGTATGAAAAATGTTTTGTTTTCTTTTGGGGTGGAGAGCTCTCATACAAAATGTTTTTTTTTTACGATTTTGTCTACAATTATTATCCCATCTTAACAAAACTCAGCAAATATTTTCTGTCTGCTACATACATTTCACAAGCTTAATATATCCTTGTACCATAGGTATTATAAGGATTAAATTAAATACGGAAAAGGCTTCAATTGGAAATCAAGCGCGTAAGTTGCCAAATCAAGAGTAAAACGATAAAAATAAATCGGGTTCGATTCTACTTCCACTTCGAGAGGTTCCACATGACTTTGGGATTTTCGAAGTAATTTTCGAATAGATTGTATTTTGTTCCGACTACCATTTGTAATTGGAATTGTTCAATTGGAACAGCTGTTTTGTCAGCCCGCACAAAGGAGTATGCCAAAAATATACACAAATAAATATAAAATGTCTTTTCCATGATATTTGGATGTGCGGAAGCAAGACGAAAGTGGAAGATTGAAGAAGTAAGGATAAACAGAGACCTCCGTAGTCGTGCCGAAATTCCGCAAAAGTGACTCTTTAATGAAGTCCGTGCACCGCCAAATTCAATAGACTTGTGCCAATAAAATGTAAAATTTTGTAGGTTCATAGAGGCGTATCGGGTTGGCAAAAAAATTTACCAAATGTTGCAAGATAAAGTTGGCCAAAAATTATCTTAGGACACTTTTATTTTGCAAACCACCCATTTGGCGGCGGTGCTATGATTTCTTACCACCGGGTCGTACCAGTTAGCAGTAACTAAGGATCACGACATCAATATTGGTTAATTCAAATTCAATACTTACATGTACACCTTCGTCAGCTGATTAATGAATATTTTCGGTAGTGTAACTTGTCGTTATCGATATAAGGGGTGCCATTGTTTGCAAAGTGTTATTTATCAATCCTTGTCTTTTGCACAATTATGCAATATTTATTACGCAATTAGTTTTTTTTTAAAATAACATTTAATTGTTTTAACATATTTTCATTAAATATTTGAACATTGTATGTATGTATGTATGTCGCATTTACAACCCTACTGGGTCTCTGCCCGATGCACGACTTGCCTTCACGCACTTCTGCTCTGCGCGCGTCTCCTCCAATTGGTAACACCAAATGATGTCAGGACTTCAGTCACATGGTCCTTCCAACGTATCTGGGGTCTTTCTCTCCTCCGTTGTCCGCCACCTACCGCATCGAGTACTTTCCGAGCTGGCGTTTCTTCATCCATACGTACGATATGACCCAGCCAGCGAAGTCTTTTAGTGCTCCTTCGCCTGACCACGTCAATGTCGCCGTACAGCTCATACTGCTCATCGTATCAAAGGACCAAAGATCTTGCGAAGAATTTTCCTCTCGAACACCCCAAGAGCAGCTGCATCTAATTGTGTTACTGTCCAGGCCTCAGAACCATGTAAAGTGTTAGTTTCGTCTGTCGAGAGGGGGCTCTACTGTTCAATTGCTTACTGAGCCCATAGTAGCACCTGTAGCCAAGAATTATTCGCCAGTTAATCTCCAGGCTGACGTAATTGTTGTTGTTGAAAGCAGTGCCGAGGTATATGAACTCCTTGACAGATTCAGATTATAGTTCCCTACTTTGGCCGGTTCCCTTTCGATCGTACCAAACGCACCAGTAACATCACGCTTGGTCCGACCGACAATGTCAATATCATTAGCATATCCAAGAAGCAGGGCACATGTGTTCGTTAATATAGTGCCCGTCCGATGCACACCGACTTTTCTTATAATGCTTTCGATCAGAATATTAAAGAGCATACATGAGAGCGAGTCACCTCGAAAGAAGGCTAATTGGGTAAAAGGCTAAAGGATATTTGGTACATAAAGTGGCATCGCCCTTCTTGAGAGGGGGACAGATCGTACTGAGGTTCCAATCTTCGAGCATGCTTTCCATAACCCATACATCGCAGATGAGTTGATGCATGCACCTTACCAACTCATCGCCGACAGATTTAAACAATTCAGCAATCAGGCCGTCAGCACCCCTTTCTCACACACTCGTCTTTCGTACTCCTGTTTTTTGCGTCTGAAATGTTGCTTCTCTTCTCTCCTTCTTGTTCTGAAAGCCTCTACCACAGCTCGAGTAGCACTAGCTTGCAGTATTCTTCGGTAAGCGACGTCTTCTGCAGCTGTAGCTTCACGACACTCCCGGTCAGTCTACGTATTCCGTGCTGGTGGCGCTGAAATCCAAGTACATCTTCCCTTTTTTTGGGATGGGGTGCTCTCGTACAAAATGTTTTTTACGTGTTTGTCTACAATTATTATCCGATCTTAACGAAATTCGACAAATCGGCAGATTATGTGCCAATATACAATACATATACTAACCGAGTTTCAACAAAATGCGTTAAAATTTGTGGAAGATATAAGGTTTTCTAGATTTGGTTTGGCGGGAGGGGACGGGGCTCGTTTACTTAACTATAGTACGATTATAACAAACATTTGGCATTCATTCAGAAAAATCGGTTACATCTGGCTTATATGATTAGTTGTTTGATCTGAATAAAGTTTTGTCCGTGAATGTGGCTCTTCCTCTTCTGACATCACAGATTTTGATATAAACAAAACTAACTATTGATTAGTATTAGAAAGTATTGATGCGATCGATTGAATGGCATTAGGATGATCCAAGTAAACAGAAATATCAGAACTTGGAGGAATATAAAAGGCAGTGATAAAGACAGACTTATAAATTCAATTACATTATTAAAATTAACGACAGAAGGCCGGAATCAACAGCAATCAATACGCCACCACCCTGCCGGGAGGGACGATGAAAACTATAGGCAGTATAATTATTAGGAAAGATTGCAGAGTCTAAGATATCGGGCTTTAACCAAGTTTCTGTAAAAATTCAAATATGAAAATCAAAAGATAGGCTATCAGTGTAAAGTTTAGCGAGTTTAGACTTAAATCCTCTTACATTTTGGTGGGAAAGAAAACAAGATGAAGTTAGTTTTTTGGAGCTATGTTAGAGGGTACGGATTGTGCGGCAGACTCCCTGTCTAATCGGTATCCGATTTCTAGCTTTAGCTTTAAAGTCCTTCACGATTAGGTGCTCAGGCCAGAAACTTTTTTTTCGGCAGATTGTGTCAAAACAGTCGTGAGGAACACAAATGTTCAAAGAAGCTATATTACTCGTAATATTATACTTAAATATTTCTACTTTAATCTTCGAACTATGTAAACTAGTTTTGGGAATATACATAGGTGGAAATATCTTCTCATTTAGAATCTACGGATAGTCTAGAAATAAAGACAATCTTCGGCTTTGGAAAGCCAATAAGAGGTCAACGATACGCGGCACTGTAAAGAATATGGAGCAGTTGGCTCAGGAGTTTTCGGCACTATAACGACATTGTCGATATAGTCTTTAATCATAACAGATTTAATCAGATCAATTACTTTCTTACGCTTAAGAGACTCCATATTAGAATATATGAAATTTGATGCGAGAGTCGATTTTGACGTATTTAATTGCTTAAAGCCAACATGGAGAGCATTAGAGCTAAAACGAACGCAACTCGGCTTCAGTAGGCCGCCAGAACTCACATGTAAATTGCAAACCATGACTATTTGTCAAATAATCACTTTCACGGACACTGACATTTACACATTTGTAATGAATGGTGTTACGACAGAGCCAACAAAAAAGCAACGGCTCGGTAGAATTAGCCTTGAAAGAGCAACAAAAACTGTTTAGCGTTAGGAATGATAAAATTTCTTACTGGGTTTCTGGTACCAGAATAAAGAATAACAAGCAAACGCAATATAGCGAAAGTGAAAACACAAACAAATATTACAGCACGCACATAGTCTAAAACAAGTAAGAACGCCATAGTCGATATTCCGACTATAAGATACTCGTACTCAGCATTTATTCAATATTCGACACACTCAAAAATCTAAACACAAAAATTTTTCTTTTATTTGGGGTGGCGTGTTCTCACATACATTTTTTTTTTACGATTTTGTTTTGTGGTTTGCTGGGGCGGGAGGGGGCGTAGCAAAATTAAAAAAAAAAATTGATCTGACACCTTACAAGGGGAGTCTACGTACCAAATTGGGTCTCTCTAGCTCTTACAGTCTTCGAGATCTAGGTGTCCATAAGGACGGACAGACCGACACGGCAAGATCGACTCGGCTGTTGATGCTGATCAAGAGTATATAGTTTTTGGTGTCTTAAACGCTTCTTTGTGCCTGATCTGCACGAATACAATATACTCATTTACTCTACTAGAGTACGAGTATAAAAAGAGAAGTCTCAAAAGGCGCCATCCATTGAATCTCCCTACCAGGTTCCTTCATTAATATTTCAAACAGTCTTTTCCTCTTAAATACTGTAAATAATATACATTTGCCCATATATGTAACATAAATTCTGTGATTAATCACCTGTGATTAATTGTTCTTTCTCTTAATTGTAAAACTAGATTAAGTTGCCTTTTAAGGTAGCAGAAAAAGTGTTTTAATCAAATATACAAATTTTTTATGAGAAAAAAAAGGAAATTTTCATTCAAGTGGAGTTTTTTTGTTGCCATTTTGCGTGCTAAACAATTTCATTTAGACACATCCACAACAACAAATAAAACTGCAATTGAAATTGCAACTATAACATGCGCATTGGTGTTTAGTTTTTGCTATTGCTGTTATACCCGTCCTCTAGCAGAGTAAACGAGTATATTGTTTTCGTGTAAATGTATGTAACACTCAGAAGGAAGCGTCTAAGACCACATAAAGTATGTATATTCTTGATCAGCATCAATAGCCGAGTCGTCCGTACGCCTCTCCGTCTATCAGTCCGTCCGTCCGTATGAACACCTAGATCTCGGAGACTGTAAGAGCTCGAGAGACCCAATTTGGTATGTAGACTTCCCTTGTGGGGCGTCAGATCAAGTTTGTTTTAAAATTTGCCACGCCCCCTCCTGCCAACGGAAACCGCAAAACTTTATATCTTCCACAAATAGTAACGCATTTAGTCGAAACTCGGTATAATCTACAGATCATTAAGATCGGATAATAATTGTACACAAAAAAGTAAAAAAAACATTTACCACCCAAGTAAGAACGCTATAGTCGATATTCCGACTATAAGATACTCGTACTCAGCATTTATTCAATAATCGACACACTCAAAAGTATGAAAAACAATTTTTTTTTTTGGGTGTGTGGTGCTCCCATACAAACTATTTTTTTACGTTTTTGTGTATAATTATTATCCGATCTTAATGAAATTTAGCAAATCGCTAGACTATGTGCTTATACATATTGAACCCGAGTTTTAACTAAATTCGTCAAGATTTCTGAAAGTAATTTGGTTAGCCTAGCTCTTACAGTCTCCGAGATATAGTTGTTTCTGTTAATTACGTTTTATCGTTTTGCGTGGGTTTGAGGTGGCGTATAACATTTGAAAACAAACTTGATATGACACCCAAAAGGGGAGTCTACATACCAAATTTGGTCTCTCTAGCATTTTTTATTCTCCGAGATCTATTTGTTCATACGGACGGACTGACAGACGGACACACGGACATGGCCAGATCGACTCAGTTGTTGATGCTGATCAAGAATATATATACTTTATGGGGTCGGAGACGCTTCCTTTTTGCCTGTTACATACATTTGCATGAATACCATATACTCGTTTACTCTACTAGAGTGCGAGTATAAAAACTAATTAAGTTTTATGTGCAATTTTCGTGGCTGAAAGGTTTCGTTTTGTGTGGCAATATTGCGGCGAAGCATGTGTGAAGGGGCGTTGGCCAACGGTCGGGGGATGTGCGGGAGTAGGACAGGGGCAGGGTAGGGAGAATGGTCGTCGCCGTCACGTTTTGTTATTTATGCTGATAGTTGTTGTTGTTGTTATGTATTAGCTATAGTTGTGGCTGCTCTTGATTTGCTTGCTCTTGAGAGTGGAACGCTTGTAAGGGGCTGGGGATGTAATGGACTGCGGAGGGAGAGGCGACCAGTGTTTGGGTCAGAGAATCTGTGCACTGACATGTTACCGAGATTAATGAACGTGACTGCCATATCCGCTAACTCAACATTAGTTGGAACGATACCCGTACATAAAAACTGCAAACGTTGAACCTAAAAGGATTTTATATTCAGGCTGCGCAGTAAATAAAGTGAATACTTAGTTAGCCAGCAGTGAATGCAAATGATAGGAATTGTGTTTGTGCTACAACTCCACACTGCACAAGGGCAAGAAACATTTTTAAATAATGGAGAAATATTTATTTTAGAAAATAGTTTGCTTCAAAAACGCCAAGCGATTTCATACATTGTTATTTGTGTCCAGTCGAGCGGGCTGTTTAGGCGTAAAGTAGTTAGCGGAAAGGGTTCCGTTGTTGAAATCAGGCCATTGAATTGAAAGAGATTTCCAGCAACGCACCCGCATTTGCTAGCTCGCCGTATTTTAGGGTTGCTCTCCATACTTACAAATGTATTCTTTCGCAAGACTTTTGGTGGGGTGCAGAAACGAGCAGAAAATGTATATATTAATATATAAATATATGTCATATATCACATAGACAAAAAAACAGGGAAAGCTTGGACATGTATATAAATTTTAAGTAAGAAATCAAGGATAAAACAAGAAATGAAAGCTAGCTTCGGATTGCCAAAACTTATATACCGTTGACATTATAAATATATCTAGATGAAATGTGGATGGAGTGGATACAAGTGATACAAGACGAATTTCTTTCAATTTGGATGAAAAACAGATAAGTTATGCTCCTAATTGTTCATTCCGGAACAATCGGTTTTAGAGTATATAAATGATATAGTTCTGCGATCTTGATCAGAACAGGCTAGTCTAGGCAGTCTCCTCAAATGGGTGCAAACCGAATTTGGTTTGATTTGGATGAAAAACAGAAAAGTTATGCTCCTAAGTGTTCATGCCCGAACAATCGGTTATATGGGAGCTATATGTTATAGGTCCGATCTGAATAAAACTCGAACTTAACCAACGTGAATTTCAAAAAATTTCAGATTTGTAGCTTTGAGATCCTTGTGTTGAAACAGACGGACGGACGGACGGGTATGGTTCTATCGATTCTCCTTGTCATGCTGATCAAAAATATAAATTTTTTAAATAGTCGGAAACGCTTCCTTCTATGCGTTGCAAACTTCCTGACAAAATAAATATACCATATTGTAAAACGTATAACAAGCAAGAACGCTATAGACGATATTCAGACTATAAGATCCATATAGTAGTATATGCGCAAAAATTGTGAGAGATATAAGGTTTTTATCGATTTGTAGGGGCCGGAGGGGGAGAGGTAAAAGTAAAAAAAAATGGACAGATGGACACGTCAAGATCGACTCGGCTGTGGATGCTGATCAAGAATATATATGCTTAATGGGGTCACAAACGCTTCCTTTTGCCTGTGACATAAATTTACACGAATATAATATTCTCGTTTTACTTTACTAAAATACGAATATAACAAGAAAGGAAGGCTAGCTTCGGCCGAAGCAGAAGCTTCTTTACCATTCACATTGTAAATATATAACCAATCAAGATCAAATCCGGTTGTTGGGCGCGGGGGCTACTGATTGTAGGGATGCAAGATAAATTTTGTTTGGTTTGATTTGGATGAAAAGCAGAAAAGTTATGCTCCTGTTCATTCCGGAGCAATCGATTTATGGTAGCCATATGATATAATTGTTCAATATTGATCAGATCAGGGGTGGGGTCTTCCTCAAACGGATACAAACCGAGTTTGGTTTGATTTTGAAGAAAAATAGAAACGTTATGCTTCTAAGTGTGCATTGCGGAACAATCGGTTATATAGAAGTATAGTTTAATATAGTTGTCCGATCTGGATAAAACTCTAATTTAACCAGCGTGCAGACAAAAGAATCATCTGGGATTTTTGTGTTGAAACAGACGGACGGACGCACACACGGACGGACATGGTTATATCGATTCCCTTCTTTATGCTGATCAAGAATATATGAACTTTATTTAGTCGGAAACGCTTCCTTCTGTGCGTTGAAAACTTCCTGACAAAATTAATATACCATTTTGTGATTGGTATAATTATAAGAACAGTAAGAAAGCCGCAAACTTGTTCAATTCTTTTCCGCCAACTCATACTCACATTATCACAATGCAGCGGATGCTTATATTTTCCCTTCCCTTTCACTCAAGCAAAATCTAATAGTCTGGTTCACTGACTCATTCTCATTCAAGCAGCAGCTGCAGCAGCATAAGTATAAGTGTGAGGGACACAGAAACATGAATGTTAATGCAAAGTCTGCCGTTATTTCTTAACCGATTTAAACAAAGTTTCGTTTCTTCATAGAAAATAGTTAAATATATGTAATTTTAACTACTCACTGATTTCTTTAAAATTGTAATAAATATTAAAATTTGCTGATTGCATGGTGGGAAGGGCGTGGCAAAGTTTGAAAAAAACTTTATCTGTGTGTACACTAGGGAAGTCTATATTCCACATTTTTTTACTCTAACTCTTATAGTCTCCGAGATCTATTTGTTGAACCGGACGGACGCCTCTAGCTCGACTCCGCTGCTGAAGCTGATCAACAATATATATACTTTATGGGATCGGAAACGCTTACTTTTGCCTGTTACATACATTTGCACGAATACAATATACTCGTTTACTCTACTAGAGAACGAGAGTATAAAAGGTAGGAACGCAACAGTCGAGCTGGCTTGACCGTTAAATACCATTTACCTAATAAACCGATATAAAGTTTAGCAAGCCGCTCCTGATCACTTCGGACAAATTCGGGCGTATTTGCTAATAAAAGTGACACAAACTATATTTGGCCGATTTGGGTGACAAACAAACATTTTGTGTTCATTCTGAAACACTAGGATCTACTAGGATATAGTAGTTCGATCTGAATATAATTTGGTCAACAGACGTAAGGCATCCTAAAATGAATTTGGGTTGACTAAATAATATCTAACTAAGTGACAAAATCACAATCGGTAGTCGTGTGTCGTGCGTGAATGTCAGACACAGACTGAACCGAAAATTTACAAACTATTGGAACATTTCCAAAAAATTAGATAAATAAAGAAAGACGTTCCTACGCACAACGTTGTTTTCGAATATGCATTATATATTATGTGGTATTTGTACGATTTGACCTTGTCCTTGCTTGTGTCCACGAAAATCAATATCAGTCATGTAAATGAGTGAGAAAGAAACATAGTAAGAGTATACAAGGGTATAAATAGAGAGCGTTTCGATGTTTGTTTTGATTCCGCATGATGGATCTTTGCGCCACTCTAAAAACGGCACGTGCCAAATTTGGTTTCGGATTAAGAATATATATAGAATATGGGGTCGAAATCCGAATTCAATTTGGTCAATATACTTGGGGCCTCTTTACATAAATGAAAACCAAATTTTGATTTGGATGGAACTCAAACATTTGGTGTGTATTCAGAAAAACCTGTTATATGGGCCTATATAATATAGTTGTGTGATCTGAATAAAGTTTTGTCTGTCAATGCGGGGCCTCCTGAAATGGGTACAAACCCAATTTGGCTCGATTTGGGGGAAAAACAAACATTTTAAGTTCTTTTTAAAAAATCGGTTCGATGATGGGCTACTTGATATAGTTGCCCGATCCGAATCAAATTTGTTCAGTTAATGTAGATAAATCTAGGACATATAATCCCCAAATTTGGCTCAATTTCAATGAAAAACAAAAAATTTGCGATAGATTGTATGGGGGCCACCATAAAAAGTGAGCGTGGCAGAAAACTTAAATAAACTTCATCTGGGTACATAGTTAAGGGAAAATTAAAATGCAAATCTTAAGTTTTTATCTCTTGTAGTTTTTCATACATCCGGAGGGACAGACGGACATAGCTAGGTCGACTTCTCTTGTATATATGATTGGTCATATATACAGTGGGTGGCGGCAACGCTATTTTCTGCCTGCTACATACATTTCACAAGCTTAATATATCCTTGCACCATAGGTACAGGGTATAAGGATTAAATTAAATACGGAAAAGGCTTCAATAGGAAATCAAGCGCGTAAGTTGCCAAATCAAGAGTGAAACGATTAGTTCAACTTCAGGTTCGGGTTGAAATCAAGTTAAACAAGTAAAAACGTTATAGTCGATATTCCGACTATAAGATACTCGTACTTAGCTTTTATTCAATATGCGACACACTGAAAAGTATGAAAAATGTTTTGTTTTCTTTTGGGGTGGGGAGCTCTCATACAAAATGTTTTTTTTTACGATTTTGTCTACAATTATTATCCCATCTTAACAAAACTCAGCAAATCTGTAGTTTACTTGTTTATGCACATACAAATATTTTCTGCCTGCTACATACATTTCACAAGCTTAATATATCCTTGTACCATAGGTACAGGGTATAAGGATTAAATTAAAAACGGAAAAGGATTCAATTGGAAATCAAGCGCGTAAGTTGCCAAATCAAGAGTAAAACGATAAAAATAAATCGGGTTCGATTCTACTTCCACTTCGAGAGGTTCCACATGACTTTGGGATTTTCGAAGTAATTTTCGAATAGATTGTATTTTGTTCCGACTACCATTTGTAATTGGAATTGTTCAATTGGAACAGCTATTTTGTCAGCCCGCACAAAGGAAGGTTGCCAAAAATATACACAAATAAATATAAAATGTCTTTTCCATGATATTTGGATGTGCGGAAGCAAGACGAAAGTGGAAGATTGAAGAAGTAAGGATAAACAGAGACCTCCGTAGTCGTGCCGAAATTCCGCAAAAGTGACTCTTTAATGAAGTCCGTGCACCGCCAAATTCAATAGACTTGTGCCAATAAAGTGTAAAATTTTGTAGGTTCATAGAGTCGTATCGGGTTGGCAGAAAAATTTACCAAATGTTGCAAGATAAAGTTGGCCAAAAATTATCTTAGGACACTTTTATTTTGCAAACCACCCATTTGGCGGCGGTGCTATGATTTCTTACCACCGGGTCGTACCAGTTAGCAGTAACTAAGGATCACGACATCAATATTGGTTAATTCAAATTCAATACTTACATGTACACCTTCGTCAGCTGATTAATGAATATTTTCGGTAGTGTAACTTGTCGTTATCGATATAAGGGGTGCCATTGTTTGCAAAGTGTTATTTATCAATCCTTGTCTTTTACACAATTATGCAATATTTATTACGCAATTAGTTTTTTTTTAAAATAACATTTAATTGTTTTAACATATTTTCATTAAATATTTGAACATTGTATGTATGTATGTATGTCGCATTTACAACCCTACTGGGTCTCTGCCCGATGCACGACTTGCCTTCACGCACTTCTGCTCTGCGCGCGTCTCCTCCAATTGGTAACACCAAATGATGTCAGGACTTCAGTCACATGGTCCTTCCAACGTATCTGGGGTCTTTCTCTCCTCCGTTGTCCGCCACCTACCGCATCGAGTACTTTCCGAGCTGGCGTTTCTTCATCCATACGTACGATATGACCCAGCCAGCGAAGTCTTTTAGTGCTCATTCGCCTGACCACGTCAATGTCGCCGTACAGCTCATACTGCTCATCGTATCAAAGGACCAAAGATCTTGCGAAGAATTTTCCTCTCGAACACCCCAAGAGCAGCTGCATCTAATTGTGTTACTGTCCAGGCCTCAGAACCATGTAAAGTGTTAGTTTCGTCTGTCGAGAGGGGGCTCTACTGTTCAATTGCTTACTGAGCCCATAGTAGCACCTGTAGCCAAGAATTATTCGCCAGTTAATCTCCAGGCTGACGTAATTGTTGTTGTTGAAAGCAGTGCCGAGGTATATGAACTCCTTGACAGATTCAGATTATAGTTCCCTACTTTGGCCGGTTCCCTTTCGATCGCACCAAACGCACCAGTAACATCACGCTTGGTCCGACCGACAATGTCAATATCATTAGCATATCCAAGCAGCTGGACATGTCTGAAGACGATGCGATGCAACAATATTTAACAAGTTTCTGAAGTGTCGTAGAGAAATTGCAAGAGGTATCCACCTCTACAGGAAGAGCTATTCACAATCATGTTATTGGCAAGTCTGCCAAAATCGTTCGAAAATCTCGTAGTGGCTTTAGAATCATGTGAAGAACTTCCAACATTATCGACTTTGAAAATAAAATTGCTGGAGGAAACTGAGCGGCGTAACTCCAAACTACGTGAATATGACGGAACTGTACAAGCATTTGGGGCCAGAGCAAATAATGATGCACAGAGAAAATGTAGCAGTGCAGATTCCACGAATAAACAAAGGAAAGGCAATCGCGATAAACCGTAAAAAACTAACCTAAAGTGACTGGTGACCAATGACTGGTCTTTAGACAGCGGAGCAACAGGGCGTATGTGCGGGACGTGAGAGTTATTTGTGCCAACGCTGCAATGTAACTTTGTGTCTGTCAGCAAGGCCATAAATAATGGGAGCAGTGTGATATTCAATGGGAAGCTCGCATATGTAAATGGCAAAAACGGCGAAAATTGGTTAACAGCAAAGCGAGTAGGTGACTTGTTTTTGTGCAACACAGAAAAGGAAAGCAATCAAAAGTTGTAATATGGTATTCAAAACACAAATCATTTAATAACGTGGCATAATTAGCACGGTCACTTCTATCAAGACGTTAAAGTACAATGAGCTGCATGTTCTAGTGGACGCACGACACCAAGCCACGGGGCTTGTTACGCGAGAGGCCCAGCCTAGAAGCTCCCACCTCCTGCCAACCGTCCGAGAGGCGCAGCCGCATAAAAAAAAACGCGGACTCGCTCACTCACTTTCAATGAAAGTAAAAAACAAACCATAAACAATTTACATTATCTGCTAGCTAGATCCGTTAGTATAGATGTTTTGTTTGAGTTTAGGGAGTTATTATTAGAGATAAAGTTAAATAGATTGTTATAGTTGCTACAAAGGACACGAAAAGCTTCATGCAGGAGATCGTTTAAATTACAGTGCTGAAGATAAATAGGAACTTAATTTCTAGTAGTTCTACAAGGAACACAAAAAGTAATTTGGCTAATTAAAGACGGCCAGTCAATATCACCATCAGATTATGTATAAAGATAACATTAAGCATAATTCTACGATTTTCAGGAGATGAAAGGTTTGTCAGCAGGGGCCTATTTGAATATGAAGGGAGGAGGTTATTGGTGTCCCAATTCAACACACGGAGAGCAAAAAGTAAAAATTTCTTTTGAACAGACTCAATGCGGTCCTAGTGATTCCTGTATTGTGAACACCAAACACACGATGCGTACTCTAAAATAGGTCGGACAAGAGAAGTATACAATAGTTTGGTTATATCAGAATCATTAAATTCCTTCGACCGCTTGATAAAACCCAGAACACCCACAGCCTTATTGACGGTATTTGAGATGTGTAAGTCGAATTTCAATTTAGGGTCTAAAAGAACACCCAAGTCATCAACTGAGTCGATCCGACCAAGGGGCACATAGTTAAGAATGTACGATGTCTAAAGCGGTGTGCTAAGACAAAACGACATAACTTTGCATTTAGAACAGTTGAGATATAGTAAATTGACCTGAAACCACGATTGGAAAGAATTAAGATCATCTTGCAGCCTGAAGTGGGAATAAGAGTCGTTGAAGGACAGTCTAACGGTGTCGGCGAACATAAGTACACGAGAGTGGGATAGAACTTGAGGCAGTTCGTTGATAAATAAGGTGATGAGAAGGGGGCCGAGGTGGTTACCCTGCCGTACCCCTGACGTAACCCTCATGAGCTTAGAGTAAGAGTTATTAAAAAGAACTTTTTAAGTTGTGAGTTTAAGGTAGACGGAGATCCACTTAAGAAGAAGGGATGGGAAGCTAAGCAGATCTAACTTATGAATAAGTAAACAGTGGTTTACAGAGTCAAATGATTTGCTGAAGTCAGCGTAAAGGACGTCAGTTTGCTTTTGGTTCTTAAATGCTTGTATTGCAAAAGAAGAAAATTCTAGTAAATTAGTGGTGGTAGACCTACGCTTCATAAGCCCATGCTGAGCAAATGAAATTATAGAACCACAAGAGTGTTGTAACTGTGAAGTTAATATTTTTTCAAAGCTTAGCAATAGCAGACAGTTTTGATATGCCTCTGTAGTTTTGGGCATCCGACTTATTCCCCTTTTTATGGAGAGGAATAATGAACGACTCCTTCCAGAGAGAAAGGAAAGACGAAGCATTTAAAGAAAGATCAAAAAACTTCCAAATCGGCTACGAAACGCATCAGCAGAATCTTTGAAGCGGATTAACTCTAGAGACCATTGAAATGGAACGATCAGAAGCAAATATCAAATCAACTTGGCGATTCAATGAGTTTGTTATAAAATTAACTTGAGATAAGGACAATTCAAGTAAGCCGTCAACACATTCGTGTTGCATTGAAGGTATCAAGCCGGCTGAGCCGATCGCAGAGAACCATGTGACATCACTGATGTTGTAATCACCAAAAACCAATAATTAAAAAGTATCAGAAAGCATTGACGCGATCGATTGAATAGCATTAAGATGATCCAAGTAAGCAGAAATATCGGAACGTTGAAGAATGTAAGAGGTAGTGATAAAGGCAGAAAAACAATTAAGACATACTTTAGAACAATTAGGCAAATTAAGCAGAACCGGTTCCGACAGAAGTCCGAAATCAACAGCTATCAGTACGCCACCACCCTGGCTGGCGGGACGATCAGATCTATAGGCGGCATAACTATAATAAAGATTGCAGAGTCTAAAATGTCATTTTTTAATCAAGTTTCAGTAAATATTAAAATATGAAAATCACAACATAGGCTATCAGTGTAAAGCTTAAGGAGTTTCTATTTAAGGCCTCTTACATTTTGGTAAGCTTTTCAACCTTAATCCTCGAACTATGTAATGTAGTTTTGGCCTGGACATACGCGGAAACATCTTCAGATGTAGTATTTACGGCTAGTCTAGAAATAAAAACTATCTTCGGCTTTGGAATGCCGATGGGAGGTCTAGGCAGGGCAGCCACAGCAAACTGTATGCTGCTTTCGGAAAAGTCAACGATACTGGGGGCGCGACATTGAAAAGTTTGACAGGGGAGCAATTTTTAACCTTTGCTCAGATGAGGAACCTTCAATTTCTGTGATATCCGTAGTCTCTAGATTGACCGAATTGCATACTCCCATTAAAGCGTCCGCATTAGGCAGCCCCTGTACGGGCTAAGGACTGTGCCTATCGAGAGGACTATGAGTACGACAGATAGAATATGGAGTTGTTAGCTCAGAGGTTTTCGGCTCTAAAGCGACAGGGTCGATAGAGTCTTTTTCCAGACCAGATCTACCCAGATCATTTACTTTCTTACGCTTAAGAGACTTCATATTAAAAGATGTGAAATTTGATACGAACGTCGAGACACGTTATGCTAATTAGTGTTCACTTCGGAACAATCGGATATAAGGAGCTAATTCCGAAAAGAACACTTAGGAGCATAGATTTCTGTTTTTCACCGAAATAAAAGCCAATTCGGTTTTTCATTCAAATTAAACAAAATTCGGTTTGTATCCATTTTATTTTCTATACACAACTTCATCAATTAGTTCAAAAACATCTATATCACGTTTTCCAACAAGCTTCGAACCATTGATACTTCAACATCTCCCATTTGCTCAGTCTGTACATTCAAGGCAACATCTTCCGGGGTTACTCCTACAACTCCAACAAATTGCAGCGACTGCACCAAGGAATGCTTAAACGATTTTAGTTCCTCTGGTCCCTCTGTTCTGTATGTCTTTCACGTTCTATTTCTTTGCATTCACTTCTTCAATTCACTTTACCACCACCTATTCCCTTAATGACTTCCTGTCATCTTAAGCTTTATTGACTTCATTAACTGTACCGTCATCTCTAAAGCCTTCATCAGCTCTACAGTATCATCATCAGCTCCACGGTTGTCATCAGCTCTTCGGTTATCAGCTCTACAGTTGTCTGTACGGATGTCTCTCGGGCTATCATCAGCTACGGTTTCTTCTACGGATGTCTCTAGGGTTATCATAATCTCTACGGTTGTCTATAGAGAAGCCATAGGGCTTCCATAATCTCTACGGTTTGCTCTATTGCTACAACCATCGCTACTTTCATCTGTAATGTCATCACTATCTTGATTATGACGGGCAAGCGTTTTTCATCTATACAGTTCTGCGCAATTTCCTATTAACTCTGCCTGTCTACTCAGAGCGGCGACGTGTGACATGCTATTCCCAAGTCTTAACTCAGTAGTAGGTGTAGTTCTCTAACTCAAAGGACCGGGCTATCCTAGGGTTGATAGCTTTTCGACTAAGTATCTGCACTAATGAATTACAAACCGTTGCTATGCTCGAGGTACACTCTCGGCTGCACACGGCTGCTGTTGTTTCACCAGAATATAACAGCACAGGATGCATTTTACCATCGTCCTGCCGCTGCATTACTATGGCCCCATATCCATGTGAACTAGCGTCAGTATAAAACTCCATCTCTCTCTCTCTCTAGGCTAAATATAGCTAATACAGGGGAATTTGCAACAGTCTGGCTATGGTAGCAAAAGAGAGTACAAGACGCTGAAAATAGAAACAGAATCCAAGGCACGAGACGGGCTTTAATATTTTTCGGAACAGCTTCTAAGTGAGAATCATTTGGTGTTAAGCCCCGTCGGTCAACCTTATATCCGAGGAACTCACATTCTTTCTTGAGAAACATACATTTTTCAAGTTGATTTCTGTCCTACACTCACAAAGTCTACCTAATAATTTCTCTAAGACTATAAAATGATCCTCAAGGGTTCGCCACCATTATGTTATCCACATACACTACTATATCCTTTCGTATGATGAGATCCCTAAATAGGTCGACAAAATCTGGGATACTGCAGGGCCATTTTTCAGACCAAATGGCATTCGAAGATACTCATACTGTCCATGTTACAAAAGAAGTGTATTGGATCGATTTATCTTCTACTACAATTTGGCGGTGTAATATATTGTAGAAAACATACATATCGAATACACACTGTACCCAGTGTCGTTTAATATTAAACACATGGTAGCACTTAGCTGCAATGTTTACGTAAACCAAATTCCCAAGCAAAACTCAAGTGCCAGTAATACGATCACACAAGTATGCAATAGGCAGTGGGAGTGCCGAGTCAACATGCTTAGCATGCGCGGCCGTCGCTCCATTATGTATGTATATAGCATTTTCCCTCGCGCTCTCGCTACTATCAGCGCTGAGCATATAAGTAACCATATAACAACAGCGATTTTGTTATTTCACGTTTAAAGTACGTAAGAGGGGTGCGAACTGGATTATTACTTGCCAGCGGAATATAGTGTGTGAAAATTCCGAAACAACGCTTGGAAATACGTGAAATTGTTAAATTGTAGTGTGCAACAAAGGCAACGACAACAACAGTAGCAGCGAAACACAAATGACTGGAAACAAAACACAACTGTTATGTCCGAAATAAGCAAACAAAAAAGCGTTAACAATAAATATGCAAAACAACAGCAGCAACAGCAACAACGGCAGCAGCAGCAGCAAGCGACTGCAAGAACAACAACCACAGTCGACTATTTAACAGTGGGCAAAGAAGCTGCATTTCGCCGTTGGAAACACCCTGTGCGATGACCAGCACCGGCTTTGCCTGATACCATAGGCCCCGCACATCAGCAGCAGTTTACAAAAGTGTGAGAGGCAGTCCGCCCCTTGCACGAACGATGGAAGCGAAACCGAAGGTAACAACAGATGAGCAATGATGTACTGGAAGAGGCTGCTCCTAATGAGCAAAGGGATGCACCCAGCCTGCAAGAGGCCTTGGAGGTGTATCCAACCGATGGACCACGCCCACGCACAAAAGCTGAGTTCAGGGCCAAAGGATAACAGCAGAATCGAGAAACAACTTCACAGCGGTGCGAAGTAACGCAATAAGGGCTGCATGTATGCCAATGCCTAAATTGCCATAAGTTTAAACAACTTCTAACTCAAGTCGAAGCGTGAACACGCTTCTTGAAAAATACTTAACTCTGTTAGGCTTTTGTACTATCAACATATGGCTGGTATTGTTTTAAATAAAGCCCAATAATGTAAACAAGTCATATGTATTCTATTTAACAACAATCATTTCCATTTCAAAAATAAAATAAAAATTGAAAAAAAGCAAATATATTTCTGAAAGATAGCCAAGAACAGGAACATTTTTTTTTATTAATATCAGTCATGACAATGATCAGACAAATGATATCATTTTTGACATCCAAAAGTTTAGAAAATGGATCTTGAAATAATTAATTATGGAATGGAAGAAATCTGCACCATTTTTATTGAAATCAAAAACAAGTTTGATAAATCTTACAAGTCACTAAAACAAAATAAAGTCATTCAAGAGATTACAGTTAGTAAACATGCAAAAATAATAGTAGAAACCTTTAATGTAGCACGTACACTAATACATGACAATAACGAAAAGTTAATCCCTAAACACTGGTCAGATGTATCAAAAGCTTTAATCAGATTTCGATCAAACATGATATCAATAAAAGGGAAATACAAGAAATAGAAATTCCAACAGTTTTAAATACCCCTTTAACAATCGATACAGCTGAAAAACCGGAATCGACAGACCAGCACGAACTTGAACTGATAGAGCAGGAATCGGTAAACAATTCAGATGCCGATATAGAGGAAAAAGACTTAAACGATCTAACAATTCAGAGTCTGACTTTAAAACCAGTGTAATAGAATATAAATTTAATACAATGACAGAAATGTCACATGCAGTTCCAGAATTTTATGAAAAAATTATATCTGCAAATATATCTGCAGCAATGAAATTGGTAAACCTGACAAAGGGACCCTACGAAAGTATTGCAATTTCAAGTAATAAAATCAAAAATAACTGGCTCCGCGCTCTGAAATAGACAATATACGCTAATTGTTAGAAGCATCGTATATTGATAAAGGCTTAGGTGCTGAACATGCTGACATCTTCAGTACCAAAGAAGCCATAGCAACCATGACAAATTGTGAAAATTAAAAGCTCAAGTCAATTCATGGGGCTAGCTTATTCAAAACAATGAATGAAGCAAATAGCCAAATACGTTCACTCCAGAACTGAGATGACTTCCATTCTTTTCACAAAAAGGCGTAAAAAACCTCCAAAGTAATACCAACAGAGGTGAGCACAGACGAAGGGGAAACAGCTCACCTGGCAACAACTCATATGGCCGTGGCAACTACCGTGGTGGTAATAACAACTACGGTGGGAACTATAATAACAATAACAGAGGTCGTGAAGGATTTAGAGGATATAATTCCTACAACCACCAAAGAAATGACAATCGCGGAAATTCACAAAAATAGGGAAACAATATTATAGTAGCCCAAAATATTCGGGAAACCAACAAAAACCCTTTAGATACACAGAATTAAAAAAGTTCATTCAATAAACTTCAATCATAAAATGTTTGCTTCATTTTATACTGTAGAATCAGGAAACTGATATATTTACTAGATACAGGTGCAAATATTTCAATTCTAAGAGAAGATTCCAATGTCTTTAATTACATCCAATTAAATAACACTCTAGACATTCAAGGTATAGGTCAAGGAGTCATAAATCCCAAAGGTCTCTCTCCAATAGAGTTACAAGCAGACAGCTACATAATTCCTCACAATTTTCATATAGTTGAGCAAAATTTCGCCTTACCGTGTGACGGGATAATAGGCATTAAAGGTCTTAGTTGCAAAATAGACCTAGAACCGTCCAAAGATTGGTTTATAATTAGACCAAATGTTCAAATTTATGTTCCAATAACTTACAGTTCTGGTAACAATTTAATAAATCTACGAGTAAGATTCGAAGTTGTCCGACAAGTTTAACTAACTTCAAGTGAAATTAATTCCAAATCTGGAAATTCAACCAGGTATTAACGCAGCAAACATAGTTGCAACACCAAACAAGTAAGAACGCTATAGTCGATATTTCGACTCGTACTCTTGATTTATTTTATATTCGACACACTCGAAAGTATGCAACACTTGTTTTTTTGGGGTGGGGTGCTTTCATACAAAAAATCAATAGATTATGTGCAGCATTGAAATGCGTTAAGATGTGTGGGAGATATAAGGTTTCATCGATTTGCGGGGGCGGAAGGGGGCGTGACAAAAACACGAAATCTGACGCTTTAAAAGGGGAGTCTAAATACCGGTGGTAACCCTAGCTCTTATAGTCTCCGAGATATTGTTGTTTTTGTTGTTTATAACGTTTTTGTCTATTCGCGGGGTTGGGAGGGTGTAAAATTTGAAAACAAACTTGATCTGACGCCCCAAAAGGAGTGTCTACATACCAAATTTGGTCACTCTAGCTCTTATAGTCTCCGAGATCTCGGTGTTCATACGGACGTACAGACGGACAGACGGCCAGACGGACATGGCTAGATCGACTCGGCTGTTGATGCTGATCAAGAGTATACATACTTCACCGGGTCGGAGGCGTTTCCTTTTGCCTGTTACATACATTTGCACGAATACAATATACTCGTTTACTCTGCTAGAGTACGACTATAATTAACACGCATGCGGCTCGAATTAGAAGAATACGACTTCACAGTCATGTATCTAAAGGGACAAGACACTTATGTAGCCAATGCGTTATCAAGAATAACTATCAAAGAACTGCAAGACATTACCAGAAATATAATTAAACTCACTACCAGTAGAAGAAGTAGACAAAAATTCTGCGCAAGAGATAAAGAAATAGAATTACGTAAGCAATCTTTAGAAATAGCTTCAAAGCGCAACGTATATGAAGTCGTAAACAATGGTGAAGTACGCAAATTAGTGACCTTGCTGGTAAAAAATATGAAATATTTTTTTAAAAAATGGGAACAAAATTACTGCAAGATATAATGTTAGCGATTTGTGTAAAAAACTCCATGACTTAGGCCAGTTCTTCCAAAAGCTTGAAATGGAAGCCAATATACATCAAATCAGCCAATTCAAAGTGGCACCGTGGGAAAATTTTTTTGAGCAAGTTTCAATTGATAATTTCAAACAAATGGGGAATAAAATATTGAATTCATTAAGAGTAGCGTTATTTAACATGGTGACCCTAATAGAAAAAGAGAAAGAAATCATATTGTTCCCATGTAATAATGATCTAATACAGGAGGTCATACAGGCATTGCAAAAATCTTGACCAAGGTCAAACGACATTATTTTTGGAAAGGTATGACTATTATATATTACGGAGTACATACGAAAATGTCAAAAATGTGAAAAATCAAAAGTGACAAGACACACAAAAACTCCTTTAACAATTATTGTAATCCCAATAGACTAATAGGCCACTACCAAAATCAGAGCAAGGCAATGAATACGCTGTTACACTGATATGCGACTTAACAAAATATCTTGTTGCCATTCCTATTCCAAACAAAAGTGCAAAAGTCGCAGCTAAAGCTATATTCGAAGATTTTATTCTGAAATACGGTCCAATAAAGAAGTTCATTACAAACATGGGTACAGAAAAATTCAGTTATAGAAGGTGTATGGAAGTAAATTAGTATTAAAAACATAACTTCTACGACACACCACCACCACACTTTAGAACTGTGGAACGAAATCATAGAACGTTGAACGAATTCATTTGTTCTTATATATCAGTTGATAAAACTAATTGCGATGTTTGGTTACAATACTTCGTATATTATTTTAATATAACCCCATCCACAACGCATGACTGCTGTCCCTATGAATCAATAATTAGTAGGAACCCTAATATTAACAAGGCATTTAATAGTATAGATGAGCACAGATGAGCTAAGGTATCAAAATATAGATTAGAGTTAGCATATAAAAGAGCTAGAATAATGCTTCAACAGAACAAGCAGAAAAATAAACTTATTTATGATAAGAAAGTAAATGAATAGAATTAATAATTTTAGATAAAGTCTTATTAAAAAATTAAAGAGGGCATAAGCTAGATTTGAAATACATAGGACCATTTAAAGTGAAAAAGATAGGAGATAAAGATAATATCATAATATCAGACCTTAAACACAGAAAACACAAAGTAAATAAGGACAGACTAAACATTTTTATTTCATAATGATTTAGTGTGGCCATACATAAGTAATGATCAGCATTGGTACAGAAAAAAATATTTTTTCTAAAACATATAAAAAAAGAGAAAAAAAAACCAAAAAAAATGTATATCATTAAATAATTTATTCGTTTATCAATTATTACACATAAATATAAAAGAAATTTAGTTTCAATTTTCATTACAAGCAAATATACATTCGCACAAACTAATATGAAATATTAAAAAAAAAACAGTTAAGAAAAACAAAATAAAAGTATATGTTATAATCATATATAATTTACTACTAAGCTAACTTCACTACATTACGTTATTTTTCAAAAGCAGGGAGATGTAATCTACTGTAGCAAACACACATATCGAATACACACTGTACCCAGTGTCATTTAATATTAAACACATGGTAGCACTTAGCTGCAATGTTTATGTTTACCAAATTCCCGAGCATAACTCAAGTGCCAGGAATACGATCGCGCAAGTATGCAATGGGCAGTGGAACATACTTAGAATACGCGACCGTCGCTCCATTATGTATAAATATAACATTTTGCCTAGCGCTCTCGCTACTATCAGCGCCGAGCATATAAGTAATATATTGCCCTGCCATCTCTGCCGGCGTTTACTGGCAGCGAAGTTGCGCAGCTTAGGCTAAGAAAATATATGAATTCTTGAGGCTCAATGAATAAAGATTAAGTAAAAGAACCGAACGTGTTTTGCTTTCATAATGCAAAGATATATTTATGGCAACGGTGCTTATAGAGTGGAATCCACTTTTAAGGTCAACAACTGAACAATACTGCTTCTTCTCTAAGTACTCTAGGTAATCTTTAAGGGAATTTTCATTTATAATACCCTTATTCAAGCCATCAACACACATACAAATTTCACAAGTTTTATTTTTGACAAGAACTTTTGGCGATGCTTAGAGTGGTTCGCTTTGACGTATTATTTCTTCTCCAGTAATTCTTAAATTGTACCTGCTACTTTCTCTCGCTCATAGTATGACAATCTGCAAGTCATATGCTGTCTAATTGTCGCTGAATACTCGCACTGTTTCCACAAATACTGTGATTCTGTAACAGCCTGACATTTATCTACTGCACGTTGACCAAACTCCAATCCTATATTGAATTCCTCATTCGCAGCAATTTCCACACATGCAGAAAAGTTGAGAAAATTGTCGAACTGACTTTTATCGTAGGTGAACTCTCTGCCTTTTTAAACCAATTCAACGGCCTTTGGATCTGAATAAGTTTTCTTATTATCTATAAGCTATCGATTAGCACTAAAACTACTAATAGTCAACAAGTCACTGGTGAACAAAGATACGCAAGTGTTATTGATGTTATTTTTACCAAATGTTGTTTCGACAGCAGCATACCCACTGCTGTGGCTACCATGCCTAGACCTCTTATCGGCATTCCAAAGACGAATATGGTCTTTATTTCTAGGCTAGCCGTAGATTCTAAATGAGAAGCTGTTGTCGCCTATGTACATTCCAAAACTAGTTTACATAGTTCGAAGGATAAGGTAGAAATATTTAGGCTTAATGTTACGAGCAATATAGCTTCTTTCAAGATAAGTGTTCCGGACGACCGTTTTGACACAATCGGCCAAAAAGTTTCTAACCTGAGCACCTAGTCGTGAAGGACTTGAAAGCTAGAACTAGAAATCGGATACCGATTAGACTCCCCGCTGCCGTACAATCCGTACCCCCTAACATAGCTCCAAATAGCTAACTTCATCTTTTTTCTTGCCTACCAAAATGTTAGAGGCCTTAAATCTAAACTCTCTAAACTATACACTGATCACCTATCCTTTAATTTTCATATTTTAATTTTTACAGAAACTTGGTTAAAGCCCGATATCTTAGACTCTGCAATTTTTCACAATAATTTTCACAATAACATGCCATCGACATTGTTTCTGAGAGCCAAATTCTCTAGTAAACATGTTGCAGGATGCTACGAGCATGTTTTAAGTTATGTTGTCGATGTTAAGTTAATAGAACTGTATTAACAGCTCATTAAATTAAAGGCTATCTACAAAATGGATTCTGAGTAGACATTCTTACTTGCTATTTATTATTATTATTATTTATTACATAAACGTTCTGGCAAAACCTAATTTGTATATTTTCCTCACACGTGCTTTCTTGAGCTATTATGGAGAGCTGAAGAGGGTATCCGGGGGAAGGTGGGCAGCAGCATTCGGATTAAGCAACAATTTTGATGCTGCCCTTTCCCCTGTCCATTTTGACTCATCATAATGAGAAAATAAACTCAAAATAATAAAAGTGTAACGGCAGTTTAGAAAGCTGTTTAACAGTAAAATAGGGATGACAGGGAAAAATCAGGCAGTCGCTGACTTTATTTAATTATTATGACAAAGATGACAAGTTAAATGTTTTCTTATACTTTTATTCTTATAAAGTATATATATTCTTGATCAGCATTTCAAGGGAATCGATATAACCATGTATGTCTGTAAGTCCGTCGGTCTGAACTATCCGTCTGTTTCAACGCAACGATCTCAGAAATCTTAATAGCCACAGAGTTGAAATTTTCGACAGATGCGTCTTTTGTTCTAGTTTTATCCAGATCAGACAACTATATCATATAGCTCCCTTATTACCGATTGTTCCGGAATGAGCACGTAGGAGCATAACTTTTCTGGTTTTCATTCAAAACAAACCAAATTCCGTTTACAAGCCGGCAGAATGGATACATCCATTCGGATAGGTCCCATGTCTGCTGGTCTGATCTGATCATGCTCGGTCAACTGCATCATATAGCTTCCATATAGGGAATGTTCTGGAGTGCACACTTACTAGCATAAATTTTCTGTTCTTCATCCAAATCAAAATAACTTCGGTTTGTATACATTTCAATACACCCCACGTCCTCTGGCTTGAGTTGATCAAGATCATACAGCTATGTCATTTAGCTACCATATATCCGATTGTATTGGAACAAACACTTAGTAGAATACATTTTCAGTTTTTCGTACAAATCAAAGCGAATTCGGTTTGTGAAATTTTTAGGAGACCCGACGTCCTCTGGAATGATTTGATCAAAATCGGACAGCTAATTCATATAGCTACCATATATCCAATTGTATTGGAATAAACAGTTGGTAGCATACATTTTCTGTTTTTCATCCAAATCAAACAAATTTCATTTTGAAGAGACCCGACGTCCTCTGACCTGAGTTGATCAAGATCGGACAGCTATATTATATAGCTAAATATATCCGATTTTATTAGAATAAACATTAAAAAGCATAAATTTTCTATTTTTCATCCAAGTGAAACCAAATTAGGTTTGTATATATTTTGAGGAGACCCCACGTTCTCCTTCCTGATTTGACCAAGATCGGACAACTATATCTTGTAGCTCCCATATAAGCGCTTGTAACGGAATGAACACTTATTAGCATACATTCACTGTCTTTCATCCCAATCAAACCGATTTGTTCCGTTTTGAGGAGTCCCGACGTCCTCTGGCCTAATTTGATCTAGTTATATCATATCGCTACTATATACCCGATTGTATTGGAATAAACAATTAGTAGCATACATTTTCTGCTTTTCATCCCAGTCAAAAAAATTAGGATTGTATATATTTTGAGGAGACTCCACATTTTCTGGCCTGATTTGATCAAGATCGGAACACTATATCTTGTAGCTCCATATAGGCGCTTGTTCCGGAATGAACACTTACTAGCATAAATTTTTCATCCAAGTCAAACCAAATTCGGTTTGTATTCATTTGAGGAGGCACCACGTCCGCTGACCAGATTACGTCGAGATCGGACAGCTGTATCATATAGCTTCCATGTAACTGATTGTCTCGGTATGAACATTTAGTAGCAGAACATTTATGAGGAGACCCTACGTAGGCTGACCTGATCTGATCAGCATCGGACAATGATATCTTATAGCTTTCATATAACCTAAACAAAGCATTTGACTCGGTAAACCACTGCTCACTTTTCATAAGCTGGATGTCCTTGGCTCCCCATTCCATCTTCTTAAGTAGATCTCCGACTAGCTTAACCTCAGAACCAAGAAAGTTCTTTTTAATAACTCTTACTCCAAGCCCATGAGGGTTACGTCAGGGGTACGGCAGTTTAGCCACCTCGGTCCCCTTCTCTTCACATTATTTATCAACGAACTGCCTCAGGTTCTATCCCATTCTCGTGTACGTATGTAAGCCGACGACGTTGAGTTTTGTTTGTCGTTCAACGACTCTTCCTCCCACTTTAGGCTTCAAGCTGATCTTGATTCTTTCCAATTGTGGTGTTAGATTAACTTACTAAATCTCAATTGTTCTAAACGTAAAGCTATGTACCTTCTTAATGATATGCCCCTTTATCGGATCGGCTCAGTTGATGTCTTGGGTGTTCTTTTAGACCCTAAATTAAAATTTGACTTATACATTTCAGTTACCGTCAATAAGGCTGTGGATGTTCTGGGTTTTGTCAAGAGATAGTCGAAGAAACTTAATGATCCTTATAAAACTAAACAACTGTATACTTCTGTGGTCCGACCCAGTTTGGAGTACGCATCGTGTGTTTGGTGTCCACTGAGCGAGTCCGCGTTTTTTCCCGTCATCGCGATTCGTGTCGCTCGTTTTGCGGCTCCACATGAACGCGCAGCGCATTGAGCATCAATATTAAAAAACAAACAAAAAAACAAAGGTTCCGATATGAACACGTCTTCTTCTGTTTTTCATCCAAAACAAACCAAATTCGGTTTCTATCCATTTGAAGAGACCCCGCGTCGCCTTTTCTCATCTAATAAATACCGGACAACTATATCATATAGCTACCATACAGCAGTTTTTTCCGGAATGACTGCTTATTAGCGTCGTTTTCTATTTTTCATCCAAAATCACACCAAAATTGGTTTGAATCGATTTAAGGATTAGTCATGTTCCCTGGCCTGATCTGATCAAGATCGGACAACTATATCATATAGCTACCATATAATCGATTGTTCCGGAATGATCTCTTAAGAGCGTAACAGAAACAGACAAGCAGACATACAGACAAACAAACAAAGAGACCGAGAGATAAAGTGACAAAAAGACAAACAGACAAGGAAATAAACAGACAAACAGATAAACAGAGAAACAGAGAAACTGAGTAACAGAGAAACAGAGAAGCAGAGACACAGAGAAACAGAGAAACAAAGAAACAAAGAAACAAAGAAACAAAGAAACAAAGAAACAAAGAAACAAAGAAACAAAGAAACAAAGAAACAAAGAAACAAAGAAACAAAGAAACAAAGAAACAAAGAAACAAAGAAACAAAGAAACAAAGAAACAAAGAAACAAAGAAACAAAGAAACAAAGAAACAAAGAAACAAAGAAACAAAGAAACAAAGAAACAAAGAAACAAAGAAACAAAGAAACAAAGAAACAAAGAAACAAAGAAACAAAGAAACAAAGAAACAAAGAAACAAAGAAACAAAGAAACAAAGAAACAAAGAAACAAAGAAACAAAGAAACAAAGAAACAAAGAAACAAAGAAACAAAGAAACAAAGAAACAAAGAAACAAAGAAACAAAGAAACAAAGAAACAAAGAAACAAAGAAACAAAGAAACAAAGAAACAAAGAAACAAAGAAACAAAGAAACAAAGAAACAAAGAAACAAAGAAACAAAGAAACAAAGAAACAAAGAAACAAAGAAACAAAGAAACAAAGAAACAAAGAAACAAAGAAACAAAGAAACAAAGAAACAAAGAAACAAAGAAACAGAGAAACAGAGAAACTGAGAAACTGAGAAACAGAGAAACAGAGAAACAGAGAAACACAGAAACAGAGAAACAGAGAAACAGAGAAACAGAGAACAGAGAACAGAGAAACAGAGAAACAGAGAAACAGAGAAACAGAGAAACAGAGAAACAGAGAAACGGAGAAACAGAGAAACAGAGAAACAGAGAAACAGAGAAACAGAGAAACAGAGAAACAGAGAAACAGAGAAACAGAGAAACAGAGAAACAGAGAAACAGAGAAACAGAGAAACAGAGAAACAGAGAAACAGAGAAACAGAGAAACAGAGAAACAGAGAAACAGAGAAACAGAGAAACAGAGAAACCGAGAAACCGAGAAACAGAGAAAGAGAGAAACAGAGAAACAGAGAAACAGAGAAACAGAGAAACAGAGAAACAGAGAAATAGAGAAACAGAGAAACAGAGAAACAGAGAAACAGAGAAACAGAGAAACAGAGAAACAGAAAAACAGAGAAACAGAGAAACAGAGAAACAGAGAATCAGAGAAACAGAGAAACAGAGAAACAGAGAAACAGATAAATAGATAAACAGACAAACAAACATACAAACAAAACATACAAACAGATAAATAGATAAACAGACAAACAAACATACAAACAAAACATACAAACAGATAAAAAGACCAAACAAAGAAAGCAACAACAAGCATTAAAATGTGTCATATGCTATGTAAATACCGGCTTAGACACGTTTAACACCCTGTCCTGTTGCACTTGCGTTGGTCTTGCCATGGCTGCCTGGCTTGCAATTTAATATTCATTTTGTGAAGGCCCACTTACCTTTTCTTTGGCCTTTTGTGGGTTCACGTGTGTTGCACGTTTCATGTTTTCCCGCTTGCGTACATGCATGCCTGTGTGTGTGTGAGAAAAAGTGCCTCTTTTTGGCCTATCTCTGATTCAATGCTGCTATAGCTGCTTGCATTCAGTGAAACCCACGCGGTTGCTTTTGGGTTAAAGCTAGGGCTAGGCACACTCATGGTGATGCGTAATCTAAGCAAAAGCCGCCTGTTTTTGTTTGGCTTAACTCAACCGCAAAAGGCAGAAAAACCCAAAAACGGATTTTTGGACTCAGAACTTAACAGAAAAAGAAAAAAATAGATAGAGACAAAGAATGTCTGTTTGCAGGTTCGAGTCCTCCAGTCAGCACTTCAAAAGACCTAGTCAACTCTACTCTAGATGCCAGAGGGTGAACAAAAACTTGTGTGAGGGGTTTTAGGAACCGTCTGAGTCGGTTAACTTCATGTTTTGGGCTTTACCACCAGCTCCAGCTCCGCCTCTGAAAGTGTGCAGCTGCTGTGTAAAGGCATTGAGCCATATCGTTTCTGTTGATGTTCTGGTCAGGAGTCTCCAGCTCAGTGCAGCTATAATCAGATGTGTTGGTGTTTGAGAGCTAGATAGCAACTGAATCTTAATTCGAAAAATCTCTCTTTTTATACAATTTTTGGTCTTAGCTCTTAATTTCTTATGAACCTAACACAGAAAAGGTCGCCTTATGTCTAATTATAGCTTCTTACATTGTCAACTAATTAATCACCTGGCGTCTCTTAAGGGTGAGATCCTCATGCAAGGATCGCGCGATTTAGCTGCCTACATTTCTCTTTCTTGCCTGCGCGTGATTTTCTTAAGATTGTATAATGTTTTACAATGTGTTTTTGTGTATGCAATCATTTGTATTTTGTTGTGCATGTGTGTGTTTTGTGTGTGGACTGTGTTTCCACATGCTTATGCTTTAATGTATATATTTGTATTTCTTCAACTGAGTGGACTGTATATTTTAAGGGTTAAACTTTGATAATATATTGCATAGGTTTGAAACTCTACTTATATCGTATTGCATAGGTTTCAACATCTACTAATATATAATCTAATTAACCGTTGTTCATTCTTAAACAGTGGGCATATAAGTATATAAGCATCTATATATGTCAAACCAAGTAGCATTTATCAATCAAATTTAGGCTTCCTTCTCACATCTCTCAACATCTCTCGCATTGCACATTGAGCTAGCATGGCTAGCATCGATTCCCGTCCGGGGCACACATCTGACGCGGAATTAGAGGCAGTGGTCGTGGCTCCCGTTCATAGCTATTTAATTTGTTTCGCAATAGAACAATTTATGCATGTTTTTCCTGCTTAAGAAAAGACAATGCCTCCAGACCGAATACATACATACAATAATATTGGTCGTTGAACAAGGTTGTGCGGTTGTAACCGCTGTCAGTGGCTGCCCAAGCGTAATACCAAAATATAAATATTTGCCCAGAAGCCACAAAAATATGTAAGAAAAAAGCAAGCGCGGCCTAAAATGCAATTTAAAATTTGAATATTAATCACAACTGCTCTAGATGTACGGAACGAGACGGGAACACAAATATAGGAGGCGGGATATAGAGTTAAGCACGGCAAATGCATTCGTCCTTCTGGCTTCGTGAAATGACTAACAACGCAAAATCCAAATAAGAGCTTGGGAAAGATGTTTTGCACGTCAGTTAGTTTTTATGATATAGGAGTGAAATTCGATTTGAAAGTGGATTTAAATCGCAGAAACTTATATGGAAAAGTAGAGAAACTCGTGATAGTGTTCTTTTAATGAAAAAATAATTAAAGGTGATCATTAGACGCGACTTTCATAGGAAACAAGTAAGCACATTATCGTCGATATTCCAACTATAGGATATTTATCTCAACATTAATCACATCGCCTTAAATTTGCTCATGGGACAAATTACGTTTTTGAGATCAAATAATGCGACTAATATACATACTAGATGTTTTCAAAGATTTGAATTATTTGTATCCGATTGGTTAACAGGATTTTATTAAATACATATTAAGTACATTAAGTACTTATTTGTGAATAAAATATATTTCTATAGCTGTGGCTCAAATAAACAAAAAATTATGTATTACAAATTTTTATTAAATATAGATATAGGTTTGCCTTTTTAAGACAATTTTGATTTGGGATTTCAGCAAGCAGCGACCTGCAGTTGTATGCACTTAAGATTCAGTAATGTTTATATATTCATACATCCATACATTGAATTCGAAATATCCTATTTAATTGTTTTTGTTTGACTTTGCCTATCTTAATTGGATGTTTAGGCTTAAAAATCTTTCTGAATTATTGTATGGGTATATAAAGCTGACAAGACCAGCCGCCCACTGCTTAGCTGGCATGATATCAAGACGTAAATTTGTACATAATAAAATTATGCATTCATGACATAATTACAGGATTGCGGCTCGGCAATATGGACACGGAAGCGGTTGAGCATGGGTGCTTCAATACATTCATTCATAAATAAACAATGCTTGAGCCGGGGCATAGAAACTAGTAGCAGTGGCAGTCGTTCGTCTAACCGCATTCATTCCGAATGCCACATGCCTCACATTCCTTACTCCGCAACCATGTTGTGCAAAGCGCCGGCACTAATGTGAACTCCATTCAAAATGTCTTCTTTCCCGCTCCATTCAAAGGCCAGCAATCAGCTTTGTGCGTTTTGTATTTGCCAGAAACAGAGACATAGAAGCAAAGCAGATTTGACTGGAACATACAATTTAAGCCATAGTGGAACCGGAGCCGGAGCTGAAGTCGGCACGCTTGCGAGACTGCTCCCTTAGCAAACGGTGTCCAAAGGCGGAGGCGATATGAGTCGAAAAAGCGATCCATGCAAGTGGCATGGCGTTACTAGCGTTCGTATGCTTCTTAAATGTTTATTTTTCTTTAGTTTTTCGTTTTATTCGAATCACACTCAGTCGAACTTAATTAAGGCGAGTCGACTGGGCCAAACTGACAACTGGGAGCATGCCAGCTCTAGATAACATCTACATATACAAAACTCTTTGTCCTGACTGATTCACTAACTGACTTAGCATCAAAGCACAGGTAAAACGGAAATAAGTGGGATGCTAAAGCTTTTCCGACCCCATAAGGAATATATATGTTCTTGATCAGCATCAACAGCGTAGTCGATCTAACCATGTCCGTCCTTATCTAGGTGTTCGATCCCGGAGACTATAAGAGCTAGAGTAACCAAATTTGATATGTAGAC
Source organism: Hirtodrosophila duncani (assembly GCA_037043425.1). NCBI lineage: Eukaryota > Metazoa > Arthropoda > Insecta > Diptera > Drosophilidae > Hirtodrosophila > Hirtodrosophila duncani. Next base: position 479,000 of record JBAMBM010000807.1, read on the forward strand.
TTCCCTTGTGGGGCGTTAGATCAAGTTGAAACTCAGTTTATAAGCTAATTATAATTTATATATATATATATAATTTATATAAGCTAATTATATACCAATTTGCCTTATTTCAATAAGATCGGATAGTAATTATATTCGTAAGAAAATTGGCTGTATGAGAGCACCCCCCCACCACAAAAGACAAATAAATAAAATCAAAAAGTGTTGCATAAGCGAAACACCTAGGCCTGGCGAGCACTAAAGAGGCATTTTTTCGTAATCCAACTACAAGTGGGTCAAATGGAGGTTCTTATCTTACAGTAGAGGTATACTGGCAAATGGTAAATTAGTAAATGACAGCCAGGGAAAGATCATGGGCTATATATTGATATAGAAAAACCGATAAAAAGATAACTTTCGATATATATCCTTTTCTGCAAATGTTGAAATTGTACTACTTTCGCACAACAGCAGGTGAAAAGCTACTTTATCGATATATGGACACATCGATACATCGTTTGGAAAGCAAGTTAATCGGTTTCCATTTCGATAAATTTTTTGGAAACATTTTTATATGCTAATGTCGGCAAGGGGAAAATAAAGAGCTATGTAGTGGTGTAAAATACCCGATTTATTGAAAAGTATCGATGTATATTGGTGTGGAACATATCTGCGTGGAAACCGAAAATTATCGAATAATTTCGATATCAGATTGTTATTACTAGAGAGACTCTCTTGCTAGAAAAACAACAACAACACATCACCAAGCCGCTACGCAAAACAGTACCATATCTTGCGTTTCCGTTTTACCGTCGTCTTTTTATATGCCATTCACAAAACGGTATATTAATTTTTTCAAGAAGCTTGCAACGCACAGTAGAAAGCGTATCCGACTATATAAAGTTTATATATTCTTGATCAGAAGGAAAAGGGAAATCGATAAAACAATGTCAGTATGTTTCAACACAGAGATCTCAGAAGTCTTAGAAGCTACAAAACTGGAATTTTTACCAGATGCTTCCTTTGTCTGCAGGCTCGTCAAGTTTGAGTTTTATTCAGAACGGACAACTATATCATATAGCTCCCATATAACCGATTGTTGGAATGAACACTTAGGAGCATATTATATTTATTTATTAAATAATATAATATTAATAAATAATATAATAAATAAATAAAATCTCTTGTATCTATTCCATCCAGATTTGTCCTAGATCGGTTATATATTTACATTGTAAATGGTATACAAGCTTCGGTATGCCGAAGCTAGGCTTCCCTTCCTATTTTGTTTTGATTTCGTCTTCGCGTTCATTGCCAGGAACATCCGAATTGCATTTTTTACTGAGACTTATACACACAAATAAATACTGTTCAGTAATCTGTTTTTAGTATGTGTGTGCATGTGGGTAAGCAAGCAAGCAAATGATATTTTACAGGTATTGTTCATGTCCAGTGCGCGCACTAACAACAACTTTAACTATAGTGCAACTGCAGGTGGATCAGAATGAAAGTCAATGGTTGTATGTAGGCAATGGTTGTATCTCGGATCCCAATTCCTGTTCCAGTTTTAGTCGCTGGGGCGAGAATTTTGGGCACTTGAACATGATATGTTCGGCATCTTCCACCACTCCTTGGCTACAGCATGTACATTCCTCTGAAAGCTCGTGTCCAAAACAGTGCAGGTAGCTACGAAAGCAGCCATGCCCGCTAAGGAGCTGAGTCAGGTAGTAGTTTACCTGCCTCGGTTTTCTGCCTCGGTTTTCTGGGGAGCAAGCTCTAGACGAACGGAGGTGAGCCATTGTGCTATCAACTCGATGGATTGATTGCACATGTCCTCCGCTTGGTGTAGCTCTTCGGCGACGCTCACCACCGCCACGTCGTCAGCGAAACCAATTGGCAGGGCACCTTCTGGTAAGGCCATCCGGAAGATCGTTCATCGCGTTCCACAGTAACGGTCAAAGTACTGAGCCTTGAGGAACACCGCAGGAGACTTGATGCGACTTGGTACCGTCAGTGGTGTCGTACCAGAGGACGCGGTTCCTGAAGTAGCTGCGAATCATGTGGATCAGGTTCGCAGGAACTCCGAAGCCAGATAAAGCGTCAAGGATGCAGCTCCACCTCGCCGAGTTGAAGGCGTTCTTTATATCCACCGTGGCGCCGCCCTTCCATCTAGTACCGGCACCAGAGGCTATGTCTACCACTTTGGTTATCGCATCCAAAGTCGATTTCGACCTCTGGAATCGGTACTGTTGCTGTGAGGGGTCACCTCTTATATGTATAGCTTGTTCAAGGCGCGTGCAGATTAGCTTTTCAAGGACCTTCCATGCCGAGTCCAGAAGGAAGATTGGCCTGTACGACGAGGGCTCGTTGGCCGGTGTGCCTGCTTTAGGTATGAGGACCAGTTTCTGCAGCTTCCATCTTTCAGGGAATATGCCTTCGAGTAGACACTGGTTATTCAGAGTCACAAAGGACTCTGGACGCAGTGCTAGAGCTATTTTGAGGGCTCGATTCTGGATACGGTCTGGCTCAGGTGCGATTTCTTCAAGAGATCCCTCGATGATAGTCCCATGAGGAGGATGAGCGGGCGGTAGTCCGGGTTGATTTCTGAGTTCTTCCATCCTGTGGGGGAAGAGGTGCTCGACGATGGGACCTGCTGGGGCTGGCTGCCTATTAGAGTTAAGCTTCTTAACCATGATCTTATACGCATTTCCCCAGGGGTCATGCTCGGCTGAGTCGCATAGTTGTAGGAAGCAGTCGCGCTTGCTTTCGCGAATGGCTGCTTTGAGTGCTTTCCTGTGCCGGTAGGTGGCTTGGTATTCCTCGAAGGTAGATGTACCGCGGGAGCGCTGGTAGCGGCGTTTTGACTGAATGTAGGCAGTGCGCATGCTCGCAGTGCGCTCGTTCCACCACTATACTGGATCGTGGTGGCGCCTATACGCCCTCCTGGTTGCCATGCTAGGGCTGCATGCGCTTACTATGTGTGACATGAGCTGAAAAGCCATACTCTTCGCATTGGCCCCTAGGGCTAGGTGCTAAAGGCTATCTTCGAAGGCTTGAGTATCCATAGTCTCGGCTCTTCCAGTGGGATACAGCAGAGAATAGCCACGTGGTCACTCGCTGTGTATGCGCTGCTTTTCCTCCAGCTTGGTGTTTTTGAGTAATCGGCCCACTGACGAATGTCAGGTCAACTTCTGATCCAACTCCCGACTAAACGTGTGTTAGTTGCCTTGGTTTAGGAGAGCCACGTCCAGCTTTGAGAAAGCCTAGAAAAGGCTCCAGCCTGTCGCGTTCGTGGTCGCGCTGCCACACTCGACTGCCCATGCGTTAAAATACCAACGCGTCGAGTGAGTTGACGAGCTCGTTGAGGGTATACCACACAGGGTATACCCACAGATTCTTTATCCTCGCGCTGACAAAGCTGTTATGCATGTATGTGCGCGTGTGTGTGCGTGCTTACCGCTATACGAAAACGTATTTCAGCATGCTCACACACATACCCACAAAATATTTTGTTTTTGGCCTCTGTGATGCGCATGTTAGTTTTTATTATCGGTCAGGAAGATCAAGGGCTAGATATCGGTATTGAAAAATCGTATCTGCATGAAAAACCAAAATCGCGTGAAAAATATATCTTTATGAAACACAGACGAATGCATTTCCAGAAAAAGAATACGAATCCTCCCCTGCCCTCCTCCTGGCCTAAGCTGCACTCGCTTCGTGCTCACTTCACTTACTCCTTTTATACCATTCACAAAAAATGTGAATGTAAATTAAATTTGTCAAGTAGCTTGCAACGCACACAAAGAATCTCCTAAAACTATAAATTCTTGATCAGCATGACAAGGGGAGTTGATATAGCCATGTAAGTCCATCCGTATGTCTGTGTGTTTTAACTCAAAAGATATCAGAAGTATTAAGCTACAGAGCTGAAATCTATACCAGATGCATCTTTTTTCTGCACGCTAGCTAAGCACGAGTTTCATGAAAATCGGACCACAATATCATATAGCTCCCATATAACCGATTTTTTTCAGAATGACCGCATAGTGGCATTACTTCTTTGTTTACCATCCAAATCAAACTAAATTTGGTTCGTATCCACTACAGCAGCGCCACGTCCGCGTATAAAATTTGATCTAGATCGGATCACTATATCATATAGAGCCAATATATCCGGTTTTGTTTTTCAATCAAGTGAACCCAAATTCGTAATGTACCCATCTGAGGAGCGCCCACACCCACCCCCAATGACTCATATGACTTATATCCACCGACCAGATTTGATCTAGATCAAATATATGTTATGTTTTTACAATGTGAATGGTATAAAAGCTTCAGCAAGCCAAAGCCTTCCTTTCTGTTTCTTTTTTTTTTTTGTTGGTGGGCTGTTTTAGACAAAACGATTTTGACTACATACATAAAATTAAATTAAAATTTAATTAAAATTAAAATACAAATTATATGCAAATAAGAATTGAATATAAATTTTAACTACAAGGTCTACAAGATACTAGGGGGGTCTACATACCAAATTTGGTCACGCTAGCTCTTATAGTCCCCGAAATCTAGGTGTTCATACTGACAGACTATATTTTCGCTTAGTCCATAGAGTACGAACATAATAACTTTTGGCACCGGTGCAAGAGACTGAATTCATCTCCTATTGGAAGTCGATCATATATGTAGGCATTTAACTATTACATTGGAGAAGTGCAAATGCATCACTTTAGAATGCCAACCAGTGCCAACAGGATATCTTGTTTAGCAATGCATCATGATAAACCTTACCCAAGGCCTTAGAAAGTCTGTGTATACTGCGTAAATTTTGCAATGTTTTCCAAAATGTTCTATACAATAGAACGCCGCTTCGTTGGTAACTGTTGAGCTGCCACCCATGAAGCCATGTTGGTTGACGTCAGTGGTATGGTTTGACTGAGAACGAAATATGCTTGAAGATTATGAGTACAAACACTTTGGCAACAGTATTAATATTTGGAATACCTCTATAATATAATGAAGCGGGTGCACTTGAAGATAAGACAAAAAATTTCAGTTTTCAATTTGTCAATAATATCAGAATTAAGTGATTTGAGAAAAAAGTTCTCAAAGGAGAAAAAGTTCTCAAAGGAGAAAAAAGTCGTCTAGCAAAAATAAATAAGAACGCTATAATCGATATTCCGACTATAACATACTCGTACTCAGCATTTATTTAATATTCGACCCACTCAAAAGTATGGGGTGGGGTGTTCTCATGCTAAATGTTGTTTTTGCGATTTTGCCTACAATTATTATCCGATCTTAACAAAACTCGGCAAATCTGTAGATTATATGCTTATACGTATACAAATCGAGTTTCAACTAAATTCAAAATTGGCAAAACTTAAAAACAAACTTGATCTGACGCCCCACAAGGGGAGTCTACATTCCAAATGGGGTCTTTCTAGCTTTCACAGTCTCCGAGATCTAAGTGTTCATACGGACGGACAGGCGGACATTGCCAGATCGACTCGGATGTTGATGCTGATCAAGAATATATATACTTTATGGGGTCTTAGACGCTTCCTTCTGCCTGTTACATACATTTCCACGAATACAATATATTCGTTTACTCTACAGCACCGCTTGGCATTCAAAAAGCGAAAAATTTTGTTATCGCCATCTATGGTACAAAGTTTTCAGTCATTTATACTCATTCATATATTTATATGACAGCTATGTAATATAGTGGTACGATCTTCACGAATTTTACATATGAGCAACTTACAGCAAAAAGAAGCTTATGGTACACATTACAAGTCGATAGCTTCAAAACTGAAAGACTAGTTTGCATACAAACAGACGGACATCCACACAAATACATAGACGGATATGGCTTGTCATCCTGATCAAGAATATAACTGCTAAGTGGGGTCGAAGATGCTCTGTTCTATGCGTTACAAATATCGTGACAAAATAATAATGCCCTCTGTAAGGGTATACAAATATTCGCCTCATCCCAATTGACTGCTGGCTCAAAGTTTAAACTGAAAAGCCTCACGGAGAGGTTTTCTTTCTGAGTAATATTTTTGTTATTATCCGCAACAGGACCGAAATTTACGCAAACTCTTTTGCTGTACAGGTGAGAAGATAAATAAGATTCTCAATTAAAAATTAATGCAACGTGATGGACGTGACAATCTGCAAGTGGATGTTCACACTTCGAGAAACGTACACTAATAGGTAAGCTTCGGCTTGCCGAAACTAATATATATCATTCAAATTGTAAATATACGAGTATAGCAACGGTGTAATTTAACTTAAAATTGCATGCACTTATTTTGTTCATAGCTTCACGTAGCAACTAGAGACACTATATTTTGGGCTCATTCGGTGGGAACACTGAGCAGCAATATTTAGAAATTTACTTCTTTACTTTTCGAACAAGCGGGCTCTCTCGAGCTTGTGAGCGTGCAATACCGCGTGCAATAGCATGCCGTTCCTGTTCCACACCACGATATGAAGGACTCAGTCGGCGGGCAAAGTGGTCAGAAGGTGCCGCCATTGCTTTACTTCGCGCACAAGTGAGTTATTTCATATATTAAGATCATTGTTCGAGTGTTCTCTATAGTAATCGCGGTTATAGAAAAATGTTGATTGGTTCAATACCCTTGCAATTTAGTTTTCAAATTTATGATTGTTTTAGTAATTTTTACAAAATTAATTAATCTGTTTGAAATAAATAAGCTTTGTTTTCATGGAGTGGTTTTTTTCTCTTCTTCATAAGGTTGTCGAAACTGAATCCAATCCAATCCGTGTGATTATACTCGTACTCTATTCAGAGAAGAAGTGTATATTGTGTCCGCGCACATGTATATAACCGCCAATAGGAAGCGTTTCAGACCCCATTAAGTATATATATTCTTGATCAGCTTCAAAAGCGGAATCGATTTAGCCTTGTCCGTCTGTACGTCCGGATGAACGCCTAGAACTCGGAGACTATAAGAGACCTAGAGTCACCAAATTTGTTTTAAAATTTTGCTACGCCCCCTTATATAACCCAGAATTTTTGTCACATTTTTTTAAACTCAGCTTATTACACGTACAAGCACATAATCTAAAGATTATGCAAAAATTCAGTACTATCGGATAATAATTGTAGACATAATAATCGTAAAAAAGAAGAAAGGAAGGCTAGCTTCGGCTTGCCGAAGCTTATATACCATTCATATTGTGCTGCTGGTCAGTGATCGTGGGGCTACAGTGGATACAAGGTATACAACGTCAATCTGTTTTAATTTGGATGAAAAACAGAAAGTTTTACTACTAAGTGTCCATTTCAATCGGTTACATGGTAGCTATATGATATAAATAACCGATCTTGATCAGAACAGGCCAGCGGACGTAGGGTCTCCTCAAATGGATGCAAACCGAATTTGCTGCTGAGTGCTCATTCCGTTACAATCGGTTATATGGGAGCTATATTATATAGCTGTCCGTTCTGGATAAAACTCGAACTTGACCAGCGTGCATATAACCGAAATCTTTTCAAAATTTTGGCTCTGTAGCTTGTAAGATTTCTAAGATCTTTGTGTAGAAACAGACGGACAGACAGACATACTGACGCACAGACAGACAGACGGCCAGATGGACAGACGGATATTGTTATATCGATTCTCCTCGTCATGCTGATCAGGAAATCCATATATTATATAGATTCCCCACAAGGGGAGTCTACATACCAAATTGGGTCTCTCTAGCTCTTACAGTCTTCGCGATCTAGGTGAACCACGGGAGTGAACTTTTCGAACATCCCTTGCGTGTGGCCAGGATCGATGTAGTCGTCGTAATGGTGGTGTTTGGTGATGGCGAAGAACTCACTGGCATTTTTGGTGGCGTTCAGGTCACATACATAGTACGCTATATGGGGTGAGCATGTAGCCTCGAATGTGAGGACGCTCAGTTGATATACATCTACAGCGCCACAAGAAACGTTGTGCTCGGGCGTCGTCTTCTCGTACAGCGATGCGATGAAACATTTCGGCTATATCTCCACATACATCTACAGCTCGCATTCTAAAGTTGTACAGTATTTCGAGGAGCAGGTAGTCGTTGAGTGACGATCAGTGGTTCAAGCTTGCCCCTTGGGGAATGCAAATTTCGAACTTTCGCAAATGCGAAACTAATTACTTAAGTCAAAAATAGGGTAACGCTGATTAATAGGTTTCTTAATTTGTGTTCAAACGCCGTAAAAGTCACCTCTAAAAAGGCTAACTAAAAATAACAGATTTTAAAAATTCTTTTTCTTTCATATTAGAACAAGTTTTTTTTAGGATTTTCGTCATATGGGCACCATATACCTATCAAAAAAGTAGCTCTCATCAAACATACAATTTCAATGTTGAACAGTGCGATCAATTAAGATGTTTGTATTAAGTATACCGGTTAAAAAACAACTCAGAACGCATTAGTCAGCATTTATTTAATATCCGACACACTCAAAAGTATGCATTACTTTCTGATTTTTTTTGTTTTTACGTTTTTGTCTATAATTATCCGATCTTATTGACGTTCAGCAAATCGGTAGATTATGTGCTTATACATACATATATAAGCCGAATTTCAAATGTGTCATAATTTGTGGGAGATATAAGGCTTTATCGATTTCAGAATGAAGAAAACTCTAATTTTTATACCCTGTACCTATTGTACACGGGTATATTTAGTTTGTTAAATGCTTGTAACAAGCAGTTAAAAGCGTTTCCGACCACATAAAGTATATATATTGTTGATCAGCACGACAATCCGAGTTGATCTAGCCATCGGTCCGACCCCAAGTATGAAAATCTATTTCTTGAAAAGAGACCCAAACTTAAAATTTGCATTTTAATTTAATTTAAATTTCTGCCACGCCCACTTTTTGGGTCCCCATACAAGCTATTGCCAAATTTAGTGTTTTATTTCATAATATTATTTTTTGGAATTAAACCAAATTTAGGAATTATATGTGCTATAGGCATCTACATCAACTGACAAAATTTGATTCGGATCGGGTTACTATATTATACAGCCCCCATAGACATTTTTCGGAATGAATAAAACATTTTTGTTTTTTATCCAAATCGAACCAAATTCAGTTTGCTGAAAAAATTCCTAACATCTCAGCCGTTTCTCCATAGCATTTAATGACTAATACGGAAAACGACAAATTCGTTAAAAGAACATTTTGTATGACAGCGCCCCACCATAAAAATAAAAAAAATGTATACTTTTGAGTATGTCGAATATTGAATAAATTCTGAGTACGAGTATCTTATAGTCGGAATATCGAATACAGGTATCCCTCGTATAACGCGATAGTTACGTTCCAGAAGAATTGCGCGTTATGTAATTCCGCGTTATCTAAAACATAGTTTTCGTATATATTTGGGGGTTATGTTCCAATAGGTTTTTTTTAATAAAATACATACAAAATAACAGATGCGCATATATTTCAACTCAATACTAAAGTTCAGACTTTCTTAGACAATTAAAAACACAAGATATGAATAATAAATACATATGTACATACATATTTCAAAATTCAAAAAACAAAATTGAAATAATAATGTGCACATTAAAAAATTTAAAAACAAACTAAAACAAATTAAAGGTTTATTAAAAACTTTATTGTTATTCTTCAAACTTCATATGGTAATTAATCTGTTTCACTGTCTTCAAAGATCTTTGCACGTGGGCGTTTTGGGGGAGCAATAGCTTCATCAGAAGATATTTCTTCAACATAGTTTTCGCTATTGATAAGAAACTAGTTGTGGGACCTTGTGGTTCTTCTACTGATTTTATAATTGCAAAATCTGTTATCAGTTTTTGGTGGGTGGTTTTTTTAAGCTCCTTTTCAAATTTGTAATAAGGTGCTAGATTAATATCTATTTCCCTTATTATTTTGCTGGATCTCTCCAGCGAAGGATCATTAGTTGTAAAGAAAGATTTCATTTTCTCAACCAAACTTAAACCCTCTCGTATGCGCTTCAGAGTGAAACTGGGAATTGATTCACAGATATCTTCTACCGAAGTGACTTCATCTTGTGAGAGATTTGAGACGGATGGAGACTCAGTTGTTAATTGATTTAGACCTGTTTCGTCCGCATTAAAAATTTGTTCTAACTTATAACCACCTTCTTCAATGATTTTAGCAAGAGTTTTAGGGTAAACCCTCGCAGCTTCTACGTCTGAGATTTAAAGTTTTCGAACCAGCCTTTGCTAGCTAAGAATTCCTGCTTAGATGTTTTGGTTACTAGGACTGCATCTGAATTACTTTCTTTTAAATGTGCATAAATTTTAAGAGCTTTCGTCTTAATAGCATTTGTACTGATTGGCATTTTTTTTGTAGCACAGTCATCATTAACGCTTTTTCCATTTTTCCCATTAAAAGATCACGCACACGTGCAACTCTTTTTGTGCTTATTGATAACCCAGCAATAACAGAATTTCTAATTTTATTTTCATTTTGTTTAATTGTGCGTATTGTGTATTCATTTAAACTGAGAGATTTTGCTATTAATAATGCTTTTTCACCACTCCTTAATCTATCCAGAATCTTAATTTTGTCATCCAAGGTAATAAATTTTCGCTTTAGCGTTGGTTTTTCGGCAGTTGAAATTTCACTATTCATGGCTGCAAAAATTTACATATGTACATTGTAAATAAAAAAGAAAATTACCAATAACAAAAATTTACATACATACCTATCTTCGATCACGAATACAACTTATGCTGATACTAAAATGTATTAAATTTCTAAAAAGAAAAATTTTTTCCTTATTTAACACCTGATATCCACAAAAGCTTACACTGTACTGATAATATAATAAATATTAATGAGCAAGAAGAGTACAAATATATATGCCGTAAGCATGCCTGGTATACTCACACATGTTGTGAAGGCCAAAAATACATTACATATTATAAATATGTGGTACGCAAATTAGTGTTACCAGATTTTATAATTATGTATTTTCCCCTTCGCGTTATATAAGCCTAAATTTCGCGTTGTACTGAAACCTAATTTTTCCAAATCGCGTTATATCGAAACCGCGTTGTATAAGACCGCGTTATACAAGGGATACCTGTATAGCGTTCCTACTTGTTTTTAAGCAACTTAGAGCTTTTAATTATAAACTTCTAAAATGCAATGTGCCTCTACTTGTCGTACCCTAAACGTACCTATGGTACAAGGGTGTATTAAAACTGTTGCAGTGTATGCAACAGCCGGAAGGAAGCGTTTCCGTTCGGGCGCGATTTTAATCGGGCACAAATCGCTTGACAAAGCCGGCCTTAATGAAATTCAATAATATAGGCAAAATGTGAAGTCGGTCTGAAATTATTATACTCGTATTTTAGTAGAGTAAATAAGCATCTAAGACCCCATAAAGTATATATATATTTTTGATCAGCATCAACAGCCGAGTCGATCTAGCCATGTCGGTCTGTGCGTCTGTCCGCCCGTCCGTCTGTCCGTATAACCACTTAGATCTCGGATATTGTAAGAGCTAGAGATACCCAATTTGGTATGTAGAGTCCAATTGTGGGGCGTCAGATCATGTGTGTTTTTAAATTTTGCCCCGCAAACCGCAAAACTATATATATTCCACAAATCTTAACGCATTTAGTTAAAGCTCGGCTTGTATATGTATAAGCACATAATCTACCGATTTGCCGACTTTCGTTAAGATTAATAATAATTGTAGACAAAATCGTAAAAAAACATTTTTTATGAGAAATTAAAAACCCCTCCTCCAAAAAAAAAGAAATCAATTTTTTTCATATTTTTGAGTGTGTCGAATATTGAATAAATGCTGAGTACGAGTATCTTATGGCCGAAATATCGACTATAGCGCTCTTACATGTTAATATTGGAAATATCTATATTGCTGATCAAGGTATTATAGCTACACTAGCGAATTTTTATAGCTCGACCAAGCCAGATTCTTATGGTACTGCACCACTTTTTACACTCGTACTCTAGTAGAATAAACGAGTATATTGTATTCGTGCAAATATATCTAACAGGCAGAAGGAAGCGTCTCCGACCCGATGAGGTATATATATTCTTGATCAGCAACAACAGCCGAGTCGATCTAACCATGCCCGTTAGTCCGTTTGTATGAACAACTAGATCTCGGATACTAAAAGAGCTAGAGGCACTAAATTTGTTATGTAGACTCCCTCTTTTGAAGACCATGAAAGCTGGGGTCACCAAATTTGGTATGTAGACACCAGATATTTTTTAAAACATTTTGCCACGCCCCTTACCGCCCCCGAAAATCGATAAAAACCATACATCTACCACAAATCTTAACGCATTTAGTTTGTATATGTACTAGCACATAATTCACCGATTTGCCGAATTTCATAAAGATGGGATAATAATTGTAGACAAAAACGTAAAAAAACCTTTTGTATAAAAGCATCCCACCCCAACAAAAAAAAATGCTCATACACAATTTACATTATCTACTAGCTAGATGCGTTAATATGGATGTTTTGTTTGAGTTAAGTGAGTTATTAATAGAGATAAAGTTAAAGAGATTATTGTAGTTACAACAAAGGACACAAAGGTTCATGGAGGAAATAGTTTAAATTACATTGCTGAAGATAGATAGGTACATAATTTCTAGTAGTTCTACGAGGAACACAAAAACTAATTTGGCTAGTTAAAGACGGCGAGTAAATTCCATCATTGAACTGCTTATGTATAATGATAATGATAATGAGATGGAAGGTTTATTAGCAGGAGCCTACTTGAATATGGAGGGAGGAAGGAAGACATTGGTGTCCCAATTCAACGGAGAGCAAAAAGTAAAAATTTCTTTTGAACAGACTCAATGCGGTCCTAGTGATTCCTATATTGTGGACACCAAACACACGATGCATACTCTAAAATAGATTGGACCAGAGACGTATACAGTAGTTTAGTTATATAAGGATCATCAAATTCTTTTGACCATCGCTTGATAAAACCCAGAGCACCCACAGCTTTATTGACGGTAATTGAAATGTGTAGGTCGAATTTTAATTTTGGGTCTAAAAGAACACACAAGTCGATCCGATCAAGGGGCATATCGATAAGAAGGTACGAAGTCTGAAGCGACAAAACAATATAACTTTACATTTACAACAGTTGAGATTTAGTAAGCCGACCTGACACCACGATTGGAAACAATCAAGGTCATCTGGCAGCCTGAAGTGGGAAGAAAAGTCGTTGAAGGATCAGCAAAGTTTAACGTCGTCGGCGTACATCAGTACACGAGAGTGGGCAGTTCATTGATAAATAAGATAAATAAAAAGGCTACCCTGCGGTACTCTTGATGTAACCCTAAGGGGCGTAGAGTAAGAGTTAATAAAAAGAACTCTCCGAGTTCTGATATTAAGGTAGACGGAGATCAACTTAAGAAGAAGGGATGGGAAGCCAAGAAGATCTAACTTATGAATAAGTAAACAGTGGTTTACCGAGTCAAATGCTTTGCTGAAGTCAGTGTAAATGACGTCAGTTTGCATTTTATTCCTAAATCTTTGTATTACAAATGAAGAAAATTCTAGTAAATTAGTGGTGGTAGACCTACGCTCCATAAACCCATGATGAGCAGATGAAATTATAGAACCAGAACCAGAGTGTTGTAACTGTGAATATAATATTTAAAAAAAAAAAGCTTAGGAATAGCGGAGAGTTTAGATATGCCTCTGTAGTTTTGGGCATCCGACTTATTCCGCTTCTTATGGAGAGGAATAATAAGCGACTCTTTCCAGAGAGAAGGGAAAGACAAAGAATTCAAAGATAGATCAAAAAGCTTCAAATCGGCTTACAAAGCGAATCAGCGCAGATTCTGGAAATACACTCCGGAACACCATCAGGACCAGGAAAAATATTAGGCCTAATAGACTTAAGTTCATTAAGCAATAAACTTTTAGTGACTCGGGGAGATGGGATGTTATTAGACCTGTGTAAGCTATAAGGGTATATCTGATCAGACAGATACTTAAGAGAGGAATAAGTTATTTGAAAGAACTCTGCAAACGAGTTGGCAATGCCTTGATCTGTATTTGCTTCACTGTTTATATAAAAAAATGAAAGAGGTAGGAAAGATGTTTTACTTTTTGAATTAATAAAATTATAGAAATGTTTTGGGTCCTGAGAAAATTGAACCCTACAGCTATGCAAATACGCTTTATAGCACGCGGAATTAATGACAGTGAACCTTGCACGAGCAGCGATATATCGCAAATAATCAGAAGACCTTCCCGAGACTTTCAACTTCTTAAACAGTCTAGATTTGATATCTTTTAAATTAGACAGCTGTGGAGTAAACCAATGAGGCTCATTAAGCCTAACAGGACTACTGAACGGAACCAAATCCTTAAAAATGGAATAAAGAATTTAGTTGCACTGTCCATATCTGTATAATTGTACAAGTATGACCAGTCTGATTGAAGGATCGCATTGTTAAGACTAGCGAAATCAGCCTTTCTTAATGAATATGTTCTAGCTGACAAGTTGGATGATGCAGATACAGCAGGAATAGGAATATCCATAGTAATGTGTAATGATGGGTGAAACGGGTCTTCAGGAAGCAAAAGAGGACTGACTCTGGAGACCATTGAAATGGAAGAATCAGAAGAAAATATCAAATCGAGTTGGCGATTCAATGAGTTTGTTACAAAATTGTATTGAGATGAGGGCAATTCAAGTATTCTGTCAACAAATTTGTGTTGCCTTGAATTTATCAAACGGGCTGAGTCGATCACAGAGGACCTCGTGACATCACATATATTAGGGACGATCAAATCTAAAGCCAGTATAATTATTAGAAAAGATTGTAAAGTTTAAGATATAGGGTTTTAACCAAGTTTCCGTAGACATTAAAATATGAAAATCAAATGAAAGGCTATCAGTATAAAGTTTAGAGAGTTAGATTTAACGCCACTTACTTTTTTAGGCAAGACAAAAGGATGAAGTTAGTTGTTTGGAGCTATGTTAGAGGGTACGGATTGTGGGGCAGCAGGGAGTCTAATCGGTATCCGATTTCTAGTTTTAGCTTTAAAGTCCTTCACGATTAGGTGCTCAGGCCAGAAACTTTTTTGGCAGATTGTGTCAAAACAGTCGTCTGGAAGACCTATCTTGAAAGAAGCTATATTGCCCGTAACATTAAACCTAAACTTTTCTATCCTAATCTTCGAACTATGTAAACTAGTTTTGGGCTGTACATATTCGGAAACATCTTCTGATGTAGAATCTACCGATAGTCTAAAAATAAAGACCACATTCGTCTTTGGAATGCCGATGTAAGGTCTAGGCTTTGTCTGTATCAACAAAAAGATCTCAGAAGTCGTTGAAGCTACAAAGCTGAAATTTTTACCACATGCTTTTTTTGTTACACGGTTTTTAAGTTCGAGTTTCATCCAGATCGAGGAACTATATCATATAGGTCTCAATAAACCGATTTTTGTTTTTCATTCAAATCAAAATAAAGTTTTGGAATGTACACTTAGGAGCATAACTTTTCTTTTCTCATCCAAATTAAAACAAATTCGTCTTGTATCTCTTGTATCCACTGCATTCCTACGCCCGAAGAAAAGATTAGACCTAGATCGGCTCTATATGGGTAATGTGAATGGTATCGGGTTTCCTCACTGTGTTATGCTCGAACTTGCTAAAACCAAAAACTTTAGGAATTGATTTCCACGTTACATTGCAAGTAGATAACTGCATTTGCACAAAAACAACCGCAAGTCCCACTGTGGCAAAAACAAACGGCAATGAAAGACAAAGTATAACGGGAGTTTAATTCTCAACGTCTATCAGACGCACAGATGCAAAAATATGCCAGTTTTAACTCAATTGCGCAATATAAGAGGCGTTTGTAATTCACAAGTCCCTTTTCTGTGTATCGTCAGTTAAATTTAGGCTATTAAGTTGCAGCTTTCAGTTGTCATATACGCTACAAATTGTCTTATATGCTCCAAAACGCAGCGTCTAACCAGCCAAAAAGCTTCTAACGCTTAAAGAATTATAAATTCTGTTATTACTTGTCGAGTACAAGTAAGAACGCTATGGTCGATATTCCGACTATCGATATTCCGACTGCATTTATTTTTTGTCTCATAAAAAAAGTTTTTTTTTACGATTTTGTCTACAATTATTATCCGATCTTAACAAAACTCAGTAAATCGGTAGATTATATTCTAATACATATACAAACCCAAATGTGTTACAATTTGTGGAAGACATTAAGCTTTGGGGTTTGCAAGGGCGGGAGGGGTCGTAGCAAAATTTCTAAACAAACTTAATCTGACACCCAACAAGGGAAATATCGACTATAGCGTTCTTACTTGTTATACTCGTACTTTGGTAGAGTAAACTAGTGTACTGTATTCGTGCAAGTGTATGTAATAGGCAGTGGGAAGCGTCTAAGACTCGATAAAGTATATATATTGTTGATCAGCATCAATAGCCGAGTCGATCAGCCATGTCTGTCCTAGATCTCGGAGACTGTACACCTGTAATTGGAATATCCTTAGTTGTTGAAAGGCTCAAGTCGAATCACGTTGTCTTTTTTCTAATCCATTTTTATTAACGCAGTAAACGCCGTCAGAGTTAGCGTCTTATGTATTACTTATATGCTCAGTGCTGATAGTACTGAGAACGCGAGGGAGAATGTTATATATATAGAGTGAATTATGCTTGAGACTTTGGTTTACGTAAACATTGCAGCTAAGTGCTACAATGTGCTTTATATAAAAAGACACTGCCCATTGCATGCTTGTGCGATCGTACTACTTCCACTTGAGTTACGATTGGGACTTTGGTTTACGTAAACATTGCAGCTAAGTGCTACAATTTGTTTAATAACCAAATTGTTTAATAAAAGAATATAAGAAAAATAACGCAATGTTCTGAAGTTATTTTATTAGTAGCTATTATATATGATTACTTTTGTATGCTTAGTTATTTTTGCCTTTTGACATTTGCGTATGTACTCTGTAATTTCTCGAGTCAGACATTTCCAATAATAATGTCGTTTGACATTGGCCAAGCTTTTTGTAATGAATGTGTGATCTCCTCTTCCTTGTATGGGATCAAGAGTACAAATCGCTAACATCAAATATTGAAGTATTTTTTATTCCATGTTTGAAAAAAGATCAAATTTTTTACATGTTAGTGATCTTACGTACCTCGTCATTATGTATGACTTCGCATACGTTGGGCATTAAAGCTTTTTGAATAGATTGCCTATTAAATTCTTCTTTAAACCATCAAATAGGATTCTTTCAGATTCATGTCCCCAGGTTTATATTGACGACAGTCTTAGACAGCGTATCAAACCCTACGATGTCATCAAAAGTTGATAGCTCTGGTAAGATGAAAAACGGACTTTTAATGCCGAACATTGAAAGGAAACATTTTTGTTCTAAACTGTTAAAGCCGTGTAGAGATTTTACAATGAATGGGGCTTCTACAGCGAAAACTCCCTGCATTTCTTTTAGCGGTTTGATGGAGCTTTTTCGTGGTCCCAGTATCTATTAAGATACTTAGTGTTCTCCCCGCTACTGTTCGTTTGACGAACGCGAGCAGGGACTCTCGGCCCTATACTTTTCATTAATATATTGCGCTTGTGCGGGGTCCTGTGACATGATCGTTTTGTTTGTGAGAAGGGTGAGTTTCTTCTCAACCTCTTCATACAACTGTATGATGGACATGCCACCCAGACGCAGCAAATTCAGTGGACGTTTGTCCGAATATGTGAAAGCGATTGATGACACTGTGTTGAACGACGATAATAGCGAGTCAGCGGACCCTCTTATCTTATTTCTGATTATGAAGACCGCTTGGTAATATTTTGAACTTCCTACAAATCCCTTGTATAGCTTATAGACAGCTTTTGCTGCCTGGCGCCATGCTCCTTGGCCCCATGGAAATTCAGCAGCGTTTTGACTGCATCCAAAGCCTTATCGCAAGGTATCTCTCGATTTAAGGTGATTGGCTCGTAGGCCTTGGCCTGGGTTATCGGTTAGCAGTTACCACCCGCAAACGCAAAGTCAGCTTTTTGTATATGTATAAACGCATAATCTACCGATTTGCCGAGTTTTGTTAAGATCGGCTAATAATTGTAGACAAAATCGTAAAAAACATTTTGTATGAGAACACCCCACACCCCAAAAAACAAAGAATTTTTTTTCATACTTTTGAGTGTGTTAAATATTGAATTAAACAACAACAAAAAGCCATACAATGCGGGATCCACCAGACCTGCGCAGCAGGTCTAATATCCTACTATTTAAAATAGAAAAATCAAAATCCCTAACTAATCAATGTGTCGGACCTAAATACTTAATCATGAAACGCACTGATGACAATAAAGCGCTAGCAAATTATTCACCTTTCCAAATTAAAAAAACCATCGATAACTTGTGAAGTGGAAGAGTGCAAACTCTTAGCAAACGGAGCATTCGAAATAAAAACAAAAACAATGCATCAAGCCTCCAAACTCATTCAATTAATAGCACTAGACAACCAAGCAAATGTAGAAGTCTCAGAACATAACACACGCAACTTCACCAAAGGTGAAACCTGCGCGAAATCGAAGAAAGCGTAATTCTCCAAGAACTCAAACAAGACAACGTTATAGAAGTAAAAAAAAAATACTAAAAAAACAACAAGAAACCGGCTTAATAATACTTACTTTCGCAACAATCAACTTACCAGCAGATATTAAAAATGGTTACCAGAAAGTTAACATACGCCCTTATATACCACTCCCACTCCGATGCCGCAATTGTGGCAGAATTGGACACCCTACCAAGTTCTGCAAGAGCGAAAAAATGTGCATAGTCTGCGGAATCGACGACCACAAAAACACAGAAGATGAGAAATGCACCAACACCAAAACCTGTATAAACTGTAAGGAAAGCAAACTACTAACTTATCATCATAGTATTTTCGATCGCAACTGCTCTACTTTTATCGAAAACAAAGAAATACAAGCCATACGCACCGTTGAAAAGACATTGTTGAAAGAAGCACACCAGTTATACAATGAAAGGCACAAACTACAACAAGCCACTTACGCAGCAACAACTCAACTGACAAGACAACAACATCAGCCTTCAAGTTTGGACCAGCATCGTAACCCAACCGACACCACCAGGAAAGTATTACAATACGAAGACTCCAGCACAAGCCTCTCACCGTCAACGTCAACAAAAACAAATACCTACCTACCAGCCTCATCTCAACGTGACTCCCGAGTAATTAATGAAACTAAGCTTAGAATATTCGAAAAAAAAACAATAACAATTCAAAATTAACAACCCCACTTAAATCTAAAAAGTAAAAAAAAACAAAAAATTGTACACAATTATAGTAACCTAAAAGACGAATCAGAAATGATCATAGAAGACGATTCAACATAGCAATTCTGATATAACCGCACAGCAGGCCTCCGATGGGCATGTGGGCTACATTATTAGCATCCACTCCGTTGGCGATGCCCCCCGGCCTCCTGCACTAGTCGTAGGACAAGAAGCGACACCCCATAACTGCCGAACAGCTATGAGATGTCACGGCCAAAACACACCATATCTGTTCTCACTGATTCCTCAAAAGCCTAAAAGTAAGGAACTATTCTTAGTTAACTCTACGAACAAGCCAAAATACATACCGAGGTTTATAACTGACAAAGCAGACTGGACTCTATTCTCAAAACACACACAGCAGTTAACTGGAAAACTAGTAGTCAGTAACAACATAAATAAAGAAACATCCACAATACACAAAATCATTAGTACTGCACCTCACTTTGCAATCCCCCAATCATCCCCACACAAACACCCAAAAAACATTCCCTGGTGGAACAATCAGCTCCAGTTGCTTAGGTTAAATTAGGTATTGTCATGGAGAAAACTAAAAAAGAACATTAACACAGAAAACATAATTAGATACAAACGAGACAACGCCTTATTTCGACGCACACTAAAAATAGCTAAAAAAGAAAACACCAACATATTCACCTCACAAATAAATCCACAAACCTCTGCGCAAAAAATATGGCACAACATTCGAAGCTTTTGTGGCCATAATCCGTCCAAGGGCATCCACTGCATATACAACCCATAGCTAATGACTCCAACTTCCCCGCACCCTGCTTAGCCGCTAAACAAGCAGCAATAGCGGCAAATCCTACCCCCACCTACAATAAAAAAGCATTAGCTATCGAAGATGATATTTCAACGCTTGAATTCAATGCAGCAATATATTTCCTAACTGGGAAAACACCCGGACTAGATAGAATCAATTATGCAATGACAAAGAACGTAGACAATAGTACAAAAACTCGCATAATACACCTACAAAACGCTATCCGTAACAACTACATCCCACAAGTAAACAAGACTAGTATTATAATCCCAATTCTCAAACCATCCTCCCCAAAAACGGAAGTAAACTCATACAGACCTATATCACTAAACCCCTGCCTATCAAAAGTATTGGACAAAATAATTGCAAAGAGACTGTGGTGGTTTGTTACCAACAACAACAACAGTCAAGTTGGTTTCAAGAAAGGCAAGTCAACTATAGATAGTCTACTTCTCGTAGACCATCTCATAGTTAGAACGCTCTCAAAAAGAAGCCGCACATCAATTTCACTGGACTTCGCCAAAGCTTTCGACAGAATAGGAACATACTCGAACAACTAAAAATATGGCAAATCGGACCCAAAATATACAGCTACGTTAAAAACTTCATGACTAACAGAAAAATTATAGCTAAAATAGGACAAAATTACTCAACAGCGCAACCACTACACAATGGCATTCCACAAGGCTCCCCCTCTCTGTAATTCTCTTCATCATAGCATACAACAAACTGACCTCAACCATATCCTTGCATAAAAACATTCAAGTTAGCGCATATGCTGATGACTTCAACCTAATCCTTAAAATCCCTAGCTCCAAAAACCAAGACATCGATCTAACCCTACTGATTTCCCAAATATCAGAATGGTGCGAATACTTCGGAGCAAAGTTATCAACAACCAAATGTAAACACCTACATATCTGTCACAAACACAACTGCTCTTGCAACGTCCGTACTGGCAACCTCCAGCTAACAATCGTTAACAGCATAAAACTCCTTGGTATCATATTTAACAAGAGATATAACTGGAAGGCTCACGTAAAATCCTTAAGAACATCGCCAGACAAAAAACTTAACATTATAAAATGCCTTTCCAACTCCAAATTCAATTGCCACACATTTTCCCTAATCGACGTCACCAATGCTATAATAATCTCAAAGATCGATTACTGCCTCCCCCTGTTTGGCTCAGCGCCCCAGAGTACCACCCGACCCCTCAATTCAATTACCAATTCCGCAATAAGACTAGCACTCGGTGCTTTCAGAACTACTCCAGTCATTAACATGCTATATGAGACACAAATACCTCATATACATATAAGAAACCAAATCGCAACAGCTAAACTCTGCAAATCAATAATAAATTCACACAACTCACCTATCTTTAACATAAATCAAAACTACAAAACTCGAAAGAAATTAAAATACGAATCCACAATAGACAATAACGAAAAAAATCAATGAGTGATGCGTACTTTCGAGTTTATGGAGTACAAAAATAAAGTAATAAAGTAAATAAAATACAAAGTAAAGAGTACGAGTATCTTTTAGTCGGAACATAGACTGTAGCATTCTTGTTAAAATTATATTTTCAGCCTGTACCAGTTCTTGTGTAGTTATTTCTTTATTAGATTTATGTTCCCCTTGATAAGATATTGTAGTGCTTATTGATTTGAGAATTGTCTTGTATCTAAGCAACCAAGCAGTTATTCTCAAAACTCGCATCCATTTTGAGAAACTGGAAATGACCGGTAAAACAATTCCATTTTTGGCTACAGTAAAGTTGAAATATTCTTTATTAAATTCGTCATTGTTTTCTTCTTTTGAGTGACATTTTTCCTGTCGGGCATTTAGCAGAAATTGTGGAGCTATTAACCATGGAGAACCCAACGAAAAGTCAATGTTGGATATCTTAGTCGCTGCGCATAAGTTTAGAGGGTACATGCCTCGAAACAGAAGTATTGATCAATTTTTAAATTTCTCCTGTACGTTGTGTTATAATTGTTTTGAATTTCCTACTACTTCATCAGAGCCAATACAATACAATTTCTGAATCTGTGCACAAAATATATTTATTGATCTTGAGGTTCAACGTTTCCCATATAATTTTGCTGTCTTGCCCCTAGTAAAACGCCTTGTGATTCTAACCTTGAAATCTACATGGGCTTTATTTTTGCAACACGCGACTTAGAAGTAATCAAAATACAGTCAACTTTGTCATTAAATTCAAAACGCAAGTATGCACAAGACGCATAGGCGTGTTTTGAAGCATCGCAAGATATATGTAACTGTAAGTCACATTTTTTAATTGGTAGGGCAGTATTTTGATGGAATATTGCCATAAACACTGATAAGTATGTAGAAGTCACATACACCCTCAGAGCGCAAACCTCTCCTGGGGTATTTTTACATGGTCAACTGTTAGACCAGAAGGAAGCTCACAAATATCTTGGAGTCACTCTGGACAAGCGACTAAACTTCCAGCGCCATATAAATGATGTAGTTAAGCGTCTGAAGACAAAGGCGAGCAGTTTGGCTTGGCTTCTTAATGCCAGGAATAAACTGTCAGTAACCAACAAGACGCTCATTTGCAAAGTCATTCTGGCACCCATTTGGAGATATGGTATTCAGGTATACGGCATAGCGGCTAAGTTGAACCTAAATAAAATACGTGTTGTGCAGTCCCAATTCTTGCGCAGAATATCTGGTGCGGCATAGTACATACGCAACAGCGATATCGAGAAGGAACTCCATGTACCGAGGATCGGAGATGTGATCAATCGCCAAGCTTCTGCATATCTAGACAAACACGCACATCACCCTAACCAGCTGGCGCAAAGGCTCTTAAGAAGTAGACGTATCCACGGAGTAAGAATGAGAAGGAGGCTCAAGAGAGTCCACCCAACCGACCTGTCCCACAGAACCCTTTAATCTTCCCCTTTTCCCATCCAGTTACCCTATTAGGGTTAAGTATGTACGTTTGTATATATCCTGTGAAAATCATATATCCACTATAGTATA
This sequence comes from Hirtodrosophila duncani, assembly GCA_037043425.1. Taxonomy (NCBI): domain Eukaryota; kingdom Metazoa; phylum Arthropoda; class Insecta; order Diptera; family Drosophilidae; genus Hirtodrosophila; species Hirtodrosophila duncani. The sequence goes on from JBAMBM010000807.1 coordinate 502,167, forward strand.
AGTTGTTAATAATAGTAACAATAAGCTATAATAACTTTGTAAAGTAATAAACACATATATGTAAAAAAAAAAAAAAAAAAAAAAACTAATTTTACTAAGCGACCTGCATACGGTTTTCCACGTCTCAAAATGTTCATCTGTTTTGGGATCGCCCAGTTGATACCACTATCGCAAATTGCTTGTAGGAGAATTTTGTTTACTATAAGTAAATTCGCTGTAAACCTAATGGTTCAAAAATAGACATTGTAATTTTTAATACTGTCTTGTCAACTTGAAGAGCTCATAGTGGGATTTCGAAAATTGCTTATTGTAGGTAAGAATGTCTCTGTCATAATCCCACATTAATCCTACCACTCTCTCTGCGGTTAAATTCTTTACTCTGTTGTCAGGTTGAGTCTTGTTATGGTCTATCGGATCCAAAACTTCTGATGAACTGGATATCCAGTTACACATTTCAAATCCACCTCGTTTATGTACATACGTAACGTCCTTTACAAGTTTAAGAGCACTATTTATGTCGTCTGCATCCTGTAAAGAGTCATCCATATAATGGATTTCTTAGATGTCTTGACATGTTTCTGAAATCTACAATATGTCTGTTTCTAACCTGTTGAGCAATGTTTGGACTGCATATTACTCCAAAAAAAGGTAACTTGAATTTCGTAGACATCAGGAGGGCCCTGTCTTCTGGTGCCTCGCCACAAAATTCTTTGGGCATGTCTTTTTGACTCTGGACTTTAATTTGTCAGAACATTCTCTACAAAAAATATTTTGTGTTGTCGGTAATTCATAAGTACAGTAGACAACTGATTGTATAGGTCAGGTCCAGGTAGGAGAAAATCATTAAAGATTCACGGATAATCTTAGCAGCAGCGTAGAACACAATTCTAAGCTTTTCTGGTTTGTTACTATTAAGTACTCCAAAATATGGAAGGTAATAAGTCAAAGGTGTCTGAAGATTCTGCTGAAATGAATTAATTTCTTTAGATAGCTTTTTGAAATATATGTATTTGCACACATGTATGTATGTATGTATTTTTGGCCATAGTCAGGACTCTTGTATATTTTGCATTCACACAGTAACAATCTAGAGTATGCATTGTTGTAACTTTCGGGTAGTTGTGTGTTTGTCTTTCCAAAATAGTCAGCATTGAAACTGATTTTTACTAGATTGTGCAAGTTATCTAAATCGTCAATTTCGTCGTTTTTCTCAAGGATGTCACTCACTTAATTCGTATCAATATCATTAGCATGTCTATTCGGCTTTACAATTCCATGAACAACCCAACCTAGAGAAGTTTTGCTGGAAACTGGACCATTAAAGTGTTTATACCTCAGTTTACGCTTTACAACGAGATATACAATCGGTAGTCCTTAATAAATTCATAGTTGCCAGTTATGTCAGTAATCACTAACATTTGTACAGGAAAGTTGAGCTTTGAAATGGTCTTCACTTTCCGCATTTTACATGTTTGATTGGCTTTTATACGCAAACTAACTATTTTAGAATCATCCTTTTCATATACCCCGTTGCTAGTCCATTGTATTCTTAACGGCATAGTCGGCCCGTTAAAACCAAGGTTATTAGCCAGGCGTTGGTCGATTAATGAAACTGTCGATGCTTTATCAAGAATGGCATATGTGTCGACTGTTTCTTTCGATTCATTGATACTAACAGGAATCACTTTTAATAAGAATTTGTTATGGATTCTTTTTTAAAGATTAAGGTTTGAATCCGTACAATGCAAAAATAGTATCATAACAACACAAGCATAATAATTAATAATAGGACCAAACCAAAAGCTGTACGCTTGAGGACTTGCAAATATTGTCGTATTGCGAGGAGGAAATTAAAGTTGTTCAATAGTTTTGGAAGACCAGTTCTTTTTAATCTTCTTATCACTGTATCATGTAGTGTGCCTTCCAATCTGCTCCTCCACTGCATGCAGATTCGGGTCGCGATGAAGGGTGGTGCAGCTTACATAATATGGGCAGTTCGTAATTGCACGCATGACACAATTCTGCCGTACCTTTATGAAACTGTAGTTCAATTTTGCAGGTATTCCCCAAATCTGCACTTCGTATAACCAGATCGGGGCTATACAGTGCATATAGACGCTTTTTGCTGTTAGTGACATGGTGGTTCTTCTCTTGATCAGCCACCAATTGTATAGGTGGGGTGTGGTCAATGAGGGCCTTTAAGGTTAAGTAGGGATTGGTGGTCTTTTGTGGATTGACCTTTAGATGCCATCTCTTGCACCAGGCAGCCAACGTGGTAAGGTACTCTTGGACTCCACCTGCTGCCTCATTGCGACATTTAGAGCTGTAACGCAGTGCAATATCATCAGCGTAAGTAGCAAGTAGAGCCTTCCTGGGAACTTCCATATGATACTCGCTAGGGCAGGGTAAATCTGCAGTCTATATTGAGTAGAGCAGCGGGCCAAGGACGCTGCCCTGATTTGTTATGGCTAAATTTAAATTTCAATTAACTTCAGTTGTTGAAGTTGATTGACCATTAGTGTTTGCATTGTCTGTCGTGTTAGTTTGTCGATTAGATGCCTGATAATTGGTTTTTGTGTTATTTGTTATATTAGCCTGTCGATTAGTTGCGTCCTTATGAAACAAATAGTTGTGAGTTAAATATTTACACCACATGGGCTAACCCACAAACATTGTATTTGTATTACCTAATTTCCACCTTTAGCTATAAGCCACCCTTATATCGTAAGAAAAAAAAATTGTATAAAAGGAAAGAACAATATAATACGATCAGTAGCTATCTAGCTCTCAAACAATGACAATGTATAAATTAGTTTGTTCAAGTTTTGCACGGCCTGTTAATGCTTTTCGCAAAAGGTTTACATTTTCATAATTACTAAAATGGATCTAGCTCTCAAACATTTTGGTCCTCCAGAAACTTTGCAGGTTCCCCAACCAACGATAAGGGACGAAAAAAGAATAACCAATAAAAGAAAATAATTGATTCTGTTGTCACCCACCAGTGGTAAGACACAGAATATACACACTTTTAAGTCAAAGAAAAAAGAGTCTGCGACAATTTAATAAAAAATCTTGGCATTACAAGCCAGGAATTATTGTATAGTCTAGATAAAGTAGACTATAATTATCGAGATTTTCGGTAAATTTGGGTGAAATGATTTCCCCAAAATATATAGGACATTGAAGTAAATATATATATATACCATTAACATTATAAATATATAACAGATTTAGATCAAATCTGGAAAGAGTGGATACAAGGAATTTAAGACGAATTTGTTTTTATTTGGACGAACAACAGAAAAGTTAGGCCAGATAAGGCCAGTGGACATGGGGCTTATTCAAATTGATACAAATGGAGGTTGGTTATATAGTCTGAAAAGCTTCCTTCGATGCTTTGCAAACTTCCTGACAAAATGAATATACCATTTTGTAAATAGTATAATAATAAAGTCAAAGAGTCAAAAGAGTCTGCGACAATTTAATAAAAGAAATAATGCTTGGCCTTACAAGAAATGAATTATTGTATGGTCTACATAAACAATAAAAAGTTAAGGACATAAAAGAGTCAGCACAACACGTTCTGACGGTTTACAAAGAGACTACAACCAAATTTGGGGATCCTAGCTCTTATATTCTCGGAGTGATAGTTGTTTTTGTGGATAACGTTTCTATCGATTTGAGGGAGTGGGAGGGGCGGATCATAATTTTAAAACAAACTTGTTCTGAACCCCACAAGGGGAGTGTACATACCAAATTGGGTCTCTCTAGCTCTTACAGTCTCCGAGATCTAGGTGTTCATTCGGACGGACAGACGGACATGGCTAGATCGACTCGCCTGCTGATGCCGATCAAGAATATATATACTTTATGTGGTCGGAGGCGTTTCCTTCTGCCTGTTACATACATTTGCACGAAGTCTTAAGATACCAAGCAAGTACCAGAACCTTTTTGTTTAATATTTACACCACATGGGCTAACCCATAAATATTGCATTTTTATTACCTAATGAACACCTTTAGCTAAAGCTACTCTTAGATCGTAAGAACAAAAATGGCATAAAAGGAGATAATTTGTTAATAAACGTTCAGTAGCTATCTAGCTCTCAATAAATGACAATGTATAAATGAGATTGGTCACGATTTGCACGGCCTTTTAATGCTTTCCGCAATAGATTTACATTTTCATAATTACTAAAATGGGTCATCTGAAAACACTGGCAGATCTTGTCTAATCGCTTGTCTGGCTATAAAGGTATCAATCGTATTAGGCTTTAATTCAATATTAGAAGTTCGATTTTCTTTAAATTCTATCTTACGCTTTGCTGACTGAGCCCAGTTACGTGACCATTCTTCTACTTCGAAATTGTTTTTTTTGTCTTCTACCTGAGTCAGTTTTACTCGGTTCTCTTGTTCCAGTTGCTCCACTTGCTGTCGAAGCTGCAGTTGTTGAATGTGAAGCTCCTGTTGTTTTTTCAAAAACTCCTTTCTCACATTAAGTCGTTGGGCCGTAGATGAGGCGTTCGATTGTTGGGACCTTAAGTCATCATCCCGTTTACCATCCATTGGGGTTGAAAAGGCTATATTAGCTACCCTGGTAACATCCAACTGTGATTGTGCTTCTTCATCCTTGCTCATATTTATGTTTGGTAGTGGTGTGTCAGTAATTTGGTGCTTGTCTACAGCTTTTGCAGAACTGGCTGTTTTCTGCACCTTTGCAGCTTGAGTCATCTTGTTGGAAAGTGTTCCTGCCATTATCGATGTCTTCGATTGTCATCGATCAACGATGTCATCAATTACAAATGCACACCCAATTTTTTTTAAATACTCTGCCTAGTGTATATACTTGTTGTCCAATATATTTCATTTTGTGTTTGTGTATATGCGCAATGCATAAGCACAGTCGTCGTACAGTTTTTCTGTTGTGCATTATTTTTCGCATCCACAGTCGTCGATGCAATACACATACGCCAGTCGTCAATGTGTATTGTTGTAGATCGATTGGATATTTTAGATTGTGGTGTTTAATTATTAAAGTGCCGCTGCTTCGACAATTAGTGCCGTCATGCCGCTGCTGCTTATGAAGAAGATGCAGATGTGGGGTGCTGTAAATATAGCGTACGATTCTTGTAGGCTAGAAACTATCGTATACAGTGATAGTAGCTAAAATCGTCGATCTAGTAATATGGCTGCTTTATCTTCACCAAGGTCTTTTTAGCGCCGAAGTGGCGCTATGGTGCTCACTGTTTGACCTTCGGCAGTGGGAGCGTTATGGTGCTCATTGTTCAACCTTCGTTGTTGCGTATCATCAGAACACCTTGATTCAGCTGTTAACGATCCATTAAATACCAGAAGGCTTTGGTATCAGGGCATTCGCCCATGACGGTGTGTTTAGATGGGCGGTCACCATGCTCTAGCCAACTCATCAAAGGAACAAAGGATCCTCCTTCTGATGTTGGGCATAGTTGGAGGACTGGATTTGGATGAGCCTGAGTTCCAGCCCTTCTTTCTGCTATGCCACAGGGTCGGCGAAATAAGTCGTCTGTATTGCTGTGCTGCTTGCCGGTCCTGTGCTGGATGTTCATGTCATATTGAGCGATCATAAGGGCGATCTGTCCTTCTGGCTCTTTAAAATAGACACTTTAGCGACGTAGTAAGAATTGGCGGCCTTAAAGGTAATGATATAAATGTTTTGTGGCCAGTATGATCGAGAATGATTCCCTGTGGAAGACGCAGTAGTTGCGTTCCGCCGAACGAAAAGTTTTGCTATAGTATTCTAGTACTCGTTTTTGTCCTTCTTGTGACTGAGTGAGAACGGCACCTGCGCCGCGGTTAGAGGCATCAGTATCCACGATGACAGAGCCATTGGGGCCCGGAACGTGAGGAGGGGCTGTTGTCAGTTTGGCTTTCAGCTGATCAAAAGCAATTCGTGCTGTCTGAGTCCGATGTCGGGCGATGGATGCGAACTCGGAGATGAACTTGCGGTAGTAAGAACACAATCCTATGAAGGAGCGGATATCTTTCTGACTAAGTAAGGCTGTAGCCAATTCGCACCTTTTTCGATCTTCTCAGGGCAGGCTCTGATACCCGCGGGACTCACCACATGGCCTAGATAATTGACTTCCTTAAGAAAACAATGGCATTATCGTGGGCTTTTTATGCCAGCTTTTGCCAGGCGGGCAAATACTTCTTGTACATGCGATAGGTGTTCTTTTGTGGTGCTCGTGTGAATGATGATGTTATCGAAGTAAACCAATGCCGACTTCCAGGTCGCTCCGTTGAACAGACCATCCATGTCTCAAAAATGGCCGGTGCATTCGTGAGGCCAAGAGGCACGACGCTGAATTCAAAAAGCCCAGCATCACAAGCGAACGATGTCTTTGGGCTGGTGGACGCCTCTTCTTTGCTCCTGCATATCCTAAAGTAATTGATTGAATTCGGTTTTACGCGAAAGTTCTATCCGTCGTGTTGGTTGCTTAATTGGCAGAGCTTGGTCCCTGTTGATCACATGTTGGGTGACATTAGTGCGCACTGTATCGCCATTATGTCGAGATAATACGTGTAGGTACCTGCCCAACAACTGCTACAGGTGGGTTTCAACCTTCGTCGTTAGACCCGGAGGCGGCTGCTGGTCCTCCCAGATGATGGCATTCCGGCCATTCCAGTGGCTCCAGGTGCCCCAGTTTTATATATGCTGGTAAGACAGCTACTGGTCCTTCCAGATAATGGCATTCCCGGCTACTCGGGAGTCGGGTTTTTCTAGTGGATCCAGGTGCCAAAGTGTTATATATGCTGGTAACATTAGATCTTTTGCACGAATAGTGGCCACGTTGCTGGTGGCGTCAACGAGAGTGCTGCCCAGCATCATTTCTGCAGCTAGAGATGAATGACGTCCCCGGTCCAAAAGTGTAAGGCCCGACTGACGGCGCTGCATATTCGACTTGCATTTGAGTGTCGCTACGTGGCGGAATGATTATGGGCGCAGTAGAGTATACTAAATGCGGTGCCTCGGCTTCGGGCGCATGCAACGGTATAGTACCCCAAGCAAAACGTATTTTCAACGCCTCCATATCGGTAACGACCTTGTGGCGTGAAAGGAACTCCAGTCCCAAAAGGCTGGGTATATTTCCATCCACTTGAAAGAATTCGTGGGTGACCGGACGGCCCGCTAGTCGCAGACTTGCGGTGAGGCGGCCCGTAGCTTTTCAACAGATGGACCTTGTAGGATCACGTGGCATTGAGTAAAGCTCTGTAGCTTCGGCAGCTCTTGGCGATTTAAAAGGGACAAAGGAACCAGGAATTGGACGGGCCTGCACTGTAGTAACAAAAAGCAACTTAAACCTTTGGCATTCTTGGTGTTCAACATATACATCACCTGTGTAGGCAGAGCGGGGCTCCCCATGGGCAGGTTTTGCAGGCGACTGGAGCTGTGGCTCTGACTCAGGTACTGTGTCATCAAAAAGCCGGACCAGCGCGTTTTCCTCTAAGAAAGTGTCGCTATTACGCAACGAGGCGGCATTCGCAGGGATTATCGATAGGTGCTGATAGCATCTCCGTTGTCCAGGGCTACCCATGTGGGCAAGGGCAAGAAACGGTGTCGCGTCGACAGTCTTCGCAATCGGGTGGCACGAGATTGGATGTGCTGAGGAAACATTCGTCGCAAGGTACGAGGCTGTTTCCGGCTCTGCTGATTTATACTCACAAAGTCCGTTGGTTATTATTTTCTGCGATAGTGCGTGGCCTGGTAGAGGCGTGAGAGAGGTAGGGTCCTAGTGGGCACTGTTGGCCGGGTGGATGGCATCAATATGTTCAGCGGCCCTGACTTTGCGCTCATTGGACGCGTTTGGCCTTATGACCAACTCTCACCCCGAAGAGCTGATCATCCTTAGTTTTCCAAGGCCACGGCGTGTACTGCTGATCGCCGTGCGCTTCTTGGCACATTTCTTTTGCCAGATTGGCTTCGCGGGGCAGCTGTAGAAGCCTCAGTTGGCGATGAAACTCTGGCTGTGCAAACAGTGTAGTATCGCGAAGGCCGATGCAAGGACTCCAACTGACAAGCCAGGTCGAGGGCATCGCGAACGGTTCGAAGTCTTGCGACACGCTGGGCGCTGGTTCCGTCGAAAGTGAGGGCCGGCTCCAGGTCTCTGCAGTCCATCCTTTGACCCATGTGGCAGTAGGTTGCTTGGCGGGCGTCTTCGGTGTTTAACGAATATGTCGATTGCGATGAGCCTGCAAGGCCTTTGTTTGCCGTGGTGACTGAGGCACTTTGGGAAGGACTATCCACATTCTCTGCGTTGTGCATTGCCATAGCCAGCCTTGGTGGTCAGAGAGCGTGCCCTGATGTATTCAAAACTAGCTTTGTTATATAAGGCGTGAAACTAGTATACATCGGGTTTTGGCTGCATGGCCAATATACAGGCATAGTTTGAGTACGTGGAGGGTATTGTCTGTACTTGTGGTCAAGCTGAGGGCATTGCCCGTGCCTAAGGGCAGGCAAAGAACACGTGCGTTTCAGGTGCCGAACGTGCCGATGGGGTGTCTTGGATATCGTTAGGCGATATGGGCTGGCTCTGTTTATGTGTTTCTGGCGGTTCAAGCAGAAAAAAACCGCATATACGGACTTCCACTGACAGCGCAAAAATTAAAACACATTTACTTTAACTAACACTTATTTGTTTGACAACATTTTTGCGTTTATTTTCAAATTTTCAAATATTTATCAAAATTTTAAAATAAAGTAATTTTCTTTATTTATGTTAACAAAAAAAGCGGCACATCAGTTAATGCTATAAAGGTAGAAGCAATTCAACATTTTTAAATTTAAATATATATATAGTCTTGATCAGCATGCCAAGGGGAATCGATATAACCATGTCCGTCTTTCCGTCTGTCCGTCCGTCTGTTACAAAGATCTCAAAAGTCTTAAAAGCTACAAGGCTTTAACCAGATGCTTCCTTTATCGGCAGGCTGGTCAAGATCGACTTTTATCCAGATCGGACGACTATGTCGATTATGACCGATTGTATTGGAATAAACATTTAGTAGCATAACTTTTTTGTTTTTCATCCAAATCAAATTCGGTTTGTATCTATTTGAGGAGGCCCCACTTCCACTGAAATGATTTGATTATGATCGGACAACTATATCATATAGCCACCATATAACCGATTGTTCCGAAAAGAAACGCATAGGAGCATAAATTTCTGGTTTTCATCCAAATCAAACCAAATTCGTGTTGAATCCATTTGAGTATACCTAACGCCCTCTGGCCTGATCTGATCAAGATCGGACGACTATATCGTATAGCTCCTATATGACCGATTGTATGGGAATAAACATTTAGTAGCATAACTTTTCTGTTTTTCATCCAAATCAAATTCGGCTTAAGGATACCTTACGTACGCTGGTCTGTTCATATCAAGTTCGGAGAACTATATCATATAGCTTCTATATAACCGATTGTTCCGGAATGAACAATCCCTTGTATCCACTCCATCGGGATTTGATCTAAATCGGCTATATATTTACAATGTAAATGGTATATAAGCTTTGGCAAGCCGAGCTTTCCTTTCTTTTTTTATCTTTTTTCTATTTTTATCTTAATATATAAACAATTCAGAAATACCTGGTGTGCTAGATCTATCAACATGTTGGGATCATATCGTGTTTCAACAATTAAATCAATTTCAAAGCTTCGACCATTGGCTCTCGACTTTTCTTCAACGATTCTTTTACTCCTTTCTATATATATTTGACTTTACAACTCTACTTCAACTAAGCAGTTCCACTCAATTTCTCTTCAATATGACTTTTCGACTTATGCTTTCACACGAATTCTTCAATGCAATTTTAACTTATATTTTCTCAGCTCAACAACAATTTTCTTAACTCATTCAAGATCAGCTCTTCTCATAGTGCCTCATACTCTTCTGCCTAAAAAGCTTTTTATGATGGTCTCCAAATGGTTTGACAATCTCGAAATCTCATAATAGCTCCTTACTCTTCTGTGCAAAACTCACCCCTTTGGGTATCCAAACATCACACCACAGTTAACAGGTTCATGCCGATCCTCTACTACGAAATGCACCAATGTGCCACAGTCTGTACAAGATCCCCTGTCCGCTACAAGAATGCCATTCTTTTTGGCTTGCCCATTGTTTCTTGAACCTAACCCCTGTGTGCGATGTTCCATGCATCTCTAGTGTCAGAGGCTTGCCGCGCACTCATTGCGACGGATTGCACGTCAGTGCCATGATCTGTTAATAGATCCTCATCATCAGCGTTTATTTGACCGTGGTCGCATTCTTTTCAGTGGTCGCACACTATACTCTTCTCAGATTCATCTTGCTCATCTGGCGTTGCTCTCAAATAGTCATGTCCATACTTGTACTTTCTCTTAGTAGTCAACGAGTTCCACATATAACGAGTTATGACGAACGGTCCTTTGATCACCAACCTTTACAATTTGACCTTCTTCTTATCAACTGTTTCTATTTTATCATATTTAACGTTGTTATCGACATTTTCTTGTCTTGGTTCTTGCTTCTTTACAATTAACCATATTCTGATCAATCATAGGTAATTTTCTCAAGGGTCTCGCTTCCTTGCCAATCAATACCTCTGGTGGACTAAGTTTGGTCACCCTGTTAGTTGATAGCTAATTGCACTTCTTTGAATGCCTCGTGCTTCCGTAGCTATTAAAAGCAATACAATTTTGTTATCAGAACAAAACTCACGAAATGAACCACTTGCAAAACTTGTACCTTGATCCACAAATCGCTACCCAGCTTCAATACTGTTCTTTATGTTGAGATTCAAAGTACAATATATATAAACAAATAAAGTGAATGCGTCTATCTGCACTATGACCTGAAAGAATTTTCAAATCATATTTGCCACTCAGATTTTCACTAATGTCAATATGTATAGTATGCCACAGTACCTACAGCAAAAAGGCCAATCTTTCATAGGCTTGTGCTTTCGAGTTGGCAAAAATCAACAAGTTATCAACACCGGCATACGAATAAGCCAGGTAACCCAAAGCTCGTAAATATCATGCTGAAATACTGGGGTTGCATTTTTCAACCCAAATGGGATAGCTAGAAATTTATACTGACCTTCGGGATTTGAAAAAACCCACTAGCCATATCTAAGTTGGAAAAGTATTTTCCTTCACGCAATTTGTCAATCTGATCTGATATTAGAATCAACAGATATTTATCAGACACTGTACCATCTTTCTATTTTAACAATAATATTGGACTAGAAAATGGAGAGCTACTTGGACGAATCATTTGTTGTATTTTGTCTCTCATTATTTCCTTCTCTTTGAACAGATTTATCATCCAATAAAGGAATTTCCAGAGCACCTGTAGTCAAATGCCTATTTGAGATTCCATTTATAAAATTATTTATGTGCCTGCTGTTTTAACATATCCTTATCATTCTCACTTAGTTCCATGTTGCCATTGAGCAGTCTCCCTACACTAGTAACAGTGATCTCTCCTTGCGCCACATTGACAGACTTAGTTTTAGAAATTTTAAACTTATCAGCCTCCATCATAACACCAAAGTCAAGTTGTACAATTTCATGACCAATCATTATATCATGTTTGAAATACTCGTTCATTACCACAAAATTTAGAATTTCTAGAATGAATTGAGGAATCTGGACAGTAACCAAGATTTACAAATTACTTTTGACAATATTATCTCCTATTCTTTTTAAAACCATCAAATTGTTAAATATTTTACCATTATTTTACATTCAGCACCCGAGTCAGAGTTAAATGGAATCATCACCGGATTGATGCATAACCCAACTGGCTGCATGACCGTACTGGTATTAGTTCCCTTCTCTCTGATATTGCCATTGTTATTGATGCCTCCCCACATTTGAAGCACCTCACATGTCCTCTCCCGAGAGCCAGTCGTTCCAATGTAAGGTAGTTTCATCTTTTTTGCGTTTCTCTCTGCTCCTATCTTGCTCTTACTGGAGTTTGCTATTTTGTGCCCAATTTTGCACAGAATGACATTTTATTGACATGTTGGTTTTATGCATACGGCTTCAATTGTTGCTGAAACTCACTCCTTATCTTGATGTTCGTTGTAAACAACAAGCGTTGCAGTGTTTTATAAATTTGTGATATTTGAGCCAGCGTGTCTCCCCTTTCGTGAGTAATGACGTCACCAGTCAATTTCCGTATACCAAAAAACTCTCTTTTGCATTCGGTGGACCGTTGAGTATTTCCAGCAAAATTTCTGCAATCATCTCTGCAGTCTAATAACGTTGCAAGAAAAATTCCTTGAATTCCATGTCATTCCAGCATAAGAAATCTGCGACAGCCATTGCTATGCACACCCAATTAATGGTTTGCTAAGTGGCATCACTAACGCAATGCCTTTCAATGTTCTACCAACACCACATCAGCCGTTTTCCCATGCATCGGCATCAGCCCCAGCGGCTTCAGCGTTAAACGTTGGCACCGCAGCAGGCGATTCCGTTAACGCTAACAACACAACACGAACTACTCTCTCAAATTTGAAAGACTTGTAATTTTCTCTGTAGGCTTCTTTTTGCTCTAAGTTGCTCATATGTAAAAATCATAAAGATCGCACGACCACTTTAACATATAGCTTCCATATAAAAATATACAAATGCAAACATCGCAAAAACTAAGTTTTCTTTAAATTTTTTGCTTATATCGGGACGTTTACGTACAATGCGCAGCACGTTCAAGTGGACCCACGATACCAAGCCATAGAGCTTGTTATGCGCAAAGCCCAGAGTAGAAGTTCCCACCTCCCGCCCAACCGGCCAAGAGGCGCAGCCGCATAACGAACTTCACGAATCGCGAAGACGGAAAAAAACGCGGACTCGCTCGCTCACTTTCAGTGAAAGTAAAAACAACAAACCGTAAACAATTTACATTATCTACTAGCCAGATGCGTTAATATGGATGTTTTGTTTGAGTTAAGTGAGTTATTAATAGAGATAAAGTTAAAGAGATTATTGTAGTTACAACAAAGGACACAAAGGTTCATGGAGGAAATAGTTTAAATTACATTGCTGAAGATAGATAGGTACATAATTTCCAGTAGTTCTACGAGGAACACAAAAACTAATTTGGCTAATTAAAGACGGCGAGTCAATTTCATCATTGATCAGCTTATGTATAATAATAACACTAAGCATAATTCGACGATTTTCAAGAGATGGAAGGTTTATTAGCAGGAGCCTACTTGAATATGAAGGGAGGAAGGAGGTTATTGGTTTCCCAATTCAACCCACGGAGAGCAAACAGTAAAAATTTCTTTTGAACAGACTCAATGCGGTCCTAGTGATTCCTGTATTGTCTACACCAAACACACGATGCGTACTCCAAAATAGGTCGGACCAGAGACGTATACAGTAGTTTAGTTATAAGAGGATCATCAAATTCTTTTGACCATCGCTTGATAAAACCCAGAGGACCCACAGCCTTATTGACGGTATTTGAGATGTGTAAGTCGAATTTCAATTTAGGGTCTAAAAAAATATCCAAGTCATCAACTGAGTCGATTCGAACAATGGGCATGTTGTTAAGAAGGTACGATGTCTGAAGAACTGTGCTACGACAAAACTACATAACTTTGCATTTAGAACAGTTGGAATTAGTAAGCATTCAGAACAGTTGGAATTAGTAAGCAGACCTAACACCACAATTGGAAAGAATTAATGTCATCTTGGGAAGAAGAGTCGTTGAAGGACAAACAAAGTTTAACGTCGTCGGCGTACATTAGTACACGAGATTGGGATAGAACCTGAGGCAGTCGTTGATAGATAAGGTAAAGAGAAGGAAACCGAGGTGGCTACCCTACGGTACCCCTGATGTAACCCTAAGGGACTTAGAGTAAGAGTTATTAAAAAGAACTTTTTGAGTTGTGAGATTAAGGTAGACGGAGATCCACTTAAGAAGAAGGAATGGGAAGCCAAGGAGATCCAACTTATGAATAAGCAAACATTGATTTACAGAGACAAATGCTTTTCTGACGTCAGTGTAAATGACGTCAGTTTGCATTTTATTCAAAAATCCTTGTATTACAAAAAAACAGAATTCTAGTAAATTAGTGGTGGTAGACGTACGCTTCATAAACCCATGCTGAGCAGAGAAATTATAAAACCATCACAGTGTTGTAACTGTGAAGTTTATATATTTTCAAAAAGCTTAAGAATAGCAGACAGTTTTGGTATGCCTCTGTAGTTTTAGGCATCCGACTTATTCTATCCTTTCAGAGAAAAGGGAAAGACGAAGAGTTTAAAGATACATAAGAAAGCTTTAAAATCGGCTTACAAAGCGCATCAGCGCAAAATCTGAGAATTCACCGGGAACACCATCAGGACCAGGAAAAAAGTTAGGCTTAATAGGCTTAAGTTCATTAAGCAAAAAGCTTTTAGTAACTAGGGGAGGTGGGATGTTATTAGACCTGTGTAAGCTATAGGGGTATATCTGATCAGACCGATACTTAAGAGAAGATTAAGTTGTTTGAAAGAACTCTGCAAGCAAATTGGCAAGGCCTTGATCTGTATCTGCTTTAGTGTTTATACAAGATCATGAAGAAGGTACGTTTTGAATTAACAAATTATAAAATAGTTTTGGGTCCTGAGAAAATTGAATCCTACAGCTATGCAAATATGCTTTATGGCACTCGGAATTAATCACAGTGAACCTTGAACTAGCAGCAATATAGCGGGAACAGTCAGAGGACTTTCCCGAGACTTTGAACTTCCTAAGAGTCTACATTTGACGTTTTTTAAATTAGACAACTGTGGAGTAAACCAATTAGGCTTATTAAGCCTAACAGGACTACATAACGGAGTCGATCACAGAGGACCACGTGACATCACAGATTTTGAAATAAACAAAACTAACAATTGATTAGTATCAGAAAGTATTGATGCGATCGATTGAATAGCATTAAGATGATCCAAGTAAACAGAAATATCAGAACTTGGAGGAATGTAAGAGGCAGTGACAAGGACAGAAAAACATTTAAGAGACACTTTACTAGTTATAAATTCAATTACATTATTCAAATTAACGACAGAAGGCCGGAATCAACAGCAATCAATACGCCACCAGGGCGTATGCCGGGAGGGACGATGAAATCTATAGGCAGTATAATTATTAGGAAAGATTGCAGAGTCTAACATATCGGACTTTAACCAAGTTTCTGTAAAAATTCAAATATGAAAATCAAAATATAGGCTTTCAGTGTAAAGTTTAGCGAGTTTAGACTTAAATCCTCTTACATTTTGGTGGGAAAGAAAATAAGATGAATTTAGTTTTTTGGAGCTATGTTAGAGGGTATGGATTGTGCAACAGCAGGGAGAAATCGGTATCCGATTTCTAGTTCTAGCTTTAAACTCCTTTACGACTAGGTGCTCAGGCCAGAAACTTTTTTGGTAGATTCTGTCAAAACAGTCGTCCGGTACACCTATCTTGAAAGCAGCTATATTGCGCGTAACATTAAACCTAAATTTTTCTACCTTTAACTTCGAAGTATGCAAATTAGTTTTGGCTTGTACATAGGCGGAAACATCTTCAGATGTAAAATCTAAGGCTAGTCTAGAAATAAAGACCATCTTCGGCTTTGGAATACCGATGAGAGGTCTAGGCAGAGCAGCCACAGCAGTGGGTATGCTGCTGTCGGATGAAGTCAACGATACTGAGGGCACGACACTGGAAAGTTCGAAAGGGGGCGCATTTTCCGACATTTGTACAGACGAGAAACCTTCAATTTTCGTGTCATCCACCCTCTTCAGAAAGACCGGAGGGCCCATTACCAATACAGCGTCCACGTTAGGCAGCCTCTATACGGGCTGGGGAGTGTAACTATCGGGCGGACCAGGAGTACGAAAGATAGAATATCTAGAAGTTGGCATAGGGGTTTTCGGATCTATAACGACAGGGTTGATAGAGTCTTTACCCAGACCAGATCTACTCAGATCATTTACTTACTACTGCTTAAAAGACTCTATATTAAAAGATATGAAATTTGCTGCGAGCATCGAGAATGACGTTTATAATAGCTTAAAGGAGAGAACAAGTGGAATGATAAAAATTTTAAATTTCTCACTATGTAGCAGTAAACGGACGACACAACAACAAGCAAACGATAAAATTTCTTACTGGGTGGGCAGCTGTCAGCAATCTCAGGTGACACAAACGCAGATGCAAAACAATAACAAAATAAGAATGCAAGACTAAGAGTCTAAAATTAGCATTAGCTTTCACAGAAGCAAAATCAACAGTACAAAGTGCAAAGAGATTAATAGAAATTGCTACACTTGTATACTTATGCTTATAGGACAGCTTTTGGTTTAATTTGCACAATAATAAACACAATAACAGTTTAAAGCAAAGCATTTTATAGTTCTGCAAAAGTATATAAAGTTCGGTTACCCAAAGTCAGCCGTCCTCTTTTGTTGCTTACTCTTCTGTAAGCCTCTTTCTACATCTGCACATGTGTATGTCTCTTTCGCTCCACCGCAGCCCCTTATGTAACCACTCGGATTAGAGCGCATTTTAAGGTAGTTGCAAAATTCGCTTATCTACTCTCTTAATAATTGATCAATACCGGTCTTCCTTGTTTTCTTTATTCTTTGCCCCTTTTGCATTTACATAGGGAATCTTAACATCGATATAACACACCAATATCTTTCTTATTTTACCACTCTCCTGCATATTCTTCAACTCCATTAACAGCTGAGTCGAACTAGCTCAGTCTGTCGGCTAGTCTGTCTTTCTCCGTATGAACACCTAAATCTCGCATACTATAAGAGCTAGAGTCACCAACATTGGTATGTAGAGTCCCCTAGAGTGGTGTCAGATCAAGTTTGTTTTAAAACTTTGCCACGCATCCTCCGCCACCGCAAATCGATTAATACGTATATCTGTCATATTTTTTGACATATTTAGTTTATACTTGGTTTGTATATGATTAAGCAAATTAACTACTAACAGGATTGTTAGATCTGAATAAAATTTCCGCCCGTTGACCGCCGTGGAACCTCCTAAAATGAATACAAACTCAATTTATTTCGATATGGATGAAGAACAAATACTTTTTATTCATTCCGAAAAAATCGATTCTATGGGGGTTATATGATAAAGTTGCCCTATCCTGCTTAAATTTGGTCAGTTAACGTAGATGCCTCTACGACACATAAGCCCCAATGAATATTCTTGATCAGTATGACAAAGGGAACCGATGTAAAAATCTCCGTCTCTGAGTCCGTCCGTCTGTCCGCCCTTCTCAGAAATCTTAAAAGCTACAGAACTGAAATTTACCAGATGCTTTTTTGTCTGCACCCTGGTTATGTTGGACTTTCACCCAGATCGAACAACTATATGATATAGCTCTCATATAACCGATTGATCCGGAACGAACACTTAGAAGCATAACTTTTCTTTGTTGTATCCAAATCAAACCAAATTCGGTTTGTATTTCACTGACCAGAATTGATCAAGATCTGTTATATATATACAATGTCAATGTTATATAAGCTTTCTTGTTTTAACTGAATGTATCAAAAATTGTAGGAGATATAAGATTTTTTATCGCTTGGCGGGGACGGGAAAGGGCTGGGCGAAAGGGAGTCGACATACCAAATTTGGTGACCCAAGCTCTAATAGTCTCCGAGATCTAGCTGTTCATACAAACGGACAAATGGACATGGCTAGATCGACTTCACTGTTGATGCTGATTAAGAACATATATACTTTATAGGGTCAGACATGCTTCCTTTTGCCTGTTACATACATTTGTACAAATACAATATACGAGCATCTTATACATAGTCGGAATTTCGACTATAGCGTTCCTACTTTACTGTGTGGTCAAAGTAACGATTTTGCTTATGCTGCTAATGAAAACCCAAATATGTACACAGGTATATTTTCCTTAAAATTATTGTCATTTATTGTTATATAAGCTAGTAAGTTTTTACAACACAAGCACACAAGCAGCACGAACATCGAAACCGGAAACACAGATAAAAGCACTCGCAAACTCGTATTAATATTATTTAATACTATTCACGATCTAACTCGATGACAAGATGGAAAATCACAATCGGTAGTCGTGTATCGTGCGTGAATGTCAGACGCAAGCTGAACCTAAAATTTGAAATTAAGAAATTCAAGCTAGCTTCGTCTTGCCGACGATATACCATTTACATTGTAAATATAAAACCGATCTAGATCAAATGTGGATGGAGTTTTTTTTATATTCCTTTTAATTTTCTACTATGTACAAACAACTTAAATGCTAGATTATTATTATATGTAGGATAGCGCTATTTGCCTGCGGTACGGCCGCAAAGCAATGCTTCACAGGCGCCTTGGCGCTATCTATATAGATTTACATCCTCCTTCTATTGCGCTCAGCCCGTCTGAGCTCCGTTGTGACTGCCGCTGCGAAGGCAATGGGTGCCTCCCAGTTCTGACTGGACTCCAGCTTGCAGTGGATTAGGTTGTCTGGTGAGATAGGGCCACCCATGACTTCCTTCACAGTCGACCTGCACGAGGCGAATCTCCCACACTCGAAGATTACATGGTACAGGCTTTCTACTGCGTCGCCTTCGCACCAAGGACATGAAGTGGAAGCATCCCTGCCAGGACCAGAGCTGCCTTTTCAGAAAATTGTTTTGAAGGCACAGATGACCCGCGCTTAGGCGGTAGGTCGCGCAAACGCCTCGGCTGCAGCTTGGAGCCGCCATCGCTCGGCTCCAAATAGGTGCTGCATAGAAGATGATAGCCCTATTTACGCTTAAGAGTAGCCGGCGACGCTGTTGTTTTGGACTTCGGGTGTTCAACATTATGCGGGAGAGAGCGCGACAGGGTTCAGCCGCCTTTTTGTGAACGTGTTCGAGGAGCTCTCGGATGGACAACCTCGTGTCAAGCATGACCCCCAGATATCTTATGGCCCGTTTTGAGGCAATCGGAGTGTTGTCTACCAGTATGCTTGCAGTTGTCAGTTTCTTTCGGGTGCTGACAAGAAGTGCTTCAGTCTTGTGCGCTGCCAGCTCTAGGCCTGCCCGTGCCAACCCGTTGTAGATACGGGCGATGCTGCACGCTTCCTCGGTCGTTTTAAGCTCCTTGCCAACAACGACCACAGCTACATCGTCAGCGGAGCCTACGACGTGTGTATCTGCTGGGTGGACTATCCACATAACTCCGTCATACATTATACATTACATACAGTAGTGGAGTCAAGACAGATCCTTGAGGGATGTCGGCTGACACTTGGTGGCTTTTAGGACCATCTAGCGTAGAGTACTGGAGTAATGTTCCGCTAAAGTATCTTTTAATTATCTCCAGCAGGTATTTTGGGACACGCCTACTAGCCAGAACCTCCAGTATTTTATCCCACCTGGCTGTGTTAAATGCATTTTTGACATCCAACGTAGCTATGAGGCAGTATTTCTTGGTCCCTCCCCTCCACCTTGTCCCTTGGATGGCATTAGTCGCTATTCCAACGATCATTTCCAAAGCGTCTATGGTCGATTTTGATTTCCGGAAACCAAATTGGTTAGGGGAAAGTCCACCCGCTGTTTCGAGTGAGTCCAGGCGGGAGCAGATGAGCTTCTCTAGTACTTTGCCAATCGTGTCGATTAGTCGTATTGGCCTATAAAATGACTTATCTTGGTGAGGTTTATCAGGTTTAGGAAGCTGCACCGACGATTGCTTTTTCCATATACTGGGGAAGACTCTCTCCCTGAAGCACTCGTTGAACAATGCCATGAACACGTTTAGGTTCAGAGAGAGGGCCAGCTTCAACGCCAGGGTTGGGACTCTATCAGGCCCGAGGGCCTTTTTAACCTTTAGGCTTCTGCCGACCATCAGGATCTTATCGATCGAGACCATTTCAGCTTCTGTGGAATCGGTAGCGCCCGGTGGCGGTGACGATGCTTGACCGGGTTAGTTTGTTGAATCTCGGATGAAATAGTGTCTCCACGATGAACTTCAGTTCGCTAGCGTCGGTTGGTGACGATTGCTTGACTGCGTAGATCCTATTCACTACAAGCTTATAAGCCTTACCCCATGGGTCCTGTTCCGCAGAATTATACAGCTCGAGGAAACATTCTCGCTTACTGTTGCGGATAGCCATCTTTAGATGTCTTCTAGCCAGGTGATACTCCAGTTTCCTCTCTACGAAGCTTGGCCTTCGCGGATGGAGTGGATGCAAGGGATTGTTCATTCCGGAACAATCGGTTATATGGCAGCTATATGACATAGTTCTCCGATCTTGATCAGATCAGGCTAGCGGACGTCGGGTCCCCTCAAATGGATGCAAAGCGAATTTGGTTGGAATTGAATGAAAAACAGAGAAATATACTCCTTACTGCTCATTCCGGAACAATCGGTTAGATGTTAGCTATATGATAAAGCTGGATAAAAATCAAACTTCACCAACCTGCAGACAAAGGAAGTAAGCTTTGCAACTTTTAAGACTTCGGAGATCTTTATGTTGAAATAGACTTACGGCCGGACGGACAGACGAACATGATTATATCGATTCCCCTTATGATGCTGATCAAGAATGTATATACTTTATATAGTCGGAAAGGCTTCGTTCTGTGCGTGGCTGCCTGACAAAATTAATATACCACTTTGTAAATGGTATATCAAAAAGCTATCAAATAAAAACACAACACCAAAAAAAAATTGATAATCGAATGAACGTTGCCTGCAAAACTTGAAGTCACTTTTCTTTTTGATAACACCTCCAATAGCAGTTTTGCCTGTATAAACACCTACTTATATATTAATTTGAAACTTATTTTGAGAACTCAACCTATAGCTTCATTGGAAAAAAGTTGAAAACAATTTCCTTTCAGCATTATATGGGAAATCATGTTAAATCGACGCATTCCCAATCCAACTCGAATCCCAGCAAATATCCATTTCTGATTTTAGTTTGGCACAATCGCCGCCAAAAATCCGTAAATACAGAAGGCCAATCGTAAAACTGAAACTAAAATTAAATTGATCTGTGCGGCAGTTATCTGAAGGCCAGCCAGGCAGGCCAGTGGTAATCTGTAGTACCTTGGACCTGGTTCCTTTGGCCTGTCCCACTTCCACTCTGTCGGCAGCAGTCATCATTATTTCGGTTCGATGGCATTTTATCGCATTTCATTTGCAGCCTGAGCCAGTTTTATCCGACGCGAATTTGCTATTCGCAATTGGCAAATCCAATTCCATTTTACAATTCGTCGCACTTGATTTGCAAGCCGCATAGTGCATTACATACACAAAAAAAATGTTCAATCTAGTTAACTCATTCAATCTGTATCCGAACTTATAAGAGTTTTTTAAATAAACGATTTAATTTTTAAATACGTACTTTAAAGAAGTAAGGTAAAGCACTTTATTGTCATTTTAAAATTATAAATAACAAAAATGATAAGTTCATAAATAAACAAGGGCGGGAGGCCAGGGTACCCGAAGCCTTTATACAAGTGAAGAACTATAATAAGGAAAACAAGTAGGAACGCTATTGTCGATATTCCGACTATAAAATACTCGTACTCTACATTCATTTAATTTCAAGGCACTCAAAAGTATGAGTTATGTTTTGCTTCCTTCTGCCTTTAGATGCTTCCTTCTGCCTGTTACATACATTTGCACGAATACAATATACTCGTTTACTCCACTAGAGTACGGGGGGGGAGTAGGGTGCGCTCATACAAAAAGTTCTGTTTCGTTTTTGTCTACCATTATTATCCAATTTTAATGAAATTTTTTTTTTGTGGATAACGTTTCCATCGATTTGTGGGGGTGGGAGTGGGCGGTGCCAAATTTTAAAACAAACTTGATCTGGCGCCTTACAAACTGAGTCTACAAATTGTATAACTCTCTGAGATCTAGGTGGTAGTACAGAAGGACAGACGGACCTGGCTAGATCGACTTGGCTTTTGCTCCTGATCAAGAATATATATACTTTATGGGGTCGGAAAGGCTTCCTTTTGAGTGTTACATGCATTTACATACAATATACTCGCTTAATCTACTAGAGTATAAAAATCTAAGTAGCCCTATTCTTATGAAATTTCGTCAACCGACGTGGGCTTCTAAAACGCGTTTGCTTCTTTTCCACTGCGCGCCAACAATAGTTAACTTCAAAAAAGACTCGTGAACAGAAATAGCATGAGTTTCTTCAAATGCTGTATTTGAGCATACAAACACACATATATACATGAACAGAAACACACCATAATATAAGAAAATGTATTTGCAAATTTTAGGGACAGAGCATTCCTTTCATTGATTTAACCATGCGTGAATTCTCATCCACTCTCGGTGTATCTTAGACACTATACTCATTGGGCTGCAGCTGCAAAAAATCTTTCATTAGCGCCATCTATCTTACATTGTGTTCGTTCTTAATCTGGTTTTTATAGCAGCTATATGACATAGTAAGCAGCTTACTGCAAAAATCAGCCTATGGTGAAAATTACAATCGCTTCAAAACTGAGAGAGTATTTCGCATAGAAGCAGACGGACGAACATGGCTATATCGACTCGGCTTGTCATGCTGATCAAGAATATATATACTTTATAAGAAAATTGTGTATAACTCCTTTTGCTATGGTATAATAAACATATATGTAATAAATATGTTATTGAGCGATTAAATATTACTCTGATATTGATGATTAAATGGGTAGTCGAACTTATTCGAATAACTACGGAAGCCTTACATAATACAGCTCTAAGTGGAAACGATTAGGTTTGATTTCCCGTTCCGTGCATTGAACGCGCTTTGATATACGAAAAAAATACAGTACAATAAAAATAAAGAAAACTAATTTAAAATTTTTAGAATTCCATTCTGAAGACCAACGTATTGTTGATAGTATTAACTGATAGTTATGTATTATATTTGCTGATTCATAATCTTTTCTTAGAATTCTAAACTACATTTTGCAGCTTTATTCATCAAACGTTTTAGTGTGGGTCGTTTTGCGTTGTCGCGATTTGTGTGAAATTTAACTCAACGGTGCTTCCGTCCATTTCCCTTAACCCAATCCGAACTTTAAACTTTCAAGTTCCTTTGTGCTCAACCTTTTTTCCCTCCGTCCATCTGACTGTCGGTCGTAACAATCGACGGTACTGGGCCATAGCATCAAATTTCATAACCAAGGGGGATAGACTGCTAAACGGTAAACATCGTTTGCGTATTTATAGCAGTTTAATGGTCCAGTTGACGCCAGTTGGCACGCTCTTAATCGTAGTTCGCCCGCCCATTTCTTCTGCTGCTGCTCCAAGTTCTAATATAATTTTTTGTATTTATATCAAATTTGACTTGTCTCCAAAATTGAAGTCATTCGAAGCGACGACTTTTCCATTATTGTATTCCTCTGCTAACCTTTGTTTAACAAATTACGCAGGGCAAGTAGAAGCAGAGGCAGGACGTGGTGCGTTTGTGTATGATAAACGATAAGCCAACTTTCCGGCAGGACTTTATGAAATTAAGTGGAGATAACGTCGAGCACTCAAAATGACAATTTCTATTTAAATTAATTGTTCGATTGCTTCACATCGTGATTAGTCTGTTGTCACAGGTGGCAGTGCGACTATACTCTCTACGCGAGAGTAGCTAGAAACAGACTACATTAAGGTCATGTCACTGCTATGAGTGCTTGCCAATTGAAGCCAGGTCGAGAAATGCACCCTCTCTTAAATCAAATGCCCCCTATCTTAAATCGAACGACTTCACATTAGTTAATCTAATGGATCATTTCCATTACACGAGTAAAAATTTGAATGCTCTAAGGGCAAATCTACTGAGACTGCTTTACATCAGCTCACAAGAAGCATCGAAAAAGCCTTCCTGGAAAAAGAGTCAGCGTTGTGCACTTTCTTGAATTTCGAAGGAGCTTTTGATAATACAGGATATGACTGCATTACCCAGGCACTAGCACAAAGAGGTATTGACGAGCATACCATCACTTGTGTGAGAGCCAACAAATCTAATCCACCCTTTGTGGAACCTTGGGCTATTAAATTAGGGGTATTCATACCTTGACGCAACATGTCGGAAGGCAGTTAACGTCACTTATGATGTCACGGAATGCTGGCCTAAAGTGGCACAATCAACTGCTATTACTAAATGCAACAGAATGCAAAGAATGGTCTGCCTCTATATGGCACCAGCAGTTAGGTCGTGCCCGACGGCTGCAATGGAGATGGGTTTAGGGTTAACACCACTGCGTCTTTTCATGCAGAAAGTAGCCGCAATGAGCGCGCTGGGCCAGCAGTTAACTTGCGGTACACATGCGAGTGACACTGGTAACGCCAGTATACTTTACATGGACACATAAATCTGTTTTGTCAGAAAAAGATACTTTACATACTAGTTGTAATGCGTGACAAAATGGCTGCCTCTGTCGCGAAAACTTAGTTTACTGACGGCTCAAGAAGGGAACAGTTGCTAGGTAACATGGCCCCAACACCAGTATCTCTATTGTAATGGAACGTTGTTTTTCAATCGGAGGTACATGTATATTAACCTGAGTGTATACTCTTCACACATTCACCTCGACTGCCCGGCTGCAAGCACTTTCAATTGGTTTCCTAAGCCCAAAGACGAAAGCATTTTGACAAAGTGTATCATATACTATTTGAAGGAAATCGAGGCAATTCTGCTAAAGAAGGGCAGTAGAATCACAAAAGATCAACACTGAACACAATGCCTCCACTAAGAAAGAAACCACGTTCCAAAATCTATCTATATATTCCCAGCGTTCATGATTCCGTTTCAGCTTTATGAACAATCGCTTCCACATTTGGCACATTGCGCTTGCGATGGCGGGGTCGTCTAGCGCTCCACGCAGTTTGTGATGGTGATCGAAATTTTGTATGTCAGCACAATTTTTCACACATTTATAATTTTTTGAGAATAATTAAAACATATAAATAGGATTTCTCGTGATTAATAGTTGAAATATGCAATACCTAATAATGTCTAACTGGGTCATTCTAATATGTAAGCTTTCTCTCTAATATGTAAACTTTCAGCCTAAGCTTAAGCATACAATCTAATGCAACTAACAATTAACGATTACCTCTTTCTGTCCTGTATTAACCTCGAACACCATATTTAACCTATATTATTAAAGAACAAGACAAGGAAGGCTTACTCTGGTACCCGAACTTTATATACACTTGCGAACTATCGTTATAAAAAGGAAAGAAAACTTGGTAGTCTAAAACGTAGTTACGTCATCTGTAGCAATAAGCAGCGAAGCAATCTTCTTTCTAATTACATGTTTTGTACGTGCATTCTGTTATACAAACTCACAAACTTTCATATAAATTTACATACACACAACGCATACACATTCGTATTACAAGAAATCTGTTTGTGAGTGATAGAGACAGAGCACAGGGCTAACACAAACTAACGCTGCTTGGCTTGCAAATAAAATGTTTACATATGAGCAGCTTACAGCGAAATAATACTACCGTGAAAATTACAAGTTGATAGTTTCAAAACTGAGAGAGTAGTTCGCATAGAAACAGACGGACAAACAGACGGATATGCCTACATATACTCGGATTGTCATCATATAAAGAATATATATACTTTATGGGGACGCAAATGCTTAATTCTTCCTGTTACATAATATAACCTTGTATTAGGGTAGTAGTTTCGGAGGCACAGGTACACGGTATATTTATTCAAAATTTATTAAAATAAAAAGAGTTCAAAGTTTTCCTTAGTTGCAATATTGACTGATCAGGCTCTAAAGTTGAAGCTCATGGTTTATTTAGTTTTGTTCATTTCTATGAGTTTCCTCTATTTATAAATTACATTTCAAATTAAAACAACCACTAATTATAGAAAAAACCAAAAAGAGTAAAGAAATATAAATTAGCGGCAACATTTTGATTTGCAGTTAATGATATTTTAACACAATGTAACGTCATCAGAAAAGTTTTTCATTTTATTACTGCTGTGCTGGTGATCGCAAGTATGTCAAACTTTAAATTTAGTAATGGTATAAATAAAATAAGCTAGCGGATCACAAAAAAAACTCTCAATTTTATATTCATTTTCAAAGCTGCGTAACGTAAAGAGATTGGAAATTTTCGCCATGCATAACACATGTATAGCTTTCTTTGCACCGTTTGTAAATGATAATTTAATTTTATCAAAAAGTTTGTTGCTGTTGTAAGCTGGTCATATGTAAAACTCATCAAGATCGGGCGACTATCTCATATAGTTGCCATACCAACCCATTCAGTACTTACATTTATGGAAAACTTTTACACTCGTACTATATATAGAGTGAAGTCGATTTAGCCTTGTCCATCTATCCGTCTGTCCGTCTCAAAGTCTGTATAAACACCTACATATCGGAGACTATAAGAGATAGAATCAAACTTGTTTCAAAATTTTGTGGCGCCCGCCTCCCGCCTCTCAAATCGATGAATTTATTTATTTGTTATTTATTTATATACAGCTAACTTATAATAATAAATTAAAACTATTAACTTAATTATAGAGTACTGGCTGCTGAGGCCTTCGACTCTTTGATATGTCTAGATTTTTTTTTATAATATTTGTTTGTCTAAGGAACTTTAAAATAATTGTAGCATTTTTTGGTGTGGGTTGAGTTAACAGTTGTATGGGTCCTTATTTTTAAATATTTGGGTGTACGATGTTTTGAGAGATGGACATTCTTTTAGGATATGGACAATAGATACTATTGCGCTTCCGCAGAATGGACATATATTGTCTGATGATGGGTTGAGGTAGTGTTGGTGTGTCAGGTTGGTATGGCCAAGTCTGAGCCTTGTGATTTTAATTTGGTCGTATCTTGACATTTTGTTATTGAGATCTAAGTTTGAGGTGTTGGTCTTATTTAGATGCATCGATTGATACCAATCGGATGTTTTGTGTAGAGTATTTTTTGTTTCTGTATTGAGAGTGTTTTTTAGGTATTTTTTAATGTCTTGGAAGTTGTAGTTTGGGGTAAGGATGAGTGGGGATTTGGTAGCATTTTTTGCGGCGCTGTCAGCTAATTCATTACCCCCGATGCCTACATAGCCGGGAATCCAAATGATTTTGAATTTTGGGTTGTGTTTGGTGAGGGTGTTTCGGATGATGGATGGGTAGTAGTCGGAGTTGCTGGTGTTTTTTATAGCGTCTATAGTTGAAAGGGAGTCAGTATATATGGCGTATTTGCCAGGTTTGTTTTTGAAAATATTGAGGGCTTCTGTAATTGCAATGTCTTCAGCTGAGAAAACTATTGAGAAGAAGGGTATTATGCCTGTTTTAATTATATTGTGTTCGTCGGTTATTACATATGCTGTAATGTTGTTTATTTGTGAGCCATCTGTGAAGATGTTTCTGAATTTTTTTGTTGTTGTCAAGGATTTCTTGAAACAGTTTTCTGTATGTGAGAGGTTGTGTTGAGGTTTTTGGGTACTCCCTGAAGGAGGAGTCGATTGAGATTTTGTGTAGGCGCCATGGGGGGTATGTATTATGGGGTTTCGGGGATAAAGTGTGTGCGGAATACCATGGTTGTTTGCAGTGCTGATGATTCTATCTATTGTAGATTCGTATTTTAATTTCTTCCGAGTTTTGTAGTTTTTAATTATGTTTAAGATAGGTGAGTTGTGTGAATTTATTATTGATTTGCAGAGTTTAGCTGTGGCGATTTGGTTTCGTATATGTGTATGAGGTATTTGTGTCACATATAGCATGTTATTGACTGGAGTAGTTCTGAAAGCACCGATTGCTAGTCTTATTGCGGAATTGGTAATTAAATTGAGGGATCGGGCGGTGCTCTGGGGTGCTGAGCCAAACAGGGGGAGGCAGTAATCGAATTTGGAGATCATTATAGCATTGGTGACGTCGATTAGGAAAAAATGTGTGGCAATTGAATTTGGAGTTGGAAAGGCATTTTATAATGTTAAGTTTTTTGTCTGGCGATGTTCTTAAGGATTTTACGTGAGCCTTCCAGTTATATCTCTTGTTAAATATGATACCAAGGAGTTTTATGCTGTTAACGATTGTTAGCTGGAGGTTGCCAGTACGGACGTTGCAAGAGCAGTTGTGTTTGCGACAGATATGTAGGTGTTTACATTTTGTTGTTGATAACTGGGCTCCGGAGTATTCGCACCATTCTGATATTTGGGAAAACAGTAGTGTTAGATCGATGTCTTGGTTTTAGGAGTTAGGGATTTTAGGGATTAGGTTGAAGTCATCAGCATATGCGCTAACTTGAATGTTTTTATGCAAGGATATGGTTGTTGTATGCTATGATGAAGAGAATTGCAGAGAGGGGGAGCCTTGTGGAATGTCATTGTGTAGTGGTTGCGCTGTTGAGTAATTTTGTCCTATTTTAGTTATAATTTTTCTGTTAGTCATGAAGTTTTTAACGTAGCTGTATATTTTGGGTCCGATTTGCCATATTTTTAGTTGTTCGAGTATGGTGTGTAATCCTAATCTGTCGAAAGCTTTGGCGAAGTCCAGTGAAATTATTGATGTGTGGCTTCTTTTTGAGAGCGTCCTAACTATGAGATGGTCTACGAGAAGTAGACTATCTATAGTTGATTTGCCTTTCTTGAAACCAACTTGACTGTTGTGTATGAGTTTGTTGTTCGTAACAAACCACCACAGTCTTTTTGCAATTTTTGACAGATTTAGTTCGTGTATATACATACATACATACAAGTATAATTTTATATATATAAAAGCACATACCCTGCCGATCTTCCAAATTTCATTAAGATCGGATAAGGACTGTAGACAAAATTGCTAAAAACGTTTCCATAGAATGTATTTGTATATGCAATCAAACATATATTTATCAGCAGAGACATACACATATTAATACATACACATATATCGTACATTGGCATTTATGCTATGTATCATTAATATGTGGGCGAGGGAAAGAGAAAGAGAGAGAGAGACAGCATTATGCTGGGTTGTAAACATGTGTACACCCATTTGCCAGAACATGCCATCAGTATTGTTGCTGCGAGCCAATTTGTCTTGTAAACATATAAAGCATGTTGAAGGATGTTACAAGTATCATTGTAGCGAAGAGCAATTTTTGGTAGAAATTGCGAAATAGTTTTCTGTGGAACCTTTTTCTCTTTAAGGTTATGTAGTTATGTAGTTGATTGGAAGTAATGGAATTGATTCAACAGTTCGCCAAATGGAAAGAAATTTACCATAGCGTTCTTCTTTGTTTGTCTTTGATTTTCTATCCGCATAAGAAGCCATACGTCCGAAGACAAAATTTGTTATTTTGTGTCAGGAAAATTGCGATTAAGAGTATATAAGGTATATATTCCTAATCAGCATGATCAGGGAAATCGATATAACCGTGTCCGTCTGTCCGTCCGCCTTTTCCTGCTTTTCATCCAAATCAAACCAAACTCGGTTTGCATCCATTAGAGGAGAGAAAACGTCCGATGGCCTGATCTAATCGACAACTAAATCGGACAACTAAATCACGTAGCTACCACATAACCAATTGTTCTGGAATAATCACTTAGCAGCATAACTTTTCTGTTTTTCATCCAAATCTAACCGAATTCGGCATACATTCGTTTGAATAGACCTGACGTCCGCTGGACTGATATGATCAAGATCAGACAACTTGATCAAATAGCTACCATATAACCGATGGTTCCGGAATGATCACCTAGCAGCATAATTTTTCTGGGTTTCATCCATATCAAATCAAATTCGGTTTCCATCCATTTGAGGGGACCATACGTCCGCTAGCCTAATCTGATCAAAATCGGAGAGCTATATCATATAGCTACCATATAACCGATGGTTCCGGAATTATCACTAAGCAGCATAACTTTTCTGTTTTTCAACCAAAGCAAAACAAACTCGGTTTGTATCCATTTGAGGAGATCAAGATCAAGAGATATCAAGAGAGATCAATTGCCGCGCCCCCTACCGCTACCACAAATCGATAGAAACTTTATATCTCCAACAATTTTTGAATCATTTATTTGAAACTCGGTTGCATCTGTATAACCACATAATCTTCCGATTTGCCAAACTTAATTAAGATCGCATAATAATTGTAGGCAATATCGTAAAAAAGCATTTTGTGTCAAAGCACCCAACCCCCGCAAAAAAAATTTAAAACGTGTTTCATACTTTTGAGTGTGTCGAATATAAAACAAGTAAGACGCTATTGTCCCACTAGGCTAGCCTACATACCAAATTAGATCTCTCTAGCTCTTACAGTCTCCGAGATCTAGGTGTTCATAAGGACGAACAAACGGACGGTCGGGCAGACGGACATGACTAGATCGACTCGGCTGTTGTTGCTGATCAAGAATATATATAATTTATGGGGTCGGAGACGCTTACTTCTGCCTGTTACATACATTTTCACGAATACAGTACACTCGTTTACTCTACTAGAGTGCGAGCGTAAAAAATAAAGAGTATCTTATAGCGTGCTTACTTGTTTTAAATTTATCAAGGTTTAAGCAGGGTACCATTGTCCCTATTTTAGTGACAAGGAGTGTGCATGCTAGAATAATTCACATTTTTGTACACATCCTCGCCTTATGCCAGAGGACTTTTGCCAGCAGGAGCAACAATTTTGCTCTTAATTCAAGTACAAAGTTTCTTGCAAAAAGTAATTCTGTAATTAGATTAAGCGCAAAAATGTAAAGGCAAACAAGTGAGTGGGTGCTGTCGAGGCTTCGATACACTCCACGATAATTTGCAACATAATTTGCACTGAAAAAAACAAAATCGATTCGATCGGCTCATAAAAAATATTTTTTTACGATTTTGTCTACAATTATTATTCAATCTTAACAAATCTTAATCGGCAAATCGGTAGACTATATGCTTATATGCGGTTTGCGGGGGCAGGACGGGGCGTGGCAAAATTTAAAAGCAAACTTGATCTGACGCCCCACAAGGAGAGTCTGTATACCAAATTGGGTCTCTAGCTCTTACAGTCTCCGCAATCTAGGTGTTAATACGGACGGACGAAGTTACAAACGGACATAGCTAGATAGTGGTACCACATATGTTTGAAGATCCTCTTTGAGGAAAAGTTGTCAGTAAAAATTCCTCAATTAATTAAGTTTGTATCACCAAATATAAATAAATATAAATGTTTCTTTGTAGCAAGCTTGTGGTCAAAGTGAGTGAGAAACGTCGATAGTTCTTCGGCTTAGTTCATTGCACCATTCACAAAAAATTGTGATGGTGAATTAATTTTGACTTGAAGTTTACAACGCACCGAAGGAAGCGCTTAAATTCTTAATCACCATGACGAGGGTGTTTAATAACGCCGTTTCTCCGTTTGTATGCCTATTTCAACACAATTATCTCCGAAGTCCTAAAAAGACAGACCTGAAATTATTACCAGGTGTAACAGGCTCTTGGTTGACAACTGAAACTTGCTTGAACGCGGGAGCCAGTCAATCTTTGGCTCTCCATGTTAGTTTGCTGTCCAGGTGGACACCCAAGCAGCAGTGTTAATAGTACCACCATCAAAGGTGAGTCCGAGACCAGGTAGGGTTCCGCCTCGCCGAAGAGAGAAGGTCACACAGGCCGATTTCGCACTATTGATGGCAATGTTCCATATGGCAGCTTGGCAGGGGCTGTCATGTCAGCATTGTACAGAGTATACAAGAAGGGTCCAAGCACATTTCCCTGAAGAAGCCCTGCATGGAAATGTACCAGGCAGGATCGAGAGTCTTTCAATGCCAAAAACATATAGATTATATAAATTCTTGATCAGCATCAACAGCTGAGTCGATCTAGCCGTGTCAGTCCGTATGAACACTTAGATCTCTGAGACTATAGGACCTAGAGGCACCAAATTACGTAATTAGTCTACGCACAGATCAAGCTTGTTTTAAAATTCTGCCATGCCGCCTCCCGCCCCCGCAAACCGATGAAAGCTTTATATCTCCCACAATTTTAAAACATTTATTTGAAACTCGGTTTGTATGTGTATAAGTAGCTTTGGTAGCTCTAGCTTTTATAGTCTCCGAGATCTAGGTGTTCATACGGATGGACAGACGCACAGACTGACATGGCTAGATCGACTCGGCTGTTGATGCTGATCAAGAATATTTATACTTTATGGGGTCTTACACGCTTCGTTCTTCCTATGACATACATTTGCACGAATACAATATGCCCGTTTACTCTACTAGAATACGAGTATAAAAAAAAAGCCCAATTTTCTAGGTGAGAGTGTGTTTCGATTTCAACGTTTATATGCTCAAAGCAAACGTGCATAAGTTATGAAAATCGGCAGAATTTCTACGGTTGCGCAGAGTCTCGGCTGTTTTTTTGGGAGCTGACCTAATATGACCCAAGCTCCAAATCCATATGTGTGTGTATTTGTGTGTGTATGTAGGACTACAACTATTGATGTCACTTAGGCAAATGCAATCATCGACTGTGCATACACAGGACACCGACATAGTCCAGGCCCATATGCAAACAATAAAAAAATATTTTGCATACAAATAAACCGTAGGAGAAAAGCTTTGCACTGCCGCCACGCAAATGTAAAGTAAAATAACGAAAGTGGCTCCAAAAGTAAAATAAAATACAAGACCCATTAAATGCGCTCAGTTATATCCTGTTATTTCGAACGTGTCACTCTTAAAAGCTGAATTCAACCGAATCTGCAAGGGGTATGTAAGCTTCGGTTTTCCGATTTCCGGTTTTCTTGTTTATACTCGTACTTTATATAGGGTAAATGTTTCGGATTTAAATCAAGTAAGAAAAATTAATTATTCAAAAATCTCCGTAAATCTCCGTGCTAAAATAAGAAAGAAGTACTCAGCACTTATTTAATACATTTGAAAGTATGCAACACTTTTTGATTATACCCTGTACCTATGGTATAAGGATATGTTAAGTTTGTGCAGAAATAGGCAGACAGAAACATATCCGACCCCACAAAGTACATATATATATTGTTGATCAGCTTGACAAGGGGAATCTATATAACCATGTCCGTCTGTCCGTACACAAAGATCTCAGAAGTCTTAAAGCTACGACGCTGAAATTTTTACCAGATGCTTCCTTTGTCTGCAGGCCCGTTAAGTTCGAGTTTTAACCAGATCGGACAACTATATCATATAGCTCCCATATAACCGATTGTCCGGACTGAACACTTTTCTGTTTTTCATCCAAAACAAACCAAATTTGGTTTGCATCCATTTCAGAAGACACTACGTCCACTGACTGATCTGATCAAGATCGGAGAATTATATCAGATAGCTCCAAATATAACCGATTGTTCCGGAAACAACCCTTAACAGCATAACATTTCTGTGTTTCATCCAAATCAAACCAAATTCGGTTTGCATCCACTTGAGGGAACCCTTCGTCCAGTGGCCTGTACTGATCAAAATCGGAGAGCTATGTCATATAACTATCATATAATTTTTTGCGGAATGAATAAAACATTTTTGTTTTTAATCCAAAACGTTCCAAATTCTGTTTGTATGCTTATTAAGATGAATTGCATCTGTTGACTAAATTATATTCAGATCGAACAACTATATCATATAGACCCCATAGAACTGATTTTTCGGAATGAACACATTATGTTTGTTTTGAAATTTATTTTTAGCGACCTGTAATATTCTAACTGTTTAACTGGGTTAGCGGGCTTATTCATTTTAGGAGGTAACAAGTCAGAAGTCTGGAGTCGATCAGGAAGCCGCTATATTTTAGAGCAAGAATATAAAAATTGTTTATTTATTTTATATTTATTTATTTTATATTTATTTTATCGGGACCATCGACTTACATTTAGGACTCACGTTCTGGAAGTCGCAAGCAGCTTGCGAAGCAGAGCGAGCAGAATGAACTGGCACCTCAACAACCGCCACAACCTGACCTTAGGAAACAAAGTCGCCATCTAGAAGGTGGTTTTGGCCCCACTGTGGAGATATGCCATCCAGGTATATGTATCGCAGAACGCTCCCATCTTCACCGCATCCGAATCGAGCAGCCCCGAATCCTAAGGAGTATTACTATTGCTGACTTGTATTTACGCACTTGAACAGGTATCTAGGCCCATGGTCGGCGACGTCATCAACACCCAGGCAGTAGGATACCTGGACAGACTTGCCAAACTTGGTACATTTTAGTTTTAGAAGACCACGTGAACTGAAAAAATATCATTCGGATCGGACCATAATATCATTATGAAAAAATACAAAAAACCCACGTAGAATGAACACTTTGTACGATAGATGGCGCTAATGAAAGATTTTCGTTCCACCCGTTGTATTGCGAGTGATATAGAGCGAGAGGGGAAGAGAATTCACTCATGTTCAAAGCAATAAGTATCTCTCTCACTTACACAATTTATATTGCAAATAGCTTTTCTAGGAATGTTTATTTTATTTATTTATTTATATACAGTTAACTTATAATATTAAATTATTACTAATTGACTTAATTATAATTGACCCTTTGATATGTCTAGATTTTTTTTTATAATATTTGTTCGTCTAAGGAACTTTAAAATAATTGTAGCATTTTTTGGTGTGGGTTGAGATAACAGTTGTATGGGGTCCTTATTTTTAAATATTTGGGTGTACGATGTTTTGAAAGATGGACATTCTTTTAGGATATGGGCAATAGATACTATTGCGCTTCTGCAGAATGGACATGTATTGTCTAATGGAAGGTTGAGGTAGTGTTGGTGTGTCAGATTGGTATGGCCAAGTCTGAGCCTTGTAATTTTAATTTGGTCGTATCTTGACATTTTGTTGTTGTGATCTAAGTTTGAGGTGTTGGTCATATTTAGATGCATAGATTGGTACCAATCGGATGTGTTGTGTAGAGTATTTTTTGTTTCTGTATTTTTTTTGTTTTTTTTTTTGTTTTAAATTTATATCATTTTCTTTATATACAATCTGTCCTGTTATGTGGACAATCAGTATATTGTATGGCGTTTTTACATTGGCAATTAAAGTACATTAACTTGTGTCAAGTTGTTGAGGAGGGGTGAAAGTAGGTGAGGTGGTGAGGGGGTGAGTTGGTGAAGGGATGAGGGGTACACACAATTGACAGGGACGAGGACGAGCACAAACAAACACAACACAAACATATATATATACAACACGGAACACCCAGCCCATGCGCGGGATTCGAACCCGCGACTGCTGCTGATCTCCTGACGTCAAAGGTTTGAGCCTTAGACGCCAGCGCCAACACCAGCGGCATGAATTTTTGAATTTTTTGAATTTTTGAATTTTTTGAATTTCTAAAATTTTGAACTTTCAATTTTTCGAATTTTTGAATTTTTGAATTTTTAAATTTTTGAACTTTTGAATTTTTGAATTTTTGAATTTTTGAATTTTTGAATTTTGAATTTTTTGAATTTTTGAATATTTGAATATTTGAATTTTTGAATTTTTGAATTTGTGAATTTTGAAATTTTTGGAATTTTTTGAATTTTTTGAATTTTTGAATTTTTTGAATTTTTTGAATTTTGAATTTTTGAATTTTTGAATTTTTGAATTTTTGAATTTTTTGAATTTTTGAATTTTTGAATTTGTGAATTTTTGAATTTTTGAATTTTTGAATTTTTGAATTTTTGAATTTTTT